>CM021105.1:579658923-580163654 GCA_007115665.2 Sequoiadendron giganteum
AGAGATATAATTAGGGTATAAGGGTAGAGGGTATAGACAAAGAGATAAAATAAATCTATAAAAATCCAGCTTTATCATAATGCAAGCATGTTTTGAAGAAGTAGAGATATGACCATTTTTAGTAAGAAATAATGCGCTTGCATTATAATGTGAGCACATTTTGGCTTGCTCAAAAAAAGGTAAAAAAATCAATTTACCCATGATCTCGGCCCACATTCTGCATATTCTCCTAGTTCTGTGCATGCTCCGACAAAAATTAGCTTTTTGATGAAGTTGTGAAGTGTGCATGCATGTGTTTCACATTCCACCACCTTTTTCATGATCTTTCCACCACCTTTGCATGAAATAGTAGAGTTTTCATATTGAAAGGCATATAATATCAATTCAAGTTTGAATTCTAGTGAAAACTGATATACAATTAAAGTTTGGAGGAGAACAAACTTTTGAAAAAGTCAAATTGTTGAGGAGTTTGAAGAAAGAAGAAGAAAAGGCTACATAATTGGGCATAACTCCTCCATTTGAAACTCTGGTTTTTTAGGTATGTCAAGTCTTTACACATTTTATTTCATTCTATTATGGCTTGCTCTCATTTTTATTGTTTTGCATATTCCATGTTGATAATTGTTTGTTTGTCATTACAACCTTAGGTTGTCAATGGAAATTTTAAATTACACAATTCTATACACTTGCCAATTACATTTTAAAACCACATCTATAAAAACTAGCTGATTGCCTCGTCTATGCTACCAAATTTTCCATACAAGTCTCTAAAAAATTGGAATATACTCCTCCCACATTGATAGCACCGATTTAAACTATTTTGGTTTTCATCTCTATTTCTAAATTACATCATCAATAAAGCTACCTCATCACCTATGTTATCATATATTTTAAATGTTTCCTTGATTAGTCTACCTACAAGGGATTCTAACCCTTCTCTCCATTGTTTGAAGACTCTTTATTCAAGGATAAGTTAAAAAAATGGGGAAAGGTGCAGCCTATCTTGCAGAGCATCTACCAAAAACAACAAACCATCGACGGTACTTTGATACAATGCTAGAGGAAGAAAACATATGAGCTCAATCTCACTCCAATCAACTTATCAAAACTGAACCAAATCTCAACTTGTCCATTCAATTAGGACTCCTTTACCTTCACAAAATGCATGGATAAAATACATCAAACTGATTTATAAGCACACAATCCCTTAAAAACTTCTCAAACACTTTAAATAGCATCAATTTAATTGGTTCAACCCAATTCCCAACTTTTATATATCCAATATGAAAACTTCTCAAAACAGACTCTCCTAATCAACAAACTAGGCCCTATCAATAAGAAAATTCTCAATTCCTACCCTATTTCCACTTATTAATGCTTAAAAAATGAATAAATATCTCTGTAGAGCATGAAGGAATCATTCTCCAAACTTACTTCATGACAATTCATCAAACATGTATCCTAAACCACCATTCTTGACTGAAAATTAGTACTGTTACATCATTGTCATGGCAGGACAATCATTAAATGGACTTCAAAAACTTGAAAAATCACCAATTTTTTTTTAAAATAGATTCAAAATACCCCTAAACACCTTTTAAAAACAATATCTTCAAGAAGGAATAAAAAACCATAAACAAATTCTTTAATTCTCACTATACACTATGCTTTTTCCTGATTTTTCACCAAAATATGGCCTGGGGCATCATGATTTTAAAAGAAAACTATCACCAATTGGTCTGAAAATTTGAGAAATGAAAGAGTACACAAAAAAAAACCTTCCTACTAAATTTCAAGTGATTCCATTTGTTAGAATAAGAGAAATGCAATTTTCTTTTAATTCTGTTTACCCTAGCAAGGGTTTTGAACCGTCTTCAGTAAACAAGCCACAACTTACTCAAATTTTCATGAAATTGAGTGAGAAAAAAAGGATAATGCTTTAGAATTATAGCTTAATAATTCTAAATGACCATAACATGAAAATATGGCTGTATGGGGTCGTACAATGCTTCACAATTATGTTTTACCAGCAAAAACACAAAAAAATGAATATAAAATAGGGTCTCTTTATTGTTTTCTCCATTATTTAAATCCCCTCTACCTCTTGATCAAGTTTCTCCATCAATTTAAATGTTTTCCTGACCATATAAAATTACCCAAACCAACCTTTCACCTACTTGACTCCTAAACTTCCAAATTTTTCCATTTGTCAATCTTTGCATTTTTACCTTGACAACAATTTTGTAAGATTGTCTTTTTTCCCACTTTTGAATCCCTCTACGCCTAAGAAACACCAAATTAAGTAATTACATTCTGAAATGGTCCACCAAGACCTTGTTCTAAGAAAAAAACACCTAGAACCTATTTTGGACCTCTTTTTACAACATTTTACAATTTTTGCAAATTGGATAAAATAACCTATCTAAACGTTCATCGAATGACTCAAACACCATGAACTAATATTCATATCATTACCATCCTACAGGTAAAATTATCCGCCATGCCGAAGAAACAAAAAAGGAAGAAAGTAATAGAAGAAGAGCTCCAAACCTTCAAAGAAAAGGAGAGAGAACGATTGAGGGCATATCGTGAAAAGAAGAAAATGGAAACGATTGAAGAAAGCAAGCCAATTGAAGAGGAACCTCAACCATTGAAAAGAGAACAAAAATTGGCAGCACAATGGGCATGAATTCAAAATCATCATTGTAGGATAGATTCACATACCGTAGTTGGAGACACACCCTCTACCAAAAGTGAATATGAAGGGGTCACACCATTAAGCACAAGTGAAAATGGAGGGACACCATGTACCGCAAGTGAATATGGAGGGACACCATATACCACAAGTGAATATGGTTGGACACCATCCACCACATCTCAAGTTGAGATTACATCATCACTTAGATTTGACGAAGAAGGTATGCCATCATCCCCACATGAACCTCAAGGTATGTATTATACTCCACCCTCGATCGAAGGTACACAATCTAGCCCACCTCAATTAAATATTGATGAAATTGCTAATGTTGAGATGTATGTGCCTAGGAGAACACCACCTAGAATTTTGTGTAGAAAGCCAAAGTATTTGATTAATATTGATGAGGATATTTTGCAACACATGGAGGGTAAGATTATAGCACACACTTGTAGAAGATATGTTGATAAGATTTGGAAAATATTCTTTGAAAGGATAAATGAGACCACAAGATGTCAACTATTTGTTGAAATGATGCGAGGTTTAAAGTATAGAAACATCATGAAGACTCTTGGGTTGAGAAAATCGAATGTATCAAGTGAAAACACTATTGTGAAGAATCTAATGGATTCTTATGAGAGTGTGGGTAAGACCCCACACTCAAAGGATAGTAATGTCACCTGACGTGTCATTACATTGACTTTGGTAAGCTATCAAACAAAGAGAGATCATCTCATTAAAAAGACGAGTGAAAAAATGAGAATTAGTAGAATTTTTTTATCAAAAAGCCATTCAAAGGCGACAAAGAACTAAGGGCACCGATTCAAATGAATTATGGGCATTCTCGGGGAGATTTCTACAAAAAGATAAAAAAGTTGTTGAAGCATTGAGAACACTAATTAAAGAGTATTGGAAGAATAACACAAGTCCATCTTCGAATCAAAGGGATGACATAAGAAGGAGAATCGGTAGTTGGAACCGTGAGCCACATCCAAAGAATTTTTTTGGATACGACTCAAACCCAATTTTTTCATAATTTCAAAATGATTATCCTCAAATTAGTATTTCTCAAATATTTTTTTAAATGCTTAAACCTTTTTATGTCAAGATAAATCAAACATGCACTACTTGTTGCTGTAGACTGCATATTTAATTCTCTAACTATTATGATTTGTATCATTCTATATGTTTAGATTTGCATACTAACGATGTTTTGCAAGATTGTGGAATAGAAGCCCCACCAAAATCTTCAAGAGATTTATTATCAAATTTTTTATGTGAAATAGAGGATGGCCAAATATTCTATAGGACAACATGCTTAGATGGTTCATGCGAGCGTTGCAGTGGCTTGCAAAAAATTCCACTATGTCAACATATGGAAAGCAAATATGAGGTGGGACAAAAACTAGTAGAGTTCAGGAAGTATAAAACAATGGCATATGTTACAAAAGATGGGTCTCAAGAAAAAAGGTGTGATTTGGTTATTCAAAAGATTCCAGTGTATCAATTTATGTCCATGTTTCATGAAAATATAGTGTATGAGTATGCAAGGCATACCCATAGAGCCCACTGGCTGGACACACAATTCGAGCTATGCAAGGAAACCTTTCCATTTGGAAACATAGTATCAATGGTTGAATTTGTAGAGAACTAAACTCTACAACCACAAAATGAGGTGTAGTCACAATATTACAACTCCACATAGGTTTCGATATTTGTGCACATAACATTCATTCATGCAGTTGATGGTACAAAGGACCAAAGGAAGGTATTGAGGGAGTATCACTTTTATATTAGTGATAATCACACACATTCTCCAAATTTTCTGCAAGGTTGCTTCTAGATGTTCTATAGTGATTTTTCTCAGAGGGGCATAGCATATAGTCGACATATAATATGGTCGGATAACTGTGCATCACAATTCAATAACATCCGCATGTTATACTGGTTGTGCAAGATGCGTCTCACTATAGGTGTTCAACATATGTGGAACTTTTGTGAGGCTAGGCATGGAAAGGGGGAGCATGATGGTGCAGGAGCATTAGTGAAAAGAGCATTAGCATAAGAAGAGTTAAAGTATAAAGAAATTGCAAAGTTGATAGATGCAAGATCAATTGTCGAGTGGTGTAATGCTTCGATGGGTCTAAGTAATGAAGGTACGTCTTCAGTTCGTAGATTGTTTTGGTTGATGGATGATACCAACATTGCACCATATGAGGATTTTTGTACACTAACATGATTGAGTGAGCTAAACTCTTTCCTTAGCTCAAATGCAGGTTCATGGAGTATCGATACATAAAGGATGCATGCTTTTGTTCTTCATGTACATGCAAGCCTAGAATGATTGTGAGTCACGGGAGTGGGTTGAAAAATGGTTGACAAGTTATCTTAGCCCACTTCACACTATCGTCCTCCGATGGAATTGGAACTAACATAGATGGAATCATCGGTCGACTTTGACCACATATCGGATCTAGTTCAACAAGGTAATATATCTACTTGATTAATATTTGAAATTACATATTGTTATCTTACTTTGTACTGTATTCGTAATGTTGACTAATTTCAAGAGATTTGCTACACATATCAATGCAGGGCATGTTTATGCAGTTATTACAGATGAAAACAACGAAGAGGGAACATACTATTATTTGTGTTGTTGTGTTGAGGCCAAAAATAAATTGGAGGCCCCAATTATAGATGGAGAAAACATCGAATAACCTATAGGCTTAGTTGTTGTTACTAGAACATGGCTTAGAATGTACCCACATAAGAGTGTTAAACATTGGCTGTTTCAGGACTTTGACACGAATCATAAG
This sequence comes from Sequoiadendron giganteum, assembly GCA_007115665.2. Classification (NCBI taxonomy): domain Eukaryota; kingdom Viridiplantae; phylum Streptophyta; class Pinopsida; order Cupressales; family Cupressaceae; genus Sequoiadendron; species Sequoiadendron giganteum. The sequence goes on from CM021105.1 coordinate 579,664,438, forward strand.
ATTCTTCATTAATCAAACCTTGTCATGGCATCCAATGTTTGTTTGACCAAATATGGGGGTAAAACTTTGAACAAGACCTTGTGGAAGGTTCGTGAGTTTGACCATGAGGCAATACTTGACACAATAAAGAGTAGAGCATACCTGGATGGTTCGTTGGATTAATTTATAAGTATATGAACATTGGTTCTTATTAATTTTGAAATTGTATGCACATTAATTTGTTTGATGTCAATTCTATCATATTCCTTTAATTTTCCTATTTGTAAGTAACCTGCTAAACATTGATTGGTGTCCCCTTGCAAAAAATGTAGATTTATGAGCCATCCAAGAGAATCTCAGCCAAAAAAGCAATGCAACATCCTTATTTTGATGATCTTGACAAATCTCAATTATGATTTTAAGCCATTAAAAAAAGTGTGTGTGAAGCTTGGTGAGGGAATTTCAAGTTATTTATTTGAAGTTAACCTTATCATGAGCACCTATGATGTAGACATTATAAGAGAATCTCAAATTTCAAGATATTCTATTCATGAGAGGTGTTGTGTGCAATAGATATCTTGGAACTCCTAGTGACGATGTATGACTAGGAATGACTAAGTTGAGAGACTGCCATTCCTATCTGTAAGTTCCTTCCATCTATTTTCATTTCATTTTCATTTTGGATGCTCTTTCTTTTTCTTCTTTTACTTTGTGTATATGTAAGTAAACTACTAAAAATTGATTGGTCTCTCCTTGCAAAAAATGTTGATTTATGAGCCATCAAAGAGAATCTCAGCCAAAAAATCAATACAACATCCTTATTTTGATGATCTTGAGAAATCTCAATTCCGATTTTAAGCCATTATAAAAGAGTGTGTGAAGCTTTGCGAGGGAATCTCAAGTTACTCATTTGAAGTTAACCTCATAATGAGCACCTATGATGTAGAAATTATAAGAGAATCTCAAATGTATGAGTGAAATTGTAAAGTATCTGTGAGAACAAAGTACCTAAGGAATTGTAATGAGATTTACTGAAATAATGAAATTTGGTGCAAGGGCACCAAGGTTATTAAGAAAATTTGGTTCATGGAAGTCTTATGTTAGTTTTGAGTTTTGTCAATTGAATAAGGGAATATTAGACCAATTTATAATGTAATAAGTCATGTTAGTTGGTTTTGGGGTCATTTTGGAGTTCATGTTGTATATTTGTCAAAATGATGTAAAATTGCAAAAATTGAAAAGTTGTCAATGTGAAAAAAGTGTAAAAAATATAAACTTGAAGTGATTCTAATAGCAATATAGGGAGGAAATAAACTCACTTACACAATAGAAAAGGATTCCAACCTCTTTACTTCCCTCAAAAATCAATCTTGGCTTATTTTCAACTTTGCACCTAGTCACTCTTGTAGGTTTGCAGACCTATTTTTCCCACCTTAACTCTCATAATTCCTTAACAACCTTTGTAATAAACCACCATTTTAGGCACCCATTCAAGCCTTCTTCAACACACATCAAACCATCATAATACTCTTTTGGATCAACTTTCACAAAACGAGCAACCCCCCTTTATTATTTCTATCACACACAAGCCACCATTGGGTAGCTTTAACTAATCTGCCAAACCACCAATTCCTCCACTTTTAGGGCATGCTAAGCCCTCTAACATAACAAACCCCAAAAAACTCTTCATTCAAAAGTTAGGCAAGGGTTTATTGAAAAACCATAATCCAAACCTTCCCACAACCAACCAAAGCCTAGAAAACCTTCAAAAAGGTCTACACAAGCTTAAAAGTTCAAGAGATATCTCTGCCCCCAAAGATTTCTTCAAACCCTAGCACTAAACCACCATTTTCCACTAAAAAATGCACCATTTGACATCTAGGGCATCACTTAAAAAACCTCTATTCACCTCCCTTGCACACAATAATTTGCACACATGTTTTATAACCCTAACTAAGCCTTTCCATCGAGTTATAGAAGCATACAGTGGGTGGAAGGCTTAATATGGCATTTTAATGCACTTAAAACCCTTAAAACAGGGTATATCGGCCGACCCTTAGTAATTGGATTCTAAAATGCAAAAAATCACTTGAAATCCAACCAAACCAAAATAGAGTTAAGTCTGCTTCCCACATAATTCCATTGAAAAGAGAGCATGATCGCTCCAAGCTACGTTCAATCGACTCGATCCCTCAAGGGTCCAAAGTGCAAAAGGGAAAAAATATTTGATGGGGTATTACTCAAAAAACATGGTGCTTAAAAAATATTTGTATAAACCAAAGAGATCATGTGGGGCCCCTCTACAATAACCTCTCTCGGTTTTTGTTATCTCGGAGTGGATTTCCCGTGGTGTCCAATTTTCACTTGATGGAAAAAGTGTCAAATGCAAATGCAAGCAGTGCAAAGTTGCAAAGTGGTGCAAATTTTGTTTTGCAGCTCGTGTGACCAAACAGAATATTCCAACGCATCTGAATATGTATGTTTACACTAGGCATGGTCCTCTTTCACACCCAAACACGTGGAATCACTCCGAGATATGTTCAACTAGATCAATCCCTTAAGGGTCCAAAGTGCAAAATGGCTGCAAACTTCAACATGCTGTTCCTCAGATACCATGATGCTTAGAAACTTATCATATAATCCTACAAGATCATGTTGGGACCCTCTACAATAACCTCTCTCAGTTTTTGTTATCTCAATGTGGTTTTCCCGTGGTGTCCAGTTTTCACTTGATGGAAAAAGTGTCAAATGCAAGCAACTTTTTTTCTACAACTCATGTGACCAAACAGACTGCTCCAACATGCCTGAATAGGTATTTTTATGCTAGGAATGGTCCTCTTTGCACCCAAACATGTGGAATCACTTCAAGCTACATTCAACCAGATCGATCCCTTAAGGGTCCAAAGTGCAAAATGGCTGCAAACTTTAACATATTTTTAATCGGATACCGTGACACATAGAAAATTTTTGTATGATCCTATGGGATTGTGTTGGGCCCCTCTACAATAACCTCTCTTGATTTTTGCTATCTCAGAGGAATTTTCCCGTGGTGGCGAATTTTCACTTGGGGAAAAAGTTGTCAAATGCAAGTAGTTGAAAGTTGCAAAGTGGTACAACTTTTTTTTTGTAGCTCGTGTGACCAAACAGACTATTCCAACATGTACGAATAGGTATATTTACACTAAGAATGGTTCTCTTTCACACTCAAACATGTAGAATTGCTTTGAGCTACGTTCAACCTGGTCGATCCCTTAAAGGTCCAAAGTGCAAAATGGCTGCAAACTTCAACATGCTATTACTCGGATACCGTGATGCTTAGAAAATTCTCGTCTAATCCTATGAGATCATGTTGGGCCACTCTACAATAACCTCTTCTATCTTAGAGGAATTTTCCCGTGGTGGTGAATTTTCACTTGGGGAAAAAGTTGTCAAATGTAAGTAGTTGAAAGTTGCAAAGTGGTGCAACTTTTGTTCTGCAACTCGTGTGATCAAACATAATGTTCCAATGCGTACAAATAGGTATTTTTATGCTAGGCATGGTCCTAATTTTCACCCAAACATGCGAAATCGCTCCAAGCTACGTTCAACCAGATTGATCCCTTAAGGGTCCAAAGTGCAAACCGGCTGCAAACTTCAACATGTTGTTACTCAGATACCATGATGCTTAAACACTTCTCGTTTGATCCTATGGGATCAATTTGGTACCATCTACAATAAAATATCTCATTTTTTTCTATCTTAGAGGCATTTTCCTGTGGTGGCGAATTTTCACTCGGGGAAAAAGTTGTCAAATGCAAGTAGTTGAAAGTTGCAAAGTGGTGAAACTTTCATTCTGTAGCTTGTGTGACCAAATGGGCTATTCCAACACATCCAAATAGGTATGTTTACACTAGGCATGGTCCTCTTTTGCACCCAAACACATGGAATTTCTCCAAGCTACGTTCAACCAAATCGATCCCTTAAGGGTCCAAAGTGCAAAATGACTGCAAAATTTGGCATGCTATTACTCAGATACCATGATGCTTAGAAAATTCTCATCTAATCCTGTGGGATTGCGTTGGGGACCCTCTACAATAACCTCTCTCATTTTTTGCTATCTCAAAGGAATTTTCTTGTGGTGGTGAATTTTCACTTGGGGAAAAAGTTGTCAAATGCAAGTAGTTGAAAGTTGCAAAGTGGTGAAACTTTCATTATGCAACTCGTGTGACCAAAAAAACTATTCAAACACATATGAATGAGTAATTTTGTGCTATAAATGGTCCTCTTTCACACCCAAACATGTGGAATCACTCCGAGCTACGTTCAACCGGATCGATCCCTTAAGGGTCCAAAGTGCAAAAGGGAATCAATATTTGACGGGCTATTACTTAGAAACCATGACACTTACGAACTCTCTGTCTAAGCCTACGAGATCATGTTAGGCCCCTCTACAATAAATTATCTCGATTTTTGTTATCTCATAGTTATTTTCCTGTGGTGTCTAGTTTTCAGTTGATGGAAAAAGTGTCAAATGCAAGCAGTGTAAAGTTGCAAAGTGGTGCAACTTTCATTTTTCAATTCGTGTGACCAAAAAAATTGCTCCAACACATATTGATAGATACACTTCCGCTAGGCATGGTCCTCTTTCACACCCAAACACACAAAATTTCTCTGAGCTACATTCAATTGGCTTGATCCCTTATGATGGAATGAAAAAAAATCGAAAAGAGAAACATACACACGACGATTGAGAAGTCCAAGTTTTCCACAAAAAAAGCGTATGATCATTGGAAAGTCAAAGTTAGTGGTTGTTGAAGAGTTTGAAGGAGAATATCAATCAAATATCTCTATTTCTTTGTTAATTTATTTGCATTTTATTTATTTCTAGTCTGTGTATGGATCTGTACACCAGGAGTTTTCTCTAAGATGATCTGAATCTATTGTAGAATGGTTTTAGATTTGATTAGAATCCATTCTTGTGGAATTCTATTAAGTTCCAAGCAACTTAGAAGTAGATTTTTGAAATAGGTCTAAACTTGCTCATACAAGGGTTTGAGTGTAACATGTTGAAATAGGCCATTCCACCTATTGTCCAAGCCATGTCTCGGTGGAATGGGCCTGATGTAAGTAGGATAGGGAGTAGAAATAAGAAAATAGCATTGGTAAAGGCATTGGAAGAGATGACTAACATTGCCTCTATTGAAAATTCATAATTTAGGCCTTAAAAGCAAGGCTAGAAGAGGTGAAAAGAAGAAATTGCTTGAGAATAAGTTAGAATAGGTTGGAAATAGAGTGAGGTTGTGGATTTTGATGTGGTCAAAAGGTTTTCAAGCATAGGGGAGGTCAAAAGTATGTTATGGCATGATGCCCTAGTTGGAAAAAGAGGGGTTATCAATGAAAAAGAGAGGTTTGAGGGAGTAAACGTGGGTAAAGTCAGCCCGAGGCAACATAATTTGGTGGTCAATTAAGTTTGTGCAGGAAAAATGAAGAGTGTTGGAAGAGGTTTTGAGGTTGTATGAGGTTTGGGTTCGTGTTCGGGGGTTCAATTCGCTGGTTCGGCCAAATTTTTTTGGAGGGGGGTTCAATTCGTTAGTACAAAAAAATGTAAAAACAATATATATATATATATATATATATATACAGACTAGAAGTATGAATTAGGATTAGAATGTCATAGCATCATATAAACAATAAAACCACCATAAACTTTAATGTCATTTAAAACATGCATGATAAATATTCATCATTGAAACTTGAATTATGGTAGCTTGATATATACAGTCTATTGATGTTAGGGTTCAATTTGTATGATTTTGAAAAAAGAAGCCAACTGAGTAGAGTTATCAAAATTCTTCAAAAATCATAAGAACTTGTTTAGTACACTAGCCATTTTGATGTCTTCTTGCAGTCTCAAACATTATTTTGTATCATTGTTACATTGGTCTTAAGAGTGGTAGCTTAATATAGCTCCACAATACAAAATTTGGTTTACTTGTGCAGTGTAATAGTGGCATAGACATATTTTTCTTTGAAAGAACCAAAGGGTGACTGCACAATTGAAGTGTATAAACACATATCTTTTTGTAATATCAAGGATACTTTTTGAAATCGTTTTATGAATCATTTGATGCAATACCAATTGAAATCATGATTTTTTCTTTTACATAAATTTGTTTAGCATCAATCAATTAATATTCAAGCCAAACCATGAAGGAAAACAATGATCAATGCTAGGGCTAACCAATTAATAAGTATACACATGATTAAGTCAAGCATGTACATGTGAATAATGGAAACAAAAGTACTCAAAAAAATGTAAGCCTTGAAGTATACACACAAATACATAGTATACACAAATTAATACAAAGTATATGCATGAATACAAGGTATACACATGAAAACAAGTAAGTCACAAAGTATGCATTGGAACACATGTAAGTCATAAAGTATATATGTAAGTTGTAAAGTATACACTTGAATACACGTAACTCATATCTATTGAACCATGAATTTAGAATTAAAATATGGACACCATCGATAAAAAATATTTGTATTAACCAAATAGCCATGTAGGAATACATCAATATATGTCGATATAAGTATGAAATATAGGTACAAAATAGCCATTTAGGATTACGAGAATGCCATATAGGCATACAATGTCAAATATATCCAATACAAAATATGTTCAAAACTGCCATTTAGGCATACAACAAAGGGCTCTAGAATCAAAAGTCATTGCTCTCCATGCTCTTGAAATAAACTCTTTCCCTTTGCTTGTCAATTGGATGGTGATACATCTGTCACTCGTTTATGCTGCACTTGAGGAGTGCTCCTTTTGTTCCTCCTAGTGTTTAGTTCTTGGTGAAGTTTTATGTGTTACAATAAGAAGTAAAGACATTAATATATATAAATTACATTATAAAAAATGATATATTTAACAAAATAATCACTTACCGCCATTTGATGATCACTCTCCATGAGGGAAATATTTGCATGCCTAGGCTGAGGCATGCTGAAGCCCTGTATAAACCATCCAAATAGAAATTAAACCAAGAATCAATAATGGTTTGATTTTTCACTAACTAACATTTATAACAATGAATGTAAATTGAAATTTAGTAATTTTCCTCATACCTCCCCTGTCAGAGCCATCGAGGATTCTATAGTAGATGAAACATTGATCTCCATTGCCCTTTTCCCATTCAGAGGTGTTTTTGCTTGCAACATCTAAAAATAAAACAATAAATTATTCAATCAAAAAAACTACAATAGCGATCCACGTCATGACTTATAATGTATGAGATAATAATTTTTTTTTTGAGTACTTATTAAACTATATATTTCTAACTATCATGCTTACTATTTTCCCTATCCATATCTTGTTCAAAAGCACATGTTTTTAGGCTTTTACCCATAGCAGCAAGCCAATGAACCATTTGATAAAATGCTTTCATAGACATGTACAATAACTGTGGTGGCATAGAGAAGGTCGTGAATTTTTTGGAAAAATGCCTCAAAGAAATGGGTGTCAAGGTGATGGAATGCCATTACAAACAAATGCATGTCATGGAATTTAATCACCATAAGATCGCATTTATTTCAGGCATTTTTTCAGATATTTCATTGCCTTCTCTATCGAGTATTATTTCTTACTATTATGCTTTGATAGAAATTTTTCGAAGCATCAATAGTTTGTTGGAAATCACCTATTTTAGGCTTTTAGCCATAGCAACAAGGAAGTGAGTAGTTTGATAAAATGATTTGGTACACATGTATGAAAAATGTGGTATCATAGAAAAGGTGGTGAGATATTTGTAGAAATGCCTTGAAGAAATATGGTCTCATGGTGATGGAATGGAATTCCATCACCATGATTTCACATTTCTTCGAGGCATTTTTTCAACCTACTAACTGCCTTGTCTATGCTATTGCTTACTATTATGCTTTGATAGATTTTTTCCAAGCATCCATAGTTTGTTGGAAAACACCTTTTTAAAGATTTTAGCCATAACAGTGAGGAAATGAACTGTTTGATAAAATTCTTTGGTAGACATGTATGGAAAATGTGGTAGCATAGAAAAGGCGGTGGGTTGTTTGAAAAAGTGGTGCAGGTGCACCTTTACAAGAGCATGCTTCCATGAGGAAAATTTATGATTTTAAGGTTGTATAGGTATTTTCATGATGTAATAAGAATTAAATAGCCATTTTTGAGTTTTTAATGGTCTTTGGTAGTCATTTTAGGCATAAATTGTAAAGCTACAGAATCTTAACAAAAGTTGTCAATCAATGTTGTAAAAATGCAAAAAGGTGCCAAGCGGAGGAATATGAAGAGTCAAGGTAGTTATAGAGGCAATATTATGTGCTTAGGAAGTTGAAATGATTGGGAAAGTGTTTAAAATATGTGATTCATCATTGCTAGCTATTATTGAAACATTTTGAAGGAGAAAAATAATAAAATATCACTGTTATACTGCTATTTTCTGTGTTTTCCTCCATCATCTGCCAATGTATGGTTTTGTGCAAGTGTTAGTGCATCTATAATGTGTGTTAATTGAATGATTTATGTGTTGTAATCAATTTAAAACTAATTTGAGAATTTGATATTGAGTTTCAAGCTTTTGGTGGCCTGATTTCTCTAGGCGGTTAGAAAACAGGGGCTAAGGGTTTGATTGCTTGAGTGAACTAAAAAGTCCATTCCACCTTTTTGTAGCAGCTGTTTCTTGATGGAATGGACCAGTCTGAAGTAATATTAGGTGTAGAAGGCAAGGAATTGGTTTGGTGAAGTTTTTGTGTGAGTTCTCCTCACTGCCCTAGTGAAAAACCAATTTTGGTGCCTTTTAAACAAGGTTAGAGTGAGTGAAAAGAGGACAGGGGTTTAGAAGTGGATAGAATCCCTTGAAAAATATGAGAGCATGTGAATTGGAGGGTGTTTAGAAGACCTGAGAGGTTGTAAGTGGTCAGAGAAGTGAATAAGTGAGAAACCCTAGGTGAAAGAGGGTGAAAACTAGTGAAAATGAGTGATTTTGTGAAGGAAGTGTATGTAGATCTTTGGGGCAACACTATTTGAGGATGGAATGAGCATGTACAGGCATAAATAAGCCTGATTGAAGTGATTATAATCTTGCGAGAGTTCAAGGCATAAGAGTTTCAATAAGCCCTAATTGATTGCAAGGAAAGTGAGGGTTTTATGAAAAGGGGTCTAACTGAGCGAGAGGAGAACTAAAAGTTGAATAATCTAAGGTTTTCTTGGCCGTCTTTTGACTTTTTGGAGGTTTCAAGTGTTGGTTGTGTGCTTGGAGAGTTGTCTCTTTGAAAAAAGGCCTAATTGTGGCCCAATTTAACGTTAAAATCCAAATTTGGGACAATTGCTTCAAAAGAGTTGCAAGTGAGTTTCAAATATGTGAGAGCGGGCTATAATGGGGGCCTAGTTTGGAGCATAGAAAAGGTTGTGAACTGTTTGAAAAGATGCCTCAGTAAAATGTGGTCTCATAGAATGCCATGACAAGCAAATTCAATTGGAAGTTGCTCCTAGACTTATTACTTATGCTATGTGAAGTAATTGCATCACTAATTATGTTGACTTTCTAAAAAACTATATTGTAGTTGAAATTTTGTCATCTATCAACATCTAGTTATTAGTTATGGAATGTGAAGTAATTATTTGAGTTTGAATGATGTGCAATAAAACATAATCAATGATATGAATATAAACTACACAAATCTATTAAGTACAATTCATTAGTTAAACTCTTTATTCTATTACCTACGTGAAGGTTTGACTAAATCCACTGGCACTAAGAGGTGTTCCCTCGAAACCTCCAATATTAGCCTATTCAACATCCAAAATCACATATTAAAAAATACCAATCATAAAAAAATTCTATTAACATGTAATAAATTTATAATTGTTTACTAGTTACATACCCCACTGATAGGTGTACTAAAAAAACAAGTAGGTGTAGGGCCGGTGTATCCAGTATCAACACTATGACCCTGCAAGTTTATTAAAATAATAAGACTAAATTATTTAATCTTTCATTTCAAAATCAAAATTTAATAAATTAAATTCAATGAACATGCTAAATTTTACTTGAGTATCAATGCCATACACTTCATGCAAAATTTCAGCTGCCCTCTCCATCTCCATAGTTGCAGATGGATCCTACGTAGTAGTCTCCTAAGTGTCAGTGGGGTCATATGAACAAGTCGCCCCACAAGATTGACACACATGGGATCAAAGCCCACCTATCGAAGAATCCCTTGGATGGCACTATACAAGAGGGCTAGCATGTTGGATGCCACTCTACGTCAAAGAGATGATGGCCTGTAGACTCTCTACGTCGACACTCTCCTTCATGATAGAAGGGATGACAATGTGCTCATGAGGTGGCCTAGCGAGAGGTCATCTCGCTTGCCGCATAGGATCCGACTGTGCACTAGGTCTATCTTGTGCTGACCCCCCACCTCTCCCCTGGAAGTCCCTAATATCAAAATAATTTGGGATTTTGTTCAAGATAAACTCAACATATAGTTTCCTGAAGAAATACTATAGGACTTCAAAATTGTTGCATGGTGGGTCATCAAAAACCATGTACCACCTATCCCAAAAATATTTCCTAATCTCTTGGTGGTGGAACCAATGAATACAAAACCTCTTCGCATTGAAGGAGAGATTTCCATTTGATCATGGGTCAGTGAATAATGTACACAAATCACCTTTTGTAATTTTTAAATCTTTTACTTTTTTCTATGATAATTTATCTTGGTAAAAATCCCTAGCAACCTGCCTCCTATCCTAGGTCAACCAGTTAATTGTTTGCTGATTGAATCTACATTTTTTAACATATCTTGTAGTGAATTTGCTAGGGTCATTCTTTCGGTAGTTGAACCGTTTTGATCATTCAACCTCCTGATTAAATCATCAATTTGTTTTTTATTGTTCTCAATTTCACCCATTAAATTATGTTGAGTGCCAGGAGGGTATTGAGGGATTGGTGGAGGAGGTTGTTGTTGTGGTTGAGGATTTTGTTCTTGTTGTGGATTTTGAGGAGGGTTTATAGGTTGATTAAAATCTCCTACAAATTCAAAAAATAAATATCAAATACAACCTAAAACTAGAAAATTCAAAAAACAAAAAAAAACAATCCTTACCTCTTTGACCTCCTCGTCGACGTGGTGGCATCCTGTTGATGAATCAACAACCGTTGATGAATCAACAACCGTTGATGAAGATTTTTGCAAAAAATATCCTCCTAGAACACAAGCACGAAATTCTTGGGTTTTTGGCCGTGGAAAACAAGAAAAACACAATTAGAAATGAAAATTAATTCAAAATCTTTTTTTTTGCTTTTAACATGTCATAACACAAGCGCGTTATAACGCGCTCGTGTTATGAGTTTTCAATTTTTTTAAAACAAAGTGGCCACAAAATTTCTACCCATCTTCATGCATCCGCCCTTGAGAGAGTGGATTTTTGGTGATATTTTTCTCCCATAGATAAAATATCCTCTATTATATTCCTTTTATCTATTTTTGTTGCTTTTGATTTAGAGGTAGAGCAAATAGATGTTGAAAAATCCTTTTTACATGGGGGATCTTGATGAGGAAATATTTATGAAACAACCTGATCATTTTGTAGTGAAGGGAAGAAAACACTTGGTTTGTAGGTTAAAGAGGTCTCTATATGGTTTGAAGCTATCACCAAGAATGTGGTATCAAAATTTTTATGATTTTGCATTGGATGACGACTTTATTCAAAGTGAATAAGAACATTGTGTTTATTTTAAATTACTTGATGAACAAATACTAGTCATTGTCCTATATGTTGATGACATGTTGTTTATTGAGAATGATCAAGAAATGATTAGGGAACTTAAGGGTCACTTATTTGATATCTTTAATATGAAAGATCTAGGGGTTGCAAAATATATTTTGGGTATGGAAATTAATAGGGACTGGGTTAACACAAAATTATGGTTAAATAAAAAGAAGTATGTTGAAACTATTTTGTATCATTTTTTTATGCATAATTGTAAACCAATTATTATTCCATTTCTAGATGGCACTAGGCTAACTATTGATCAATATCCTAAAAATGATGATGAATGTGAAGAGATGTATAAAATTTAAAATTCCAATAGTTTAGGAAGACTTATGTATGCCATGATCTGTACAAGACCCAATATTTCCCCATAAGTGAGAGTTCTTACTAGGTTTATGCCAAATCCTAGAAAAGCGTGTTACCAAAAAATTGTATACCTTTGAAGAAAAGGACAATTTTGTGCCTATTTTGGTCCTACTTTAGGTACCCTTGCATCAATCACCCTCCTAAAACAACATTTATAGGCCCCTAAGACTCGTTATTTTTGAACTTGAGGCCTATTTTACCTAAGGAACCATACAAGTCCCGAAAAACAACATCAAAATCACTCAAATATCATCTATCCCACCTCAAAAATCCCTAGTGGGACTAGGTCGCCCAAGGTGGCGACCTAGTCCTTTTTAGGGTTATTTGCATTTTTTAGCAGGAAAATATCTGGCTTGCTAAAAATTCCTAATGGGTGTAAGCCCCTTAGGTCAAAATAACCAACAATTAGGCATTTTTTCTTATAAATAATTGTTTTTAGGTCATTTTCACAACTTTTGGTCATTTTTCATAAGCAATCTCAAGAATCAAGTGTTGAACATCTTCCACAAGAAGATTCATCTCTCCTTCTACAACACAATTGAAGCTTAGGGTAGAAAATGAGGGTTTTTGTAGGTCTTCAATCTCACTTCTCACTCAAGATCTCACATTGCAAAAGATTTATCATGGATTATTATGGATTCTTATGGAGAAATCTAGGTTGAGGAGGTACAACTAGCCACCAAATCACACCTAAATACTTGTTTTCAAAGTGATTCCATCTTCCATTTTCTCTCTATCTTCAGATTTAAGGTTTGCATCCCATTTTCATTCTATTTACATTCATTTTTAATATTGTAGGGTTTCTTGGATTGAAGTCTTACGTCATTCACATATTTTGCATGCATCTTATTATAGCACAATAGAATAGGGTTTTGTCTTACTTCAGATTTTCCTAGTTCTAGACACACTTAGGGCTAGGGTTTATGTAGATTTTCTATCTATTTTAAAGATTAAATACAAACTATGGGTTTGACCAAGGAAAAGCCCACATTAGAAACCAAAATATACCCTATTTTATAGGTGATTTTGTGGATCTGAGCCCATATTTCAGTGAAGAAATAGAGTGCAAACTATAGACCTCCGACTCCACTTTCAATTTTCTCAAAAAGCTAAAAGGGACTAGGTCTCCAATAGTGGTGACCTAGTCCCACTGGAGGTTTTTGTCAAAGATTTTGGTGGATTTTAGTACCCAGTTGGCTGGAACGGAGCCCAAAGCAATTTACTAGAACTGGGACTAGGTCGCCCAACTTGGCGTAAGTGTCCCAATTGGCATAAAAGTCAGATTTTCCAAATTTTCAAAGGCTTTTGCAATATCTACTTCGGTCCTCATTAGTTTCCAAGTGCACTTGTATGATTTTTTCTATTATTTTACCTTGTATAGTCTTTATTTTACCTTTTTTGCATAACATCATGTGTTTTCAAACAATGTAGATTTCATTAGATTATATGTAATAGTTAATTTCATTTATCAGATTTTTGCATTTAGCATACTTCATAATATATAAATTTCAATTATATTCAATCCTAATATTGAAAGAATCACAAGATTTATGTCCACAAAGGAAAATCCCCTTACTTCTAGGTGAAAACCCTAGAAATCTTTAGGGGACCTATCCCTTTAACCCAACATAAGTTATGCAATTCATTTTGGTGAGCCTACATTTAGACACATCTTACTTCTGATTTAGTCTATATTTTCATCGTAGGAACTTTTTATTTTAGCATTGCATTGTAAGTTGCATTGTTTAAAAAGGCATCTTAGGGTTTCATACTTTACCTTAGTGAAAAAGACTTTTTTTTTGCATTTATATCCCTGCATAATAGAGAAATTTTGCATATTCCATTTAGATCTACATCTTACAAACTAAAATACAACATTTTTCATCAGAAAAACAAGAAAAAAATTTAAAATACCCCTACTAGGACTAAGTCGCCACCTTGGGCGACCTAGTCCTAGTACTCATTTTTCATTAGTATTTTCTACATTTATTTGCCGTTTTTTGAAGTTTCTATTTGTTTTAGTTTATGCTCTATTTCAGTTTAGTTACTTTATATTATATGGTTATCATTAGCTTAAACATCTTCTACTTTGATGACATTTATGAATAGCATTAGATCTTTACAAGTTTCATTTTCAACATTAGTTCCTAGTTGTTTTAAAGAAAATTCATTGGAATCTGAAAACAAAACCATAGAAACATCACATGAAGCGATGCACACACTTCTTCACTATAGGAAAACCATATCATCTAAACCTTTTAGTAGTGATGACTTGGATAAGCTAGATGAAGCTCTATATGGCTTCCTCTCACTAAGTTCATCCACTAAGGTTTGTGATGACACACCTCAACCAACCATCGATAACCTATCTCCCAAACCTTTTAGCTATGATGATATGGGTATGTTAGATGAAGTTCTTCAAGATTTCATCTCACCTAACTCATCCACTAAGGTTTGTTGAGTAAACTCAAACAAGAGATGTCAATGTCATCCAGCCTCAGCTTGTTCTCTACCCACCCTCCCATAAACCCCAAATCCCATCTCAACCAAAATTTACCCTTTACCAACCTAAGCATGATATTGTGGCTCATAATCATTATACTCACAACAACCCACATCCCCAACAAGAAACCTCAACAACCTTACCATTTTCAAACCCCATCTTACCTGCGACACCTCATTTAAAGTCATAACTTAGGGAGTATGATTTGGTTGAACAACTTAAGAATACTCCCACCCAGATATCCCTTTGGGATCTTCTTCAAAATTCCCCTAACTATCATTCTATGCTTCAAACAACATTGCAAAATATAGTGGTCCCTCTTGGTATGAATGCTAATGATGTGGCACCTCTCCTACAAAAAATGAATACAAATAATGTAGGCATTAACTTCTACCATCATGAGCTCTCTCCATTAGAATTAAGAAAGCAAAATGAAGCCTTTATGATAATAGCTCAATATGATCAGATAGACATCAAAAATACCCTTGTTGATAATGGCTTTTCCCTTAATGTGTGTAGTGTGAAGCTTCTTGATAGGTCACATGTGGATAGATCAAAAATCAAATCTAATTCCTTATCCATTAGAGGATTGACAATGTTACAAAGCAACCCCTTGGTGTTATCACTTTACTTATTACCGTTAGAATGGTTACGTTGTAAACTTCTATTCATGTCATTCCCTATGAACTTTCCTATAATATCCTATTGGGAAGACCATGGATACATGAGATGCATGCGATACCCTCGACCCTTCATCACAAAATGAAATATGCCTATAATAACAAAGTTTATCAAATTGACATAGACCCTAAGCCTGAGAGTTGCTTACAACTTGAAAAGGGAATATTTAGTCCTCTCAACACATTAATTCCTACCTCCAACATTGCCCCTTTTGAGAAGAATGAACAAGAAGATGAATCCAAGTTTAACTTTCTTGGTGATGATTGGGGATCATTCGAATTTACACCTTCATTTATGGGTGAATATATTGTTACACGAAAAGAGGATGACAAACATGAACAACCAATAGTCCTCTCTACCCAAAATGAAGAACACCTTTGCTACACATCTACCTCATCTCCTTTAGAAGAAAATGCAACATACACAACAAATTTTGATGAGATATATTATCAACAACCACCTAACCCATAAGAAATGGAAAGAATTTATGGACATGGTTATGATCTTGTGAAACAATTAGGCTACAATGGTAAAGGATGTGGAAAGAATGAACAAGGCATTCGAGTTCACATTGAACCTAATACACAAGGAACTAAGACCGGTCTAGGGTTTTCCTTTTCTAAAACTACAAAAACCAATCAATGACCTTCACTGAACATCAACACTGTCACATGCACACCACAAACCAATATCACACTCAAACATCCTAAATTCCTTGATATGGATTACCCACCATTCACCTATGTTCATGAAAATTAAGCTTTAAAACACCTATTAGGTGCTTTGGATAAGAGCTCTCTCTCCAAGAGAAATATCTCTT
Source organism: Sequoiadendron giganteum (assembly GCA_007115665.2). Lineage (NCBI taxonomy): Eukaryota > Viridiplantae > Streptophyta > Pinopsida > Cupressales > Cupressaceae > Sequoiadendron > Sequoiadendron giganteum. Next base: position 579,680,590 of record CM021105.1, read on the forward strand.
GTGCTATGATAAGTTCTAAGACCAACATTGGTGACATTATTGAACCTCCCACAAGCATGGAACCATATGATCAAGAAATTCCTAAGTCAAATGCACTCCCTTTAGGAGATACCCTTGGCATACCAATGGACAAATGATAAAGACAAAGTCATTAAAATTGGGAAGTGCCTTGATGATGAAGAAGAAGAGGATCTTGCAACCTTGCTTCATGCCTTTCCTGAACTATTTGCTTGGAAATATTCTGATATGCCTGGAATAGATCCAAAAATAATTACTCATAAATTGTTCTTTCTAAAAATGCTAAGCTTGTTTGCCAAAAGATACACAAAATGAACCCTAAGATAGCCTTGCATGTTAAAGGAGAACTTGAAAAAATCCTTGACGCATGTTTCATTCACCCTATCAATTATTCTTCTTGGATATCGAACATTGTCACAATTGCCAAACTTGATAATTGTGTTAGGATATGCACATATTTTCAAGACTTGAACAAAGCCTCTTTAAAAGATGACTTTCCTCTTCCTAACATCGACATGATTGTGGATTCAACTATTGGACATGCTTTGTTATCCTTTATGGATGGATTTTTTGGATATAATCAAATCTTTATAAACCCACAAGATCAATACAAGATGGCCTTTACATCTGCTTGGGGAAAATTTTATTGGATTATGATGCCTTTTAGATTAAAGAATGCAGGACCTACTTATCAACGAGAAATGACCTTAATATTTCATGATTACATACATAAAATATTAGAATATTATGTTGATGAAATTCTAGCTAAATCCTTAACCTGACAAGATAATGTGAATGTTCTTCAAAAAATGTTCGAGCACATGCATAAGTATAACATGTGCTTAAATCTGAAAAAGTGTGTCTATATAGTAGATAGCAGAAAATTTTTAGGGCTTATCATATCTCATAGAGGCATTGAGGTGGAAACAAAGAAAATTGATGCTATAATTAACATGCCACCTACTCACAAACATCTCCCGATTGCGTACATTACAAGGAAGGATTCAATCCATCCATTGTTTTGTCGCATCCCTAGCTGATCGTATGTTGCCTTTTACACACCTCCTCAAAAAGGATTTCAATTTTGATTGGAATGATGATTGTAAATAGGCCTTTGAGAGTTTAAAAGAATATCTTGTAACTCCACCTATTTTACAACCTGCTATACCAAAAAAACCCTTCATCCTTTATATCAGTGCTTTTGCCCAAGCTCTTGCTGCATTGTTGGCTCAACAAGACAACCATGGAAAAGAGCATCTTGTTTATTACATCAGTAGAACTCTCATAGATTATGAGACACATTACTCAACAATTGAATTTTTTTTTTTAGCTCTTGTATTCGCTACTAGTAAGTTGCAACATTATTTACTAAATGCTGAAATACAAGTGATGACAAAGTTTGATCCTCTTAGATACCTCTTCAACAAAATAGACCTTTCAAGACGTCTTGCTAAATGGGTAATGTTGTTAATTGAGTTTGACCTTAAGTTTGTGTACCAAAAAGAAATCAAAGGCCAAGCCTTAAGCAACCATTTACCTGATGCGCGTTCCCCTTTAGCGTTACCCACCAATGATTCTTTTCCTAATGATAGTGTGTTTACCATAGAGCTTCCTACATGGGAATTGCACTTTGATGGCTCCAAGTGTTGAACAGGCTCTGGTGCTGGAGTTATATTAATTCCACCCATAGGAAGCCTATTCCCTTGTCCTATCGCCTCAATTTCCTATGTATGAATAACACAATTGAGTATGAAGCATTAATTATTGGATTACGTGTTGCTTTAGTTGTGGGCATCAAAGATATTAAGATCTATGGTGATTCACAATTAGTGATCGAACAAATCAATGGTATCTATCAAACTAAAAATGATAAACTATCATAATATAAGGATCTATTATTGACTTTGATAGAGTAGTTTGCATCGTTCACCATTGATAACATCCCTCGAAATGATAATCAACATGCAAATGCAATGACTAGTGCAACTTCTCTTATATCTCTTGCAGATTCTTTTGAAAAAGTCATGTTTACCATTCACCTAATCATGAGACCCTCCATCAGTGATAAACTTGATGATGTCCTTCCCACATTCCTGGATAATTCATGTGAATAGTATGATGCCATCTATAACTATTTAAAGGATGGTACCATTCTTGAGCCTACAACAAGAAATACTCGCATTCATCTAAAAACATTAGCCACTAAGTACATAATCCTTGTTGATACATTATATAGATGATCCTTTGATGGAATTCTCCTGCGATGTCTCAAGGATTCTGAAACCCATATTTCCCTTGAGCAAGCCCATTTTGGCACTTATGGAGGTCATTTTGGCAGAAAAAAATTAGTGAAAAAACTTCTTCACATGGGTTATTATTGGAAAAACATGGAAAAAGATTGTTATGCATATGTTAAGTTATGTAATAAATGCCAAGAAAATAAGAATTTTATTCATGCTCCTGCTTTTGAGCTCCATGCCCAAATCCCTATTTGGCCATTCTATGTGTGGGGATTGGATCTAATTGGAAAAATTTCACCACCTTCTTCTGCTGGACATATGTTTATCATTACTACAAATGAATATTTCACCAAATGGGTTGAAGCTATTCCTCTCCGGTTTACAACTGTTGATGTGATATTTTGTTTCTTATTGGAACATATTATTTCTTGCTTTGGACTTCCTTCTGCATTAGTTTTAGACAATGGCACACCATTTAAAAATACTGATGTGAAGAAGTTCCTAGAGACCTTTGATATTCATTGCTTTTCCACACCTTACTACCCATAATCTAATGGTCAAGACGAAAGAACTAATAAAATCCTTGAACAAATCCTTAAGAAGACTATTAATCAAAACCAAAAATATTGGCATACACAATTACAATATGCATTATGGGCCTATCGCACAAGTGTTCGCTCTTCTACAAGAAATACACCTTTCAACCTTGTCTATGGTACCAAGGCCATCATACCTTTAGAGTTAGAAATATCCACATTGTGAATTTATCTCCAAGGTCTTGTTGATAATGACACCTATAAGCAACAACGATTGCACCAACTTGAAATTCTTGATGAACATCGCATTAACGCTCTCAAACATCTTCAAGCTTATGCTAAACAATTATAATGGAAACATGATACTGGTGTCATCCCTTGGAAATTCAACAAGGGTGACTTAGTTTTATATGAAAACCAATGGAATACTACTGCCGACTATGCTAAAAAAAGAAAGTTTAGCCCTAATTGGTTAGGCCCCTATGTGGTCAATACGAATTATGGATCTGGTGCTTATACCTTAATCGATCGTGATGGCACTCCTCTTAAAGACCCTATTAATGCCGCACATTTACGTAGGTACTATGTATAATCCCCTTTTGAATGGTATGAGTTGTAAAGTAGTGTTTTTAGAGCTATTGGATTATATCCTATATGATTTCTCATTTCTTCGTTCTTGAAAAATCATTATGTATGTGTCTTGAACACTAAGGTGAATATTTAATTCATTTTATAATTGCTTTAGGTTTCTTACTATTCAAAATTTCCTCTTGTGTGTTATGTTTCTTTAAAATCATAAGTGCATAACATATTTAGTCTTTATGTTGTATCTAATAGAAGCTCTAATAAGTTTTTAATTAGATCACATCAAGCTTTGTTAAATCATAAATAATGTAACTATTAATTAAGTAATCCTTTTTAATTAATCACATTGTTATTTAACATTCACACATTAAACCACAACATATATCATCAAAATAAATGCATACATATATATCAATTTTTTTTTATGTACATATCATCATAATATACAATGTCACTAAGGATTGTCATTACTAGATCCCTCTATATCTGGTACTCATGCTGCATTAGTAATAGGACATTGGGAGATGGTCATGCATGATCATGATTGTGATCCACTGAATTTGATAGAGAAATCCATCCCCTCCATGTGCGCAAGTGCCACCCGACACTCTCCTTCTATCTAATCCCTCTCTTCTTGTAATTGTTCCACTTCCCTCTCTAGTCTCTCCACCTCTACCGGAGCCCACGATGACTATTCCTATGATGCCATCGTATCTCACTGGATCTATCTCTTCAAACCCTTGTAGGCTGCCCGTAGTCTCACGAAGGGTCTCAAAAAATTTGGATCTCACTCCACAATAGGTGGGGGTACGCAATTTGAGTCTATCTCCTCCTCTTCAAAATATGTTGACACTATCTCTATCACTTCCTGACGGTAGAGATCCTTCCAATCCTTTGTGGGCCCTATAAGATAGAAACAAAATATAATCAGTACACATCATGATATATATATGCATCAATTCATACATCAAAGAATAAAGTACATGCATCAAAATTAAATATCATCACCTATATCTCTAGTGGGATGAGAAATATCAACCTCATCCTATGCAAGGGCATGGATGTTGTGCTAGCCTCTCCTAGGTTGTGAGTACTTGTGCCTGCTACTACTGCTGCTCGAGATCTAGTCATATGAATAGGTGAGGTCTCTCCCAACTCATATCGATCCTCAATTGCTACCTCATCACTCTCATTCAAGGGTGGCTCCTCATACTCATCCTCATCCTGATCCCGATCCTCCTCCTCTCCCTCTTGTCCATCATAATCTAGGTCTGCATCCTCATCATACTCCTCATCAATAATGTCAGTAAATATGTTCACAACCCTGTAGCATGTCTCCTCAACTCTATCCTCTCTCTGATCCCCCTCATCCAATACTGGTTCTGCATCCCCTACTGGCTCATGAATTAAAAACATTGAAGTTGGTTGTGATGCTATCCACCACTCCTCATGGTACCATGTGGCACCAATGTTATCTGCATTAGAGATCGATAGCTGATCATGATCAAAATAATCAGAGTCACTATGGACGAAATCCTCTAGAGTGAATCGTGTTGTATCAACAGGTCTTCGAGTACTTTACACTGACCTCCTAAAAGATGACCGTGCCTGGGGTGGTCTTTGAACCTTTCCAAAGTATCTCATGACTCAATCATAGTAGAAGGGACACACTATGTGATCATGTTGGCCAACCAAAAATCTATCCAACTATAGTCTCCTCATCTATCTCATATGGTCTAGCCACTATAGTACAAGATGATAAGGTCTCCACAAGATATTTTCCTCCTCCAGTCAGTCGAACTGAACTCTTCAAAAGTGTAAATCTCCATACTGCCATAATCATCACAAAGGATAGCCAAAGGCCTGAGGATACCCCACTACTGTCAGACATGAGAATCCAATAGGCCTAGTTCAAGTGATATGATCCAGGAACTAAAATTGTAGAAGAATATAGTGCACCATGCTATCTAGCTCTTGGAATACAAACCTCCCTAAATCATAGTATAAGTGTGCAAGGATGTAATGTACCCAAGCATACACTATATTGTGCTCTGCCATCCCCTGTACCAAGTGTAATAGCTTTCCCTCCAGGTGTGCTTATCATCCATCTGAGAGTACCAATGCAATAGTGTGCATCATAATCTGCCTCACCATTGGTGCTCGTGAATACAATAGCAATGCCAGGTTAATCCATCCTACCACTCTATCATCATGCACTAGTCTATCAAGGCAATACTACATATCCACCCGCTACTCGTGAAAGGTTTGACCCCTTTGGAGGCACAACTGATCCCATTGAATAGGGACTCAGAGTATCCAATGTATGTCCTATAGTGTGATGGTCATCTCTTCCATAGGTAGGTGGAAGGTGCACGTATCCACATTCCATCGCTCGCACAATTCCATCAACATAGCATCATGGTACCTCATGGGGGGCATGAGGTACACCCAATAAATGCCAACCTCCTCTAAGTGCTCTATGTTCGCCACTGACAAAGTGGGGGCTAGGTTTCTCATAAAGCTCAATTGTCTCTCACTGAGATGTTGACGAGATTAGGTGAGTACCTATCAAAAACATCAAAATATGCTCTCTAAATCATCTAATATCTTCAATTTTACTCTAATTCATCTTGCAAGTGTACTAATGTTGTTCTAGGGCACTTTTTCTAAGGTGCTAGAAACTTTAGAACCCTTTTGGGACACTTTGTGAAGAAACAAGACACTTTACAAACAAAAGGGACACTTTGTGAAATTTTTTTGCAGGATCCTAAATTAACCTAAATATGCATATACATCATCCCATAATTAAAAAATCACAAATCAAAGGTATCAGAATCGACTCACCTCATGATGCCGCTCGCCGCAGGCCACCATGTCTCATAGCCCATCCAATCTAGCAAGTGTGAAATCATGTGTGCTCGACATGTTTAGCTATCTCCTCATCACTCTCAAGCTACAATAAGGTAAATGAACAAGTAAGTGAAAATTCACTCCATTTTCATTCTTTTTACTCTTTCTCATTTTCATGTAAGCACATTCGTACCTTTACTATTTTAGACCTATTCGTGTGCTTTTCATTTAAAACAAGTGCTAGTGAACTCTTTTTTTGATATCGTTTGTTGCATTAGAATCATGTTTCCACACCCTACATCATCACTCACCTATCGTTATGTGGCATGGTATTTGGAAATTCCCTCTGATATGCATGTCCTCATTTGATGTGGTTAGCTTGCTACCTTGATCCGACCTTCGTAAATAAAGAAAAATCAAGGAGGGCACACATCTACCCTCAAATTTTATTTCTAGGAATTAGATAAGAGGATTTTTGGACTTCTAATGAATTTGTGTTGCAAGATGCGGTTACTAACATTGTGGTTTTGTAGATAACTACACTAGGGGCTTCATTCTCTCACCATTGAATGGTATCCTTTTATAAAAACAAAGTGCATTGTCTAGAGTCCTTTACCTTACATATGCACATAGAGTCATATGGGTGCTAAAGTGGGGTATAAATTTATGGCCAAAAAATTATATACCTTTGAAGAAAAGGATAATTTTGTGCCTATTTTTGTCCTACTTTAGGTACCCTTGCATCAATCACCCTCCTAAAACAACATTTATAGGCCCTTGAGACTCGTTATTTTTGAATTTGAGGCCTATTTTACCTAAGGAACCATGCAAGTCCCAAAAAACAACATCAAAATCACTCAAATATCATCTACCCCACCTCAAAAAACCCCTAGTGGGACTAGGTCTCCCAAGGTGGTGACCTAGTCATTTTTAGGGTTATTTGCATTTTTGAGCGGGAAAATGTTTGGCTTGCTAAAAATTCCCAATGGGTGTCAGCCTCTTAGGTCAAAATAACTGACAATTAGGTATTTTTTCTTATAAATACTTTTTTTTAGGTCATTTTCACAGCTTTTTGTCATTTTTCACAAGCAATCTCAAGAATCAAGTGTTGAACATCTCCCACAAGAAGATTCATCTCTCCTTCTATAAAAAAGTTGAAGCTTAGGGCAACAAACTAGGGTTTTTGTAGGTCTTCAAGCTCACTTCTCACTCAAGATCTCACATTGCAAAAGATTGATCATGGATGCCTATCAAGAATCATGGATAAATCTAGGTTGAGGAGGTGCAACTAGCCACCAAATCACACCTAAAGACTTGTTTTCAAAGTGATTCCATCTTCCATTTTCTCTCTATCTTCAGATTTAAGGTTTGCATCCCATTTTAATTCCATTTTCACTCATTTGCAATGTTGTAGGGTTTCTTGGATTGAAGTCCTACACCATTCAAATCTTTTGAATGCATCTTATTCTAGCACAATAGAATAGGGTTTTGTCTTAGTTCAGATTTTCCTAGTTCTAGACACACTTAGGGCTAGGGTTTATGCAAATTTTCTATCTCTTTGAAAGTTTAAATACAAACTAGGGGTTTGACCATGGAAAACCCCACATTAGAAACCAAAATATACCATGTTCTGTAGGTGATTTTGCAGATCTGAGCTCAAATTTTAGTGAAGAAACAAAGTGTAGACTATAGACCTCCAACTCCACTTTTAGTTTTCCTAAAAAGTTGAAAGAGACTGTGTCACCAATAGTGGCAACCTAGTCCCACTGGAGGTTTTTGTCAAATATTTTAGTGGATTTTAGTACCCAGTTGGCTATAATAGAGCCCAAAGTAGTTTAATAGAACTGGAACTAGGTCACCCAACTTGGCGTAAAGGTCCCAATTGGCATAAAAGTCAGATTTTCTAGATTTTGAGAGGCTTTTGCAATCTCTACTTTGATCCTCATCAGTTTCCAGGTGCACTTGTATGATTTGTTCTATTAATTTACCTTGTATAGTCTTTATTTTACCTTTGTTGCATAACATCATGTATTTTCAAACAATGTAGATTTCATTAGATTATATGTAATAGTTAGTTTCATTTATCATATTTCAACATTTATCATACTTCACAATATAGACATTTCAATTATATTCAATCCTAATATTGAATGAATCACAAGATTTATGTACACAAAACCCTTACTTCTAGGTGAAAACCCTAGATAGCTTTAGGGGACCCATTCCCTTACCAAAAAAATAAAATTTTCCTTTCAAAAAGAACATTGAAATTATGTAAAAAGTGTTTCAAATATATATATATATATATATATATATATATATATATATATATATATATATATATAAGACTTTTTATCATTTCTTTTTTTTATCATGTATCTATTGAATATTCAAGATATTGATATTGGGGGGGGTGAATCAGTATCTTCACAAACTCATTGAACTCACACTATCAATCACTTTAATGCATATAATAGAGAAGAGCAAGAACAAAGCATGAAATCACATAACACATAAACACCAAAATTTTTTCAAGGAAAACCCAATGAGGGAAAAACCATGGTGAGGATTAGCTCACAATATATAGTTGTTTCGATATTGGATACAAAAGAGGCTCATTGCCAAATGAAAAAAAGCTCACTGCTTACAAGGACTCACTGTCCAAATAGGGAGGCTCACTATCTACAAAAGATTACAGAAACAAAATGGCTTACAACTAAATATGAAATGATAGTTACACCACAAGTATAGTTTCAGTTCCTTTAATGCTCAGAGTATTTGCATGCCATGAGACTAATCTTTTCTCTTCTTTAGATTGATATTCTAATCACATACTTCACATGTGTATTCAACCTCACACATTTCACTAATCCACAAACCATCTCGTATATATATATATATATTTGATATATCCACACGCATCAATTAGGTTGGCCTAATTGGATGCATCACATATTTATCGAAAAGATAAGTGTCAACTTCATACAAAAATTATTCAAAAGTAGTTCAACCATGTGGCATACAATATTATGTTGGGTGGGACCAAAGATAGGTCACTTGTATACTTACAATACATGTTAAACCATTAACTAATTATTAGGTCGGTCATGGATAGACCTAATAAAAAAATGTACCACCATACCGATGCTAACTTTCCATACATAAATATGACCATACAAGATTGCATACATACATGTTTCCAATATTCATAAACCTTTCCCAAAATTGCAACCAACAATGATCACTAGAGGGGCAATGCAGACCAAAATATCATACCAAAACACCGAAGGATATAAACCTGATATTTATACCGGTTCAGAGTACCAGACCAATCTGATACTTTAAACAACATGGTGACATCAATGACAACATAAATATTGATCTTCTCCATTCTGCCAACAATCTCCTCCTTTGTCATTGATGACAACATGTGCCAACAAAAATTTATCCAAACTTCTCCCCAAAATTTTCCTCAAATCTCTCCCCCTTTGACATCAATGGAAAAGGGTGACCAAAAAAAAGGATGTAAACGTATGTACATGGTGACATTGTTCCTTCAAAATTCCAAAGCTCCAATTCTTCCAAAAAGACTTCCAAAATCTTCTAGACATTCAAAACTTTTAAAGCCCTAAAAAACCTTTCAAAACCTTTCAAACATTCAAAATTTCAAAACTCCTTTCTTTGATCATCAATTCAACTTTTCTTCTTACCTTGTTTAATTTCCTTTTTACTTTTTATTTTCTCTCCTCCATTTTTTGCCACAATAAAAAAACAATATAAATTTGAACATTCAGGATTCAAATAAAAATGACACTCTTCACCTGAAAAACCTTCTTGTATCTTTCTTTGATAATTGGGAAGATCTTCATCTAGGAAAATACAACCAAATCTATTCTCATGCACATGATTTCCAACACAACCAACAATGTGAAAGAGGATGAACAATCTATGGATGAACACTGAATTTCACAATCCTCCGCATCATTAAGTATTTTGGAAAGATGGTCTAACCGGACCTCAACAATCTCCTTAACAAGCTAGAACGTTTTCACCACATCTTCTCTTTGTCTTTGAATAGTGATCAAATATGCTTGCAATTCACCAACTTTCATTCTAAGTTGTTTCCCTTCTTTGTCTTCAAAGATATCAAAATCCTTTCCAATGTTGTTCATTTTAGATTCAATTGCTTCAATCTTACTTCTAAAATTATCAACTGCAACAGGCCACCAGAGACAATACTTGTAGATATATGACATTTATTTGATGCATTTCTTTGTCTCATTAATATGTTCAGATAACCTCTTCTTAGCTTTAGCATATCTATTTTCAACCATGGCTTCTAACTTACATCCTTTTGGACCTTCCAGTAACATTCTTTCTTTAACAACTTCAACGGAATTATCCAAAAAAGAATCAGAAACACTTGAAACATCAATACCTTTTCTTAGAAGATATTTAACTAGAGAATCATTGATCTTGAGTCTTTCCATTGGAGAGGATGCATTCCACACTTCACCAATTTTCTTCATCTTACCTTTAACTAACATTGTTCGAATGTCATCTAGATCAAAAGATTCATATCCACGTTGGAATTCTTCTTCATTTTCCTTTCCTTCATAAATGATAATGATGTCTTCCGTGATATCTTTTCTCTTCTTAGATTCTAGGGGGGAATCACCAATGACAACTTCTAATTCCTTTGTTCCGAAGGATGAACCCTCCTCAAATCGACTAGTCAAAATCATACCGGAGCACATATCTTTCTGCAAAGATAAGAAAAAGGCTTTAAAATAACTTGCATTATCCTCCATGCCTTCTAGATATCTGTAGATTTATTTTCCAATAGGAATCCCAGATTCCCACTCAACATTTTCCTTTCCCAGTAGCAAGTCTAGAAATTAGAATACCAAACATGTAAGTAAAGATACGAAATGGAAAGGGTATCCCTCTACCAACAAAATTCATATATTTTTAGTAATATTTTCCAAAATCAATCTACATAGATCAAATTGATTATTCTCCTTTACCATTTTATGCACCAGATACATGATAATAGTTGAAGTGGAATTATCATGATTTATGAAATAAATTTTGTAGGAGACACCATACACAACATACCTTACTATAGGGTTGACAATAGTATTTATCAATAGGGCTCAAGGATCTTTGTCAATTCCCATCAACTCCTCCACTTCTTTGTACTTTATAGTTTTCTTTTTGGGGAGGTCTCCAATACTGCATAACCCAGTGACAACCTTGATCACTTCCTTCGTAATAGGGTAGGATTTTTTCAACATAATGTTTCCATACTTGAATTTACTCAAAATAAACAAGATGAATTCTTTGTCAGTAAACCAAGGGAATTCTCCCCACAAATCCAAGCCTAGGGTTTTATATTTTTCAAATCGTCAGACTCTAACCCTAATTCCATTTTCTTTATCTTTTGATGATTGAATTCTTCTAGTTCAAATCCTTTTAGCCTCAGTGGGATATTTCCACTTGATCCTCTATTAATTGATTCCATTGAAGCACTTAACTTCTTCAAATTCAAAAAAAAAAATCTTCTTTTACCTTCCTTTGTAGCCTCGAGAGAGAATCTTCTATCACTTGCCATTGATTGTTCACAATTATCTCTCAGAATTGCTTCAAATTGCTTTAGAATCACTCCAAGATAGTTCCAAGTTTCTCTTTGAATTCTTCAAATGCATAGACGATAAAAAATAGCTCATAATTTTTTTTACACACCATTGCTTTTCCCTAATTCACATTAATTGCAATAAGCTTCAAAAAGATGATAAAAACCTTCTTCCACTACACTAAGAAACCCTAATTCAGTCCACAAAATAACATGCTTTCACTTTTTCTTCCAGTTTCTTTTGCATAACCTCTATCCATCCAAACATTACAACATATCCTTATGCCAAAATTTGACATTCTATATTTCTAGGGGGTTCAAACAATTTTTTGTTAAGGTTCCCCCTAAGACCATGCTAGGTCTAATTCTTAGAGGAATCATCTGCACCAGATGAGGGCGCAAACACATCTGTCATTTCTAGTTCTTCTTTCTTCTTCCATATCTTGCTCATTTATTTCTTGATCTCATATTTCTCAATATTTTTCATAGGTTCATCTTCCTTTACTAGAGTAGTTTTCTTTCCCTTTTTTACTTCTGCATGGTGCACTTTTGAAATATGTCCCAATTTTTTGCAATTATAGTAGACAAAATTTCTTTGGTTTGTTTGATTTCTATTGACCCTTGATTTGCACTGATTTACTTTATGTCCAAAATTTTTATAGGTATAGCAGTTGCCATCAAAATATTGATTTATTCTACCTCCATTAAACCAATTCATCATCTGATTTATGCATTCATTAGCTCTATGTCCAATTTTCTTGCATGCATAACATTGTCCAAAGAAGGAACCAAAAAAATGATTCATCCTACTCCTGCACTCAGTTTCCCTATGACCAAATTTATTACATGAAAAACAAACACCATTGAACAATGGGTACCTTTGAGCATTTGGTTGTCTGATAGGTGGTCTTCTTCTTGGATTTCTTTTTTGCTTCCCTTTATCATGAGTCTTTTGATTGTTTACTGGATTTGAGTTCTACACATTTTCACCAGCTTCATTACCTAAACTACCTTTGTCTTTAGAAGGTATTTTTCCTACTATCAATTCATCAAGCTTGGTGGAGCTTGTCTTGAAATTATCTTCACAGAGTTTTTCTTTCTCCAAATCTGCTTTTAGATTCATCACTTCTTGTTCAGGCTTTGAGAACAACAGACTTACTTGTATGACAATTTTTAGACACTCCTCAACTCTCTTCCTTTCATCCACTTCCACCTTTAATCTTGTAATCTCTTCATTTTATTTTTTTAGTTTCCCACTCACTTCTCTATGTCATTCTTTGAATTTTTTTAATTGCTCTTTTAATTTTTGGATACATTCATTTGCTTCATCAATATTTTCTTTTAGATCTTTGTTTTCAATTTCAGCCTTGTCAAGATCTTCAAGAGCATATCGAAGCTCTTCTTTATCCATTTTTTCAATCTACATGATCTTCCTCAAGATGTTAGGCTTCCTCAGAGGAACCAAGGCTCTAATACCAATTATTGAATATTCAAGATATTGAGAGAGGGGGGTGAATAAGTATCTTCACAAAATCATTGAACAAACACCATCAATTACTTTAATGCATATAATAGAGAAGAACAAGAACAAAGCATGAAATCACACAACACATAAGCACCAAAATTTTATGTGGAAAACCCAATGAGGGAAAAACCATAATGAGGATTAGCTCACAATATATAGTTGGTCCAATACCAGATACAAAAGAGGCTCACTGCCAAATACAAAAAGCTCACTACTTACAAGGACACACTATTCAAATAGGGAGACTCACTGCCTAAAAAATATTACAAAAACAAAATGGATTACAACCAAATATGAACTGATAGAGTTACACCACAAGTGCAAGTTTAGTTCCTTTAATGCTTAGAGTATTCACATGCCAACAAACTAATCTTTTCTCTTCTTCACATTCATATTCTACTCACATACTTCGCACGTGTTTTCAACCTCATGCATTTCAATAATCCACAAATCATCCTGTATATATATATATATTTGATATATCCACACAAATCTATTAGGTCGGCCTAATTGGATGCATCACATATTTACCAAAAAGATAACTGTTAGCTTCATACAAAACTTCTTCAAAAGTAGTTCAACCATGTGGAACATAATATTATGTAAGTTGGACCAAATATAGGTCACTTGTATATCCGCAACACATGTTAAACCATTAACTGATTATTAGGCCATCCATGGATAGAACTAATAAAAAAATGCACCATCATATTGATGCTAACTCGCCATACAAACATATGAGCATTCAGGATTGCATACATACATGTTTCCAATATTCATAAACCTTTTCCCAAAACCGCAACCAACAATGATCACCAGAGGGGCAATGTGGACCAAAATACCAGAACAAAACACTAGAGGATGCAAACTTGATCTTTATACCACTTTAGAGTACCAAACCAATATGATACTTGAAACAACATGGTGACATCAATGCCAACATAAAGATTGATCTTCTCCATTCTTCCAATAGTATCTAATGATGTGGGAATGATGACTGATTTGTAGGATTTTGTTGATTCAAACTGGGCTGGAGATCTTGATTGTAGAAGGTCCACAAGCATCCATGTTTTTACTTTATTTGGAGAAGCAATTAGTTGGATGAGAAAATTACAAGCTATAGTCACATTTTCCACTACAAAATTAGGGTATATGGTTGCAAAACATGCTTGTAAAGAGACAATGTGGTTAGAAAGATTGTGTTTAGGTATTGGATTTCAATGTGAACAATTGAGGATTAGATGTGATAGTTAGAGTTCCATCTATTTCGCTAAAAAATCAATGTATTATGATCACACAAAGAATATAGATGTTCAATATCACTTTGTTCAAAAAATGGTTGAGAGTTGTAGATTCATAATGTAGAAAGTGGACTCTTTAGAGAATATTATAGATTATCTTACTAAACCAGAGAGCACCAATAAGTTCTCTTGGTGTTGGAAGGTTTAGGGCCTTACCTCTTTAAAAGACATAATTAAATTTATTATTCCCTATTATTCCATTACAATATATGAATATCAAGTGGGATAATGTTAGGATTGGTGATATAAACATTGTAAGCCTATGACTATGCATTTTCAATTGAATATTTTATAGTCAATTACTATTTTATGTGACTCCAAGAATCATGGAAGAAGAAAATTTTCATCCCACATGATAATAATTCTTTTTTGTAATTAAACATTATTTACTAGACACTTGAAATATTTTTTACAAGGTGACATTGAGTGGGGAAGTTAACTACGCCAATGATAGCATATTCATACACTTGGCATGAAGTGGAAGAGAATCTAAATATTTATAGTGGTGTAAGAAGCATTTATGGGAGTGTACAAGAGGTGTAAGAAAGCATCTTGGACTATAGGTAAGAAGTGGATATCATTTTTTGGACATGAGTTATTATTTTGTATTTTAGTGGGCTATTTTTGTCCCTTTATGAAGTTGGACAACCGAGCTCATTTAAAACGTCTTGAAGCTTTTAGAAGGATGCTTATAACTTCCTAACACATGTTAGTACTCATATTTTTCATTTATAACACCTATATTATGATTTTAGTCCATGGTATTGATCTTGTGTATAGTTGAAGAGAAACAAATACTACATATTGGTACGATATTTATCCTAGCTTTCAATTTTCTAACCTACATAATTTACAGTTGTTAGTGTTGAATTTTGAATAGTGATATAAATGAGGGAAAGTCCCTTTTTTTATCTAGGTCATAATTTTTCTATTTTTGTTTGTTAATGAATCATAGAATCTCTTCAAGAATTCATAGTCCACTTCATTTATCTTAATACCAAATTTTTTAAAATTAAGTATAATACAAATAACTAACCCATGTTCTCTAGTCTTGGCATGACATGTATGAACTTCATTGTAGCATACAATAGTTACATTTTATTTTCATTTTTCTTATTTTTTAAACTTGTTTTAAAATTCGTAAATAGCTTACGTACTTATAGGATATCATTGGGTAGTTTTCTAAGGTTGGCTAATTGGTCATTTTGGCTAAGGGATACATAGCATCTCTTGTTTTTATTTGTGAGGTTTGAAGCATGAAATGGGATGTGTGGTTACATGCTAGTTCACATGGAGTTCTTGTAGAGGGCTTGGTGTTTGAAGGATATTAATTGGGAGGGATTTAAGCCTTGATACTTGCTCACTGGGCCTATGGGTTACCAATAACCCTAGCTTACAAGGGTTTTGTTTTTTATAATAAATTTCACCATATTTTTTAAATTGAAAATTAAACTCAATTTTATTTCTTGTCGGGTTTGAGCTACATAACGGGCATCACTGCCACCACCAATGAGCCACCCTTCCTCCACCCTCCAACCACCCATGCTTGCATTATATAGAAAAATTGGGAAAATTATTTCTAGGAGGCATAACTTTCACTTGAGGTGTTTGTTTTTCTACTTCTTATAGTCATTGGAAAGGTGGTTCCAGGTAATTCACTGTTGTATCAATGGTTTTTCTTGATTTTATTATTTTGATAGAGAAAAGCTTTATATAAGTAGAATATTATTTTTAGACTTGGAGAGGTCATAACTTGTGCATATGAAGTAGGATTTTGGACTTTTTATAGTCAAGAGAAAGCTTGTTCAGAGAACCACATAGTGGTTCAGGTTTGGATTTTTACATGATTTATTTTCTTTTATTTCCATATGAGATTTTTATGGGTTTTTGTGACTATGGTGATTTTGTAGCTTATGACTATTCAGATCTTGGTGATTTGATGTTTGAGTCATTGTATACTCACATGTGCATTTCTCATTACTCTCATTTGACATGGTTATTAGTATATTATTGAGTTTATATGGTGCATTATTGGATCTATAATTGGTGGAGAGTTGTAGGATGTCTAAACTTATAAGTTGCATATATGACTCAGATGTGGTTTGTCTATTCCTATATATTCTTGAGTGTTGTTATAGATTTAATTTTTTGGCTTGCTTTAGTCACTAATTTTTCTAGGTTTTTTTTCATGTTGAGATAGAGACATGGTATTACTAGGTACATTCATGATGTAGACATGTGTGACACAATGGGAGGGTTTTACTAGTAAATTTGGTGGTGATTATGGTGTCATGGATATTCCTTATGCCTTAGAGACTTTGGCATGACATGATTGTTTATGCAAGTGCATTGTTGTTGGTGTTGGATCGATTCATGTTTGTTTGTGATAGTGTATCTTCTTGGTTTGAGGATCATGCTTTTACTTTTCCTTTTTGGAGCTCTTGGTGTTGAGTGCTTTGATTGTGTGAGGGTCTTTGGTTGATCTTCATTAAGGAGGTTGTTATCATGATATCATGGATAACTTGATTACACTATTTAGTGGGAGCTTATAATAGTGACGGTTTGGTAGTGTTGTAACCTCTTGATTTAAGAGATGGTTGTCATGATGCCATGGAGATCTTGGTATCATGGCTTAGTTGGAGCTTGTGGTAATGATGTGGAATTATAATTTTATGGTGGGTGATCTTCTGCAGTGTTTGTTAGTGTCATAGATGGACTCAAATTCTCTTTGACATCCTGGGTTTCATTGATAGGATATGGTTATCTTCATGTGGTTTGGAGATTTTGACATCTTGGTTAGCCATGGAGGACTCTTTAGTCTTTGGTTGAGGTATCATGATTTGTCATTTGATATGTGAACCTTGTTTTGATAGGATTTTTTTTTATTATGTCTTAATTTAATATTGATTGGATATTAGAGTTATTGCATGACACAAGTGCATGATATGTTCATTGGAGCATATGATATTCTTTTAAGGAGATATACGATCATGATGTCATCATTGAGTTCCTGATTTTTTTGTTGGGATTTGAAATTGATCTTGGTTGGTTATATTGGTATTGAGTACATTTATAATTTTATTGGGAGATTCATGATGGTGATATGTTTCATTTGAAGTGTGGCATGGATTGATTGATTACAGTTTCTCATGGATACTTGGAGAGATAGGTGAGGCTTGGAGATCTCTTGGGACTGGAGATATTTGTTGAGATAGTTACTCTTATGAGGTTTCAATAGGAAATTTTGAGGAACCTACACCTTGGTTGAATGTGAGTTCAACATGGACCTATAGAGGAGATAATTCTTAGATGATTCATGATGACTTGGATATCTTGGAGGAGCATTCTCATTCCCCACTCTTGGCCTACTTTATTGATAATAATCTAATAGGTATTTCCCATTATTGTTTTCAAATGTATTATGTTCTATTCTTTTTTCTTCTCATGCATATGGATCTTGAGCTATGGTTTGATAGTTTTGAAGGGTTCATTTGAGGAGTTTTTGACATGTTTATCTCCTTATGCATCATCATATTATTCATGCTATTGAGTTTAGGAGATGTTATTGGGATTATTTCCTTATTTTGGGAATGAATTTTATTTGATCTTCCTTTGGTTTGAGATACATACATCATGGTCATGGTTATATCTAGATAATGCTATTCTATTTGGGTTTTTATGGAGGAGGTCATACTTATCACAACTTAGAATTTAAAGGTGTGTGTAGAAGGACAAGCTATAGGTTTTGATTTGTACATTCTCTCTTTTGTCTTGTTCTTCTTCTTGGATGTTTGTTTTCACATGATATTGGATTTGGGGCATTGTTTGGAGCTATGTTGATCACTATGTTTGTGGTCATGTGTTTCTCCTTACTATTTGGTGACAATATGGAGGTTTCTTTATCTATTTTCTTAGTTGAGTGTGGAGAACTTGGGGAAGCTATAAAGACTTGTGGTGTGAGTTGGGTTGCAACATATTAGTTTACAAGATTTTAATATCTTTGTGAATGTTCCTTGGTACTACATGATGTTGGTTACACTCTCTACGTGATTCTATTGGTGGATCTTTTGATTCCTTGATCTTTTTTAGATTCGAAATTACCTATGAAATGGGAGTTCCTAGATGCATATGTTATTCATTGACAAGTTTGACAGTTAGATGTTTTAATTGCATTTTATGGGTTGTATATGTTAATGGAATGAGGATAACTTGTGTAAAGGAGTGGATCCACTACTCCAAAGTACTAAGACAAATAGGGTCGAAAGGGAGTGAATTTCACTCAATCAAATCAATGACACAAACTCCCATGATGGAGGTTCAAGATGAAAGAGATTGTAAAAATATATTAAAATACAATTTTTGATATAATCACCAAAAAAGGCCTTTGAGAACTGAAAGAGAATATTACAAAGATTTATGAGACAAGAGTATAAGCTCTTAGCCAAAGGACATCTATGCAAGAGTAGGAAAAAAATGCAGTGTGTTGTTGTCTCAAGGATGCACTGACATCTCATATGGATAGAGAGTTAAACCCCTATATATAACTTAAAGAATCTACTACCTATTCCGAATCTGAGGTTTGGTTACTTTGCTAATTTAACATAAAGAAAGAATGAAAGAAAATGACAAGGAAGGTGAGATATTAACTCATGAAAGGTCTTGTACTTTGAAGCCTCTTAAGAAGCTTCACACAAACAACCTGCAAACAAGGTGGATGAGGAAAAGCGTTGGGGATGTTTCAAGGCTTGCCTTAGTCAAACCATCATTGTGGTGTTTCCACCTCCATGAATATCCAAATAGATAGAGAATAAGAAATGAGAAATAAATTAGAAACAATGAGTGATAAAAGAAAACCCCATGATAGAGGAGAACCTATATCATGAAGTAGATAGTTGAGTGATAAAAGTAAACCCCGCTATGGAGGAGAACCCACATCATGAGATATAGACACAATAGAATATGATATAAAATAAAAAAGATAGAAAGAGAGTTTTACCAATAGTCCATGGCTCTCTCTTTTTTTCATAGACATGATGTTGAGTGCTTGCAAGAGAGCCTTGGATGTTGATGAGACATAAATCAGATAGAGTTTCACCATAAAAATGAGATGAAGAAGAGAAAGGAATGAGAGAGAAATTTGGAGTGAGAGAGAGTGATAATCAATGCAAATGAGAGTGAAAAAGATGGTTTTGTGAAGTTTCCTGGGTGGAAAGAACTGTTACACTTAAGATTCTACCACAACGACACACACTGTAGGAAAAGGCTCCCAAGATTCCCTCATTCGAAATTATAAAGTGTGGGGATGCTAGTGCACCATGTGGATTTCCATGCATTGCATAGGCATCCAACTCATAACTTTTCAAGAAATGAGGTTGCAAAATGCTGACACTTCATCATTGCCCATTATGGAGTTGAAATCACGAAATCCTAACTCATAAGGTTCTTGTCATAAATGTAGCTAGGCACCATAAATGTGTGGGGCCAAATGCATGAATGTGAAATTTCCATGGGGTGCAATTTTATGACATTACAACTTGTTATGATTTGTATACCTTTGAGGTATGAATAATTGGATGTGTTAGAAATTTTTGTGGGTGCTATTTTAGCTATGGTGATTATATCTTGATAACTAGTGATACATACTTGTTATCTTTGGATTGAGTGTTTATGTTTTGGGATATCAATTGGAGGCATGAATTATGCTTCTTTGTGATAGTGTGGCATTTCTTTGGATGACTTTTGTAGTGTTGTAAATTGTCACCCTTGACAATTTCACACTACCTTGACACCATATTTTTCCTATAACTTTAATTATAATAATAATTTACCAATTTCAAGGCTGGATTAAGAAAATACATTTAATTACTTACCATCCCTATAAATTTAGGCCAAAAAGTGTTGGACAATGTCACCATTTTTGGACTAAGTTTCTATTTCCCAAAAAGATTTTTTTGAATGTCGTAAATTTCAATTGGTGGGATTTTATGATTTGAAAATGACCCCAAGTTAGCTCCTACCCAAAAGGATTAATTAAAATGCATATAAAATCATGTTTTCCTCTCATTTTAAGCATTAGAAGGAAATTTTATGATTAAGGAAGCAATTCATGAAAGGAGGAAGTTTGGAGCAAATTGAAGATCCTAAAAATAGTCAAGGGTAGATTTATGAACATTATTGCAAAATTATTTTTTTGTCAAGCATCATTTCAAGAATTCATCATGTTGTATGTAATTTCATTTATGTTTTGTTATCATTTTTTTGGTGAAGACTAGCCCTTGTAGGTCTCCAAGAAAATCAAGAAAACAACAATGAAGCCTTGAGGAGATGTGCATGAATTTAGTCCTTCAAGGAAGTCATATTTGCGTGGTGAGTTGTAGTCAATTGTTGATTCATAATTCATTTGATCATTTAGCCTCTATCCCTCAAAAGGATATGCTCTCTTTCATTGGAATTGCCATTGTGGAGGTGCAAACACCAACACAAGGTTTGATGAGGCAATCCCCTATATGGAAAAACCCATCCTCTCTCTTTTAATGTAAAGGTTTCAGATCTGAAGAAGATTGGGAGAAGTTTTAAGGTCAATTGTTCATTGTTGATTTCAAAACCCTACAACTTGACAACATAGAAAAACTTAGTTATCTTGACAACTGACAAAGATCCAATAGTAAGACATAAAGGAAAATAAGGCTTTGATTTGGCTCTAGAGGACCGTGAAAATAGATTTCAATTTTTGTTAGAAGGAAACTATCTCCTTGGGAAACTTAGTCCTCCAAAATCAAGCTCAAACTTGAACCAATGGTGCACAATACTCTACCCTTTCTAGATTTGGTTTCAAAATTTGACTTTTGGTTTCCATTTTTTTTGTATTTGCATAAGAATAGTGCATTGTCATAGTCATTTATCTACATCATTTCATTTCATTTCAAATAAATTTTAAACCCATAAATCAATTCAAATCCAAGGTTGATTGGCTCACCTTCAAGGTTGCAAGTCAATCTAATTCTCTTTCCAATCTAAATTCTAATATTTTGTGTAATGTTGTAAAATTGCACCCCTTGCAATTTCACATACATTATTTTATCCACTCCCTTAGAACTTGTGTAGGCTCATTTTGGCCCCTGCACCATCCTTTTCCCCTCTCATGATGCCCGAGAACCATTTTTAGAAGCTAACCTTTGCACATTAGCTTTGCATCAAACCTTGTGATTTTTTTGGACACTAGTGCACCAAGTGGACATTCGCGTGCTGCACTAGAGTCTTGTGATATTTTAACATTGAAATGGTCTTTTTTGAGTGCCTTGCTTCTTGTCATCTACTTTTGTCAGTGGTAACAGCCCGAGATGCCTTGTAATGGCTTGGGAAGCTTCTTTTCCCTTATATTCTCTCTTTTAAATCTATTATTTCAATTCATTAGCTCTCTCTTGGGTCTTTCTATTGCAAGTATGAATGTGTTTGTTTATGTTTTCATTAATGTTGTCATTGATGTCAACATAGTTCAGGTTCTTGCAAGGAAAGGAATCAAGTGATTTTAGGAAGTACATTTATGGTTGAGATATTATAGAGATGTTGAAAGTACATGGAGCTATCTTTATGGTGTTGGAGGTGTGTTGATATCAAGTGATTTTGAGAAAATTAATAAACAACAAAGACAAAGTTGTGTGTCTTCTGAATGTGTTCCATTCATGTGCTATGCATTTATTCTATGCTTGTGAAGATCTATAGTGTTGTTTATGGGCTTCATTGGATAATATATCCTAAGTTATAGCTTCTAAATTGATGAAGAGTGAAAGTTGTGTTCACTGGTGTGTGAACTGGTTTGGAAGAACTATTTGTTTATGGACTGGGAGAAATATTTCTGCTTTGCAATCCCTTGGTGGTCTATCTTAGATCTTGCAGATTTGGAAGAAGCTTGATAATGATGTTATCTATGCTTTGGAAAATGCATTTGTGGTTTGGTGCTCTGGAAGGCTTGTTCTAGAGCTACTATATGCGTCTGCATAGTCCGGTTGGACTGATGGAAAGAGTTATATGTATGCAGATTTTTGTAGTTGTTGTGGATGTATCTGAAGGAATCTAAGAGGTTTTATAGTGTCTAGTGAAGTGTGTTGTGTGATCCACGTGTCATCATCTTGTTGTGGAAGTGTGCACTTCAAATTTCATTGGTGTTTTCATTAGGTTTGGTTGACCTGGTGTCTACACATTACATAAAGGATATGCATCGATTAAGGAATCGTGTGATTGATCCAAGATTTTTTTTGTGTCCTAGTTAAGTATGTATTTGGTCTACTCTCATTCTTATCCACCATGGGAATGTTGATTCACCAAACCAATTTTAATTTGTAAAATAAATAATGTGTATCCAACCTTGGAGAAAGTTTCTAAGGATGAAGATGGTATTCATGCAAGTCAAGATATTGTGAATTGGACATGAACAAGTGTGCGAAACAAATGTGAAGAGTAGAGTGTATGAAAGTGATAATCAAGGTAGTAGTACTTCAATGTGTTAGATTTATGATAGCAGTGAGCTGATGGTGTCTCCAATTCTTTGATCAGACTTCAAATGTGTGAAACTTGTTGTGGTGGATTTTCTATTATCTTTCTTTGTCTATAGGCAGTGAGCCTCCTTTTGGATAGTGAGTTGTATCTGTAGGTAGTGAGTCTTTTTTGGATAGTGAGACCTCTAGCAGTGAGCCTTTATATCTGGTTTTGTATTACTACTATATTGTGAGTTAATCCTCATCGTTGTTTTTCCCTCATTGGGTTTTCCACATAATTTTGGTGTCTCTGGTATTTTCTTTCTGTTATCTACATTTCATGTTTATACTTAATAACAAATTAAAGTGAATGTGGAATTGATTAAGGTTATAAGTGTAAGTAATTAGATACAGCTGATTCACCCACCCTCTCAACTATCTTGCACATTTTAACAATTGGTATCAAACCTTTGGTTCCTCGTAGAAGAGATTAACCTCTTGAGGTAGATCAAATGGCACACAAGTTGCAAATCCCTATTTGATGGAGTTGACTACAATGACTGGAAAATGCAGATGAGAGGTTACTTGATCTCTCTTGGTTTCAAGACTTGGAAAGCTATTGAGACAAAATATGTTGAACCGACAAGTGGTCCTTCTTCTGCAAATGAGATTTCTTCCTATGAGGAAAATGAAAAGGAAACATATGCTATCTTTAGTGTTTTATCTAAGATTGAGTGGACAAAATTTATTTCTTTAGGAACTGCTTATGAAGTATGGGAAAAGTTGAAAGATATCTATGAAGGAAATGATAGAGTGAAATTATCAAATAAGATAACAAAAAAGTGTAGATATGAGAACTTGAAAATGGAAGAAGGTGATGGCATTGCAAGCTAATTTCAGAGAGTTGAAATTGTAGCAAATGAAGTCAAAAATCAAGGTGGTACTATGGAAGATGAAGATATAATAGAGAAGATCTTGATGACCCTACCGAAGAATTATAGTGAAAAGGTCTCTACTATTGAAGAAATATATGATCCAAAGAAATTCACTAAAGAACAACTATTTGGCACCTTGATTGTATTTGAGATGAGGAAGCTTGGAAGAAAAAAGGAGAAAAAAAAAACCTTCAAAGCAACTAAGATAGAAGATGATCTGGATAATGATGGTTTAGAAGAGTTGGAAGCAAACTATACAAGGAAGTTGAAGAGGGGTACCAGTAAATAAAAAGGTATGTTACCTTTTAAATGTTTCAGTTGTGGAAATATTCGCCACTATGCTTCAACATATCCAAATAAAGTTGTACACATGTAGAAAAAAGATAATAATAAAGACAAAAAGGACAAAATTCAAGAAATTGTAATATGTTAGAGAAGATGCTGGAATATCTGATGATGAGTCTGATATTGAGGATGATAAGGATGAATTCTTATTTCTATCCTTGGAGATTAAATCTGTGTCTACTAACCATGGAAGATGTGCAAGGGAATGTGGTCCAAAAAGCAAGAAGAATGAGATGGAAGGTACTTTGGTTACTAGATTTCATGCTTGATAGGATGAAGACTATTGGGTAATTGATAGTGGATGTTCAAATCATATGACCAGAGAAAAAAGTAAGTTCACTAAAGTTGGAAATTATGATGGAGGATTAGTTATGTTTGGAGATGATTCTGATGCAAAATTTGTTGGAAAAGGAACAATTAGTCTTGATGGAAAAAAAAGTATTGATGATTTCTATTATGTTAAGGGCTTAAGGCATAATATTTTGAGTCTTGGACAAATGTGTTGCAAAGGATTCAATCTTGTGTTTTAGGATAATACCTATGAGACCAAAAAAGGGTCTGGAACTATGGTAGCTGTAGGAAGAAGAATATATGGAAACATCTATCAACTTAAGAGTGGTGATGGTCAGTGCTTTGTTTCTCAAGTTAATGAAATTTGGCTATGGAATCAAAGGATGGGACATGTAAACTTTGAAAATCTAATCAGGATCAGTTCAAGAGAAGTTGTTAGGGATCTGCCTAGAATTACAAAGCCTACCAATACTATTTGCAAAAGCTATCAACTAGGAAAACAAACAAGATGTAGATTTAAAGGAAGGGAATACTCATCTACCGGAATGCTATAATTGATTCATACAGACCTTTGTGGCCCCATAAGAACTAGAAGTCTTAATGGTGATACGTATTTTATGCTTTTGATTGATGATTACTCCAAAATGACATGGGTTACTTTTCTTAGGGAGAAATATCAAGCTCTAGATAGATTCAAAGTGTTCAAGGTAAGGGTAGAGAATGAAGTGAACCTCATAATCAAATTTTTAAGGTCTGATAGAGGTGGAGAATTCACTTCTGATGAATTTAATGTATTTTGTGAAGAGCATGGTATAAATAGACATTTTTTTTCTCCTAGAATTCCTCAACAAAATGGAGTTGTGGAAAGGAAGAACCAAACTGTTCAAGAGGCTGCAAGGACTATTATGAAAAAGGAAAATGTTCCTAATGTATATTGGAGAGAAGAAATCCACACCGCTGTTTATATTCGTAAAAAAATTCAGATCAGAGGTAACAACACAAAGACCCCTTATGAACTATGGACTGGTAAGACTCCTACTATTAAGTAAGTTAAGGTGTTTGGATTCAGATATTACATTAAAAGAGATGATGAGAACCTTGGAAATTTTGATGCAAGATGTGATGAAGGTATTTTCCTTGGATATTCGACTAACAACAAACATATAGATGCTTCAATAAAAGACTAAGGAAGATAGTTGAGAGTGTAAATGTAAAAGTTAATGAAGATATTCACAAACCAGTTGAAATAAGTGAAGTTGAACTAGATGATCCTATCTGCAGACAAGTTCAAGAAGAGGATGAGGAAGATAAAGAACAAAGTGAAGAAGAAGAAGAGACTCCTAAAACTACTCCTAAGACTCCTAATTATGTATAGAAGAATCATTCAAAAGAATAGATAATTAGAGATAAAACTGAAGGTGTAAAGATAAGGAGAAAAGTGGTAGCAGCTAAGGTAAATTTGTGTTTAATTTCTAAGATATAACCTTAAACAATGAGTGAAGCATGCAAAGATGAGAATTGGGTTAGATCAATGAAAGAAGAGTTGCAACAGATAGAGAAGAATCAGACATGGGAACTAGTTCCTAGATCAATAAACAATAATGTAATTGGTACAAAATGGGTGTTCAAGAATAAGTTGAATGAAGATGGTGAAGTAGTAAGAAACAAATCAAGGCTTGTATGCAAAGTTTATTCACAAGTTGAAGGAATAGACTTTAAGGAGACATTTTCCTCGGTGGAAAGAATGGAGGCCATTCAAATGTTTTTGGATTTTTCTACCCACAAAGATTTCAAAGTATACCAAATGGATGTTAAGTCCACATTCTTGAATGGAGAATTGGAAGAAGAGGTGTACATGAAACAACTGAAAGGATTTTAGTTATCAGATAAACCAGACATGGTCTGCAAGTTGAAAAAGGCACTATATGGACTTAAACAAGCTCCCAAAGCATGGTATGCAATGTTGGATAAATATTTGACACAACAAGGATTCAACAAAGGCTCCCAGATAAAAATATCTATTTCAAAGTTGAAAGAAACATAATGTTGATAGTGGTTGTGTATGTTGATGATATTATCTTTGGAGGAAATGAAGGTATGTGCAAGAAATTTGCATAGGAGATGCAAAAAGAGTTTGAGATGTCTATGATTGGTGAGTTGAATTTATTTCTTGGACTTCAAGTGAATCAAACTGATAAAGGCATATTCATTTCACAATCTAAGCATGTTAAATAATTGTTGAAGAAGTTTGGAATGGATGATTCCAAACCAGTATGTACCTTTATGGTGACCAAATGAAAATTGAGTAAGGATGATGATTCTCCTAAAGTTGATTAGAGCATGTAAAAATCTATGATTGGTGGACTCCAGATTATAGTTTATGGTATCCTAAGGATACTAATTTAACTTTGAATGCATACACTAGTGCAGATTGGGATAGTTTTTTAGATGATCAGAAGAGTACAAGTGGTGATGCATTATTTCTTGGAGGAAGATTGGTTTCATGTCTAAGCAAGAAACATGATTCAGTTTCTTTGTCCACTGTAGAAGCTGAGTATATTGCAGCAACATATTATTGTACACAGGTGCTTTGGATAAAGAAAAATTTGAAGGATATAGGTGTGATTTGTGATGAGCCTATCCCTATCTTTTGTGATAATACAAGTGCAATAAATATTTCAAAGAATTCATTAATGCATTCTAGGACAAAGAATATCTCTATCAAATATCATTTCTTAAGGGAGAAGGTGCTGGAGAATGAAGTCAAGCTTCAATATATCTAATAAGGAACAAATTGCAGATATATTTACTAAGGCTCTTCTGAAGGATACTTTTGAGTATCTCAAGGAGAAGTTGGGGGTTACCACCCCTCCTTCTTTGAACTAGGTACACATGGAGGTGCATCTGTGGGAAGAATGAAGAAGATCACATCTATTCATGTAGCTTTTCATTGTCATTGATGTCACCATGATATATGAGTTGCAACTGCAAGAATCAAAGTCAATGTTGATCTGATATTTTGAACTAGTAATGCAAAAACATCCTCCAGTATTTTGGTCTGCATTTCCCCTCTGGTGATCATCTTTACTCAAAATCCTGGGAAATGGTTTTTGGTCGATGGAAGCATGCATGGACAAAATATCATGCGCACATGTGCTCATATGTGAAGTTGGGATCATCTGGTTGTTTACATTTTTTGTTATTAGGTCTATCTCTGGATGACCTAATAAGCGGTTGAAGGTGTAATGGACTAAATTTTGTTTGAGTGATCCATGCTAACATGTTGTAGTGTGGTACATGCTTGAATTATTTTTGAGAAGTTTTTGTATTTGCTTGGAGCTGACCCAATTGATACTTGTGAGAAAGTTAGATATATATACATGATAGTTTTGGAGATTGAAAAATGAACATTGGGTATGTGAGTGTTGGTGGATTGAGCATGGGTGTGAAAAGAGAAAATATTGATCTACTAGCATGCAAATTTCTTAAGCTTCAAAGGAATTGAATCTACACTTTGAGGTGTACTTTCATTAGTTCATTCTCTGGCTGTAAGCCTTTTGTTACTATATTTTTTGTAGGTAGTGAGCCTCTCTTTTGGATAGTGAGTCCTGGTAGTGAGCCATCCATTTTGTAATATCTTATAGCTAGTTATACTATATTGTAAGTTAATCCTCACTATGGTTTTTTCGATTTTGGGTTTTCCACATAAAAATATTGGTGTTCATGTGTTGTGTGTTTCCATGTTTTGTTAATGCTTCTTCTTATCTTATCTATTATATTGATTGGATTAATTGGATGGTATTTGTTCAATAAGTTTAAGAAGATACTGATTCACCCCCCCTCTCAGTATCTTGGATATTCAACAATTGGTGTCAAAGCTTGGTTCCTCTGGAGAAGTCTAACAACTTGAGGGAGATCTTGAAGATGGAGCAAATGGATGATAAAGAAGAACTCGAGACATCCCTTGATGACCTTGACAAATCTGAAAATGAAAACAAAGATTTGAAAGAAAATCTTGATGAAGAAAATGAATGCATCCAAAATTTGAAAGAGCAATTATAAAAATTCAAAGAAAGACATAGAGAAGTTAGCGAGCAATTGAAAAACAAAATGAAGATGTTACTGGACTAAAGGTGCAAGTGGAGGAAAATAGGAGAATTGAAGAGTGTTTGAATGTAGTAGTTCAAAGCAAGTCTAATGAGTGTTCCAGGCTTGAACAAGAAGTGGTGAACTTGAGAGAAGAATTGGAAATCCCAAAAGTCTGTGAAGATATTTTCAAGACAAGCTCCACCAAGCTTGATGAATTAATTTCCAGACAAAAACCTTCTAAATACAAAGGTGGATTGGGATTAGAAGAAGGTGAAAGCTCAAAATATGTGAACAATCAAAATACTCAAAGGAAGGGAAAACATACAAGAAATACAAAAATAAAAACCTATCAAACAACCAAATGCTCAAAGGTATCCATTTTTCAATGGTACTTGTTTTTCATGTAATAAATTTGGACATAAGGCAACTGAATGCATAAGTAGAATGAATAAGTTTTTTGGTTCTTTCTCCAGACAATTATATGCTTGTAATAATATTGGACATAAAGCTAGCGAATGCAAAACTTAGATGATGAATTGGTTTAATGGAGGTAGATTAAATAAATCCTTTGTTGGTTACTGCTATACTTGCAATAAGTTTGGGCATAAAGAAAATTAGTGTAGATCAAGGATCAATGGAAGTCAAACAAATCAGAAAAATGTTGTCTATTATAATTGCAACAAACCAAGACATATCTCAAAGGTATTGAAAAGTACAAAGGGAAAATAATCTACTTCGGTAAATAGAAACAAACCTGTGAAGAAGATTGACAAAGAGGAGATTAAATAATAAAATGAACAAGATATGTAAAAAGAAAGAAGAGCCAAATTATTTAGATGTGTCTATGCCCTCATCTGGTGTAGACAATTCCTCTGGGAATTAGACCTAACATGGTCTTAGGGGGAGATTTAGTAGGAAATCATTTGAACCCCCTAATTTTGGGCATGTCAGGCTTTGGCATGAGGAGATGTTGTAAGAAATGAATAGGTAAAGGTTTTGTAAAAGAAACCAAAAGAAAAGGTGCATGTGTGCTTGCTTGCTGAGCATATTAGGGTTTTTCAGTACAATTGAAGGGTTTTTTCCAGAGATTAATTTTTCATCTCATTTAATGCAAATTAGGGAATAACATTGATTTATAAAGTAAAATTGTAAATAAATTTTAATCAATTATGTAGTCAAAGGAAACTATAAATACAATCAGAAGTACGACTGAGAAGTATGGTATGCTTGGTGCATCTAGTTTGACACTTGAATTAGGAAAATAAGCTGATACAAAATTTAATGAAGACCCTCTTTCTAGTACTGGTGATGCTAATGTACCTCTGAAAAATAATGACTCAAATATCCCTCTGGAAAAAGGTGGTACAAATTTTCTTCCAAAAATCATTGCTACTAATGAGCCTCTGGAGATTGAGAAGTAGAGTGAAGAAAATGTTGAAGGTAAAAAACATGATGTTGCTCCTCTGGTAGATACTGCAGAGGAAAGAGATAATGCTGAAGAAGAAGAGAACAAGGATGAAAGTGACAAATAAGAAGAAAAATAAGAAGGGAGGAGAGAAGAAGAAGAAAAGATAAAAGAAGAAGAGAAGTTGGAAGAAAAGAAGGAAAAAGAAGAGAAAGTTGTGGAAGAGGAATCAGGTGAAAATTTTGAAAGAATGAACAAAGAACTAAGCAAGTAATGGAATTATAAAGGTACTTTAGAGAGTCCTCCTCCGGTGATGATGTTTTGAAGGGCTTGCTATCTAAGTAGATCAGATTTTAGTCAGAAATTCCTCTGAAGCTCCTACAACTTCCCATGAATCAAGGCTATGCGGACCTAGACAAGATTTCTCCAATGCATAAAATGGTGTTAGGTGATGTATTTAATGCATCCAGTAGAAGATAAATCCTAGAAATTAATCAGAAGGGAACTAAGCTTATCAAAGATGCCATCAAGGTTTTGCAGGAAGTCACACCTGATACGTCTATGGACACATCTCTCACTTTGGTAGAAAAATTGAAACTTCTATTGGAATCCTTCAAGGAGCATTCCATTAGACTTTGTGAGAAAACAAAATAGGAAATTGAAGAGAAACTGGCTAAGAAAAGGCTATTGGTTCTTCATGACAAGTGTGCTCTAGCACACACCAATGTAGAAAAGAGCCTTGAATTTGTAAAGGCCTGTGAATCTGAAAAAAAATCTATGTTTGCATATTACATAAGGTGGCCTGATGCCACAAAAAGTATAAAAGATCTTATGGACTCCATTGAGTCCCAACTGACAACTATTTCCAACACATACAATGTATCCATGGATAGAGACATGTCAACTTGCAATGCCATCTCTACGCATAGAGAAATTTATTTCATGTTACAGAAGGAGAAAGAAGAAATAGTTTAAAAAAATGGTTTTCTTGGTGACAATGTAAGGATGGAATATACTCTGATAGACAATGATTTGGCCAATGCTGAGAAATTGGATAAGATCAATCTGACCTCAGATACTCTAGATGAGTTTGAAGAAATTTTTATTTCATTGGAGTCTTTGAACAAAATGTTGATATTTGCTAAACAAAGTTGGGAGAGTGGTAAAACTGCTTGGCAAGGCATGAACTTCAAAGTGCTCCCTCCTTCGGGTAAAGTTTTTTTTTGGTTTACACACTATTTGGGTTAAACTCCTAAGGGGGGGTTTAGTATTTTTGATTATTTTTGTTGTACACTATTCCAAACCATGTGTACATATATGTATGCTCATATTTTTGGGCTTCCCTTTGTCCTTGATGTCAAAGGGGGAGACATAAAAGAGAAAAGGAGAGACAAGAAGTATTCTATATATAGGAAGTTTGTAAGTTTTTCTTGGCACATGTTGCCATCAATGACAAAGGGGGATATTATTGGAAGAATGAAGAAGATCACATATCTTGATGTAGATTTTTTTTGTCATTGATTTCACCACAATATATGAGTTGCAACTCTAAGACTCAAAGTCAATGTTGATCCGGTAATGCAAAAACATCCTCCAGTATTTTGGTCGGCATTTCCCCTCCGATGATCATTGTTACTCACAATCTTGGGAAATGGGTTTTGGTCGATGAAAGCATGCATGGATAAAATATCCTATGTAAAATTTCTCATATGCAAAGTTGGGCTCATTTGGTTGTTTACATTTTTTGTTATTAGGTCTATCTCTGGCTGACCTAATAAGTGGTTGAAGGTGTAATGGACTAAATTTTGTTTGAGCGATCCATGCTGACATGCTGTAGCATGGTAAACACTTGAATTATTTTTGAGAAGTTTTTGTATTTTCTTGGAGCTAACCTAATTGATACTTGTGGGCAAGTCAGATATATATACAAGATAGTTTTGGAGATTGAAAAATGAACATTGGGTATGCGAGTGTTGGTGGATTGAGTGTGAGTGTGAAAAGAGAGAATATTCATTTGCTAGCATGCAAATTTCTTGAGCTTCAAAGGAACTGAATCTACACTTTGAGGTGTACTTTCATCAGTTCATTCTTTGGTTGTAAGCCATTTTGTTACTGTATTTTTTGTGGGTAGTGAGCCTCTCTTTTAAACAGCGAGTCCTAGCATTGAGCCACCCCTTTTGTAATATCTTGTAACCAATTATACTATATTGTGAGTTAATCCTCACTATGGTTTTTCCCATTATGGGTTTTCCACGTAAAAATCTTGGTGTTCATGTGTTGCGTGTTTCCATGTTCTATTAATTCTTATACTTATCTTATCTATCATATGCATTGGATTAATTGGATGGTATTTGTTCAATAAGATTAAGAAGATACTGATTCACCCCCCCTCTCAATATCATAGATATTCAATAGCATCAATCCAGTGGATCTATAGATTCTTCACTTGTTTCGACTGATGATTAAGGTCTACTCGTCAGGGGGAGTAGAGAGTATCATTGTTGTAGTATGAGATGTGGATGCACTCCTAAGGGGGAGTGATCAAAATTTTATATGGCTGAAGATTCATGCAAAAACTTTTCTTTTCCATTGATATCAAAGGGGGAGAGAGAATCATGTGAAAAATCCTATTTATATATGAGAAAAGCTGAACAAGAGAGAAAATATTGTAAGGAGAAGTGAGTGTAGAAAAGTTGTATAGGTTGTATAATCTAAAAAAAGGAATAATAAGTAGGAGAGTGTGTATGCTATCTTTTATGGTTTTTCACATCATGTGTTGCCATCAATGAAAAAGGGGGAGATTGTTGCAAGTATGAATGTGATTGGTGGTGTTGTCATTAATGTTGTCATTGATGTCTACATAGTTCAGGTTGTAGAGAAAGGAATCAAGTGATTGTAGGTGGTACATGTATGGTTGAGATACTGTAGAGATGTTGAGAGTACATGGAGCTATCTTTATGGTGTAGTAGGTGTACTGATATCAAGTTCTTTTTAGAAAATTAATAAACATTGAAGATAGAGTTGTGTGTGTGTTCTGAATGTGCTCTGCATTTATTTTGTGTTGATCCTATGCTTGTACAGATATTTAGTGTTGTTTATGGGATTCATTAGACAATATATCCTGAGTTATAGCTTTTGAGTTGATGAAGAGTGAAATTTGTGTTCACCAGTGTGTGAATTGGTTTGGAAGAACTATTTGTATATGGATTGGGAGAAATGTTTTTACTCTGTAGCCCCTTGGTGGTTTGTCTCAGATCTTATAGATTTGGAAGATGGTTGATAATTATGTTATCTGTGTTCTAGAAAATGCGCTCATGGTTTGATGCTCCAGAAGGCTTGTTCCAAAGCTTCTATATGTGTTTGCATGGTCTGGTTGGATTGATGGAAAGAGTTTTGTGTATGAAAATTGTTGTAGTAATTGCAGATGTATTTGAAGGAATCTAAGAGGTGTTCTAGTGTCTGGTAAAGAATTTTGTGTGATCCACATGTCATCATCTTGTTGTGGATGCAAAAACTTCAAAGTTCATTGGTGTTTTCATTAGGTTTGATCAACTTGGTGTCTACACATTACATAAAGGATATGCATCAATTAAGGAATCATGTGATTGATCCAAGATGTTGTTTAGGTCCTAGTTAAGTATGTATTTGGTCCACTCTTATTCTTATCCATTGTGGGAATGTTGAGTCATCAACCTAATTTGAATTTGCAAAATAAATAATGTGTAGTCAACCTTGGAGAAAGTTTCTAAGGTTGAAGATGCTATAAATGCAAGTCAAGATGTTGTGAACTGGATACAAACAAGTGTGTGAAACAAATGTGAAGAGAAGAGTGTGTGAAATTATGATTCAAGGAAACAATACTTCAATGTGTTAGATTCCTGATAGCAATGAGCTGATGGTGTCTGCAATTCTTTGATTAGCCTGTGAATGTGTGAAACTTGTTGTGGTAGATTTTCGATTATCTTTCTTTTTCTATAGGAAGTGAGCCCTCTTGCAATGAGCCTTTGTATGTGGTTTTGCATTAATATTATATTGTGAGTTAATCCTCATCATGGTTTTTTCATCATTGAGTTTTCCATGTAAATTTGGTGTCTCTAGTATTTTCTTTCTATTATCTACATTTCATGTTTATACTTAATAAAAAATTCAAGTGAATGTGGAATTGATTAAGGTCAGAAGTGAGAGTAATTATATACAATTGATTCACCCCCCCTCTCAATTGTCTTGTGTATTTCAACACTTTCTCTCTTGGATACACACTCCTTTCCCTCTTTTCTCTATTGCTTGCACAACTCTCTTGCTTGTTAGAGTAGCCTCAAGCTCTCAATTTATTACAACACTCTTTTTAGATCTCTTGGCTCTTGTATCTCTATCCCTTTCCTTGACTTCCTCAAGCCTTGCAAGTGATATCTATCTTTTTCCTTGTATCTTTGAGCATCTTGGGATTCCTCAAATCCCTTATCTATTGCATCTCTATTTTGTGATACAGGATCTCCTCCTTGAGTAGTGATTACTTCTATCACTCTCGTGTTCATTCATTTCTTCTTATTATTCCTCTCTATCTATCTGGCTATTAGTGGAGGTGGGAAGACCAAAATAGGGGTTTGACTATGGCAATCCCCTAAACATCCCCAACATTTTTCCTTAGCCTTGTGTGTGCAGGTATTGAAGATATTTACTTGTTGGAGGCTTCATTACTTGGATTATTGTGAGAAGTTTCTTATCCTCTTTAACTTAATCATTTACTCTACCTTATTTTATTTGTATTATATTCTATCACTTTCTCCCATTCCAAAATTTCTTAGCATTCAAAATAGTAGTAGTTTCCTTGTGTTTTATGTGATATTCTTAGTTTTTAGTCCGAACGAGATGCCAAAATTCCTCTAGGACTCTAGTGAATTGCACTGATTTCCATATAGCACACTGATGTCCATATACCATGCTGATATTTGTATGCCATGCTATCATTCTGGACTGAAAAATTTCTAGTTTGTTTAGAAAACCTTTGTGATATACTCATTCTGATTCTGAATTTCTCACTCTATTCCTTGATGTAGCTTAGGGTAGTTTGATCCTTGGGATTCTCTGGAGAATAAAGAGACTCATGAGTAGTGAATCCCCCTTCTCTACATTTTGGTGAACTCGATGTGGAAAAAACTTCCCCAAATTATTTTTTGAGGTGATACCCCGAACCCCATTTTCTCCTATCAAGGTGATACACTGACCTTCAACCGACTTGTCTATATCTCTATTTCAAAATATACTTTGTATATTTTTTCCTTCTATCTCTTTCAAAATTTGTTAAGAAACTTCAAGAGGTTCTCTTACAAGTGTGTGGAAGTGATTTATTTTCTCCTTTCTTATTATTCTTTGTTGATCCCTCTCTTGAAATTCCTTCTAAGAATATTTTGGCGCAAGAATACCAAATCATTGATACCTTTCTTAATGTTACTCTACCTTCTCTTCATTCCAATTTACTCTCTTCTAGAGATGATTCATTAGCGAATGATGAATCCCTTCTCACATCATATCCTTCAAAGATAGATGTTTCTTTGAATGATTCCTCTAGGGCTTGTAAGGAATTTGTAAATATAATCTGTCTCTACCACCTCTCAAAGGCCTAAGGGACTCATCATTTATCTGACTCTAGCTAGTCCTCCTAAAAGTATTTGTTCTATTATTGGTGTTCCGTTTGATAGTGATTCTATTGATCTTTCTAAGGCTCCCTATTATAGAGCGATAGACCATACTTATAATACTAAAAATAATAAATAAAATGTTAATTAACTTGCTTATTTACCACCTTCTCAACTAAGTCTTCCTTCAACACCTAAACCCATGACTAAAGGACCTAGTGATTATGATCTTATTGAGAAACTCCATGCTACTCTGACCAAGATCTCACTATGGAAATTTCTTCAATCTAATCCAGTTTATCAAGGTATGCTTTAGAAAGCCTTGAAAAATACACTCTTGCCTTCTTCTGCTAGGTTGACAAATGTTAATACGTTGATAGCTCATAGTTGTGTGAATTCACTAAATATTATGTTCTATCCATAAGAACTCATGCCTTTGGAAGTACAAAAGCAAGCAAACCCTCTAATTATTATAGTAAACATTAATAAAATGAAAATTAGATGTACTCTTGTTGATGTTAGTTCAACACTCAACGTATGTAGCATTGATTTGTTGCCTAAAATTAAAATTGATTCAACTTCTCTTATTGTTCGTGGGTTTGATATGTTGGTCAAAAACTTTTAGGAATGATAGTATTTCTTTTGAGGTTGGGGCTTGTTACCATACCCATCCTTGTATATGTTATGTCAAAAAAGTTACTATATAATCTTCTTCTCGATAGACTATGGATTCACGCTATGTGTGCAATCCCGTCTAACTTGCATAAATCTATTAAGTTCATTCATAACAATCAAGTAGTCACAATCAAAGTTGAACCTGATGCCGTACACTTATGTGAGATAGAAATTTTTGTTCAAGCTTTGATTGTTCCTACTCTTATCCCTTCAGTGTCTTCCAATGTGTTGGTGTCTACTCTAGTGGTATCTATTACAAAGGATATGTTTGAGGTAGATGTCTCCGAAGAAGATTCTTCTCCTTCTACCTTTTCTCAAGAAAATTCATGTCTCGATGATGATTGGGGCTCCTTAGACTTTATAGATTCCTTTATTAGGGAATATAAAGTCAACTTGATCCACTTAGACCTTCTGATAACATCATCCAAACCTGCTATCAAAGATGATTATTCTTTTGCATTGTGGGATAATATTATGTGAATTGTAATGTTCTTAATGTTGACCCTTCCCCTTCTGAGGAAGACGATCACACTTCTATTAAAGAGGATAATGCTGGCAGTCCTATCAAGAAGGTTGATGATGATCTCATAGAGGAGTATAATCCTCATTTCTAGAATAATTCTCTCTATGAATATCCTCATCCTTTTCAAGACTTGCAAACATATTATGGCCCTGGTTTTAAACTTGTCCCTAAATATAGCTATGGGTGTAAAGGTTGTGGGAATAATGAACAAGGAATTTAGGTCCCTATAGAATGTACACCTCGTAAGCGTAATTTGGGGCTTGGTTGCTTGAATGAAAAATCTAAATAAAAACCACAGTTGAATGTTGACATAATTTTTGCTCAACCTTATTTTCTTGGAATGATTCATCCTCCGTTTTTTTTTTGTTTTTGTATCTTCTTCTTATGAGCAGTCAATTTTTTTTGCACAAGATAAAGGGTTGCTTCTTGCTCATCATTCTTTATCTAAGAAAGAGTGTAATTTTTTGAGTCTTCTAAAATCCTACTTGATTACTCTTCCTCTTCTTACACAAAAGAAATTTCATAAACATGATAAAATAAAACATTCTTTTTGTGCATACCATTGAGTGCCTGATCATTCCACTAGTGAATGTAAGGCCTTGAAGGATAAAATACTTCTTGATTCTAGTGTCATCACTCCAACTATTGATGCACCTATCTTATATTCACATGATAAGTGATATTGAGGTCTAACTCTATCATTTCCATTGTAAGCATCTTTGCATGAGGTTCTTACACCTCCTTCTATAGTATCTTGCATGGTTCTCCTACCTTGTATGTAGGGGGAAGTGATAACTTGTTCTAGAGATGTGTATCCTTCTTAAGGACCCCCTCTCCTCTCTTTATCTTTCAATTGTAGTGATCCTTTGAACGGTCCCCTTTGTGTCTTGAAGGGTTCCCTTATGAAGGAACCCCCTTTGAAATCATCTCCTTCAAATGAATTCATTAGCATCTAGCTTCGGGGAAACCTGACTAGACCTATCTTTTCTGTGACTTTCCTACAATGTAGCTTGTAGTAGACACATGCTTATCTGATCAGTCTTTCTTTATAGGACCAAGAACTTATAGAGCTCCTTTTCATCAAGCTTACCTTGTAGGACCGAGCACTTGTGAGGGACAATCTGACTCTATGAAGCCTTTCACATCTAGTCCACCAAGATCAAGAACCTATGGTGCCTCCTTTGTAGGATTGAGCACCTAGAAAGTGATTTATTTCTACAACAACAAGCACTTGTAGAGTCTTTTGTTCATCTTCTATGGAATCAAGTAGTTTTGGAGCCATAACTATAGGACCGAGCAAGTACATAGCTTTTGTTCACCTTCAGTAGGACTCAATACTTGTGGAGCCATCTTTGTGTCCTCTTCTCAATTATGTATATTGGATCAAAGACTTAAATATTTCTCTCTTTGAAATTGGTTGCTCCCCTATCTTTTGTATGTATTCTTCTCTTGAAGTGATCAATCCTTACAATCTTCTCTCCATTTAAAAATTCTTCTATGTGTTGATTCTTAATTTGGGGTTGACACATAGTACTGAGACAACCTTTTACATCAAGGTCTCTTTCACTTTACTAACTCAAACCCTTTAGTTTTTTATGTTCCTTTGTGTATGTTTTATTCATGTATATGTTCTAACCCCATGATGTAATGGATTTTTATGTTCTAACCTTGTTGTCATGTGTAGATATTTTTTGTCTAATCTGTTTGTTTTGTAGGTCTTTAGCCTAGGGGCATGATTGCTTCATTTGAAGAGATATATGATTCCTCTATAGTATCCTTTTTGGTATCATGATGTTATTTATGTTAGTCAATTTTCTTTAGCATACATATTAGCATAGATTCATATGCCCACTAAAGTGGGGGAAAAATGTAATGTCATAAAATTGCACCCCTTGCAATTTCACATACATTCTTGTATCCACTTTAGTGTCCAATCCCTTAGAACTTGTGTAGGATCATTTTAGACCTTGCATCAACCTTTTCCACTCTTAGGATTCTCAAGACCCCTTTTTAGCAGCTACCCTTCACACACCAACCTTGTGTCAAACCTTGTTCTTTTCTTGTTCTCATTGTTTTGTAGTGTGATATTTCTAGACACTAGCACATTGCATGGATGTCTATGTGCCACACTAGAGTCTTGTGAAATTTTTATATTCAAATGGCCGCTTTTGAGTGCCTTTCCACTTGTTAGCTACTTTTGCCAATGGTAACAACTCGGGATGCCTTGTAATGACCTGGGAAGCTTCTTTTCCATTCTATTCTCTTTTAAATATTTTCTTTAAATTCATTAGCTCTCTCTTGGGTCTTTCTCTCTTGGATATGTTGGTGTTTTTTAATGAACCAAACTTGATCTCATCAATTTTCTATGAATTTTCCATAATTCAATGATCAACAATTGTGAGGGTTGGCCAACGACTAGGTGAAATCTTGCTAGGCTTTCCCTCTCCACTTTGGGCTCTGCAAGAGATGGGAGGGTGATCCCTACAATGCACTTGATGGTACTCTTGTGCCACTTACCATAGACATTTTAAATAATAGATACATTCCCATATGATCACTAATTAGATGAAATCCTTCAAGAATATGGAAAATTATTTAACACATAATCATCTAAAGCAGAGAATGGATGACCTCTCATGAAACTTAAAAACTAATTTAAGGTATATGAATGATATTATTTAAGAATTAGTTCTTTGAAAGGTAGGGATGAATCAATTACTATAAAGTTAAACCAAAGCAATAGAACATTGCTTTATCCATGGGTGACAACTAAATTCAAATTCAAAATAGACTATGATACAACAGTGACCAAAATTAGCATTTCTAGACTATTGTGTTATTGGATTACAATAAAAAAACTCAAATGTACCAAAATAGAAACTACTTATAAAATACTTATACCTAATCATACAAACATTTGATTTTATGAAAGCATTTTAATTAATTCCTTAAATTAAAGAAAAGATAGAATTATACATTCAACCAAAACAATTGAAGACTAATCAAAGGATCCTTGATCATTTTATTAATAATTCGTATGAAAAAATACAATAGGAGAGAATTGGCTTTAGAATTTGCACTTCTCATTCAAATTTTATTACTGTTGTAAGACCATTATGCCTATTACAAACTCAAATTCAAGACTAAGACTCAACACTAATTCTATTTCTTTGTGCTTTTATTTCAAAATCCTTTACATGAGTTCCAAAATCTCTTTCAACCAAATACTCGTACAATTGGCTTTGAATTCCCTTTTATAAGAAAAATGGAGCAAACAAGCTTTAGGCTAAATTGCACATTTTGTCACATTTACACTTGAAACACATTTAAATTTCATTTCAAAACATCCCCAAATTATTTTACATTTGCATTTCTAAAAGGGGGAAAATCATATAAGAAAAAATTCCTTTTCATATTGCTGGAGAAGATACTTCTTGCCCCCCAAAGGGCATCTTTCATCATCGCAATAGCACCAATTGTGAGCAAAGCATATTTTCCATGAGAAAAAATATATTCCATGTGCCTACCAAGATAGAATAATTTAAAACATGAAAGAAATAAAAGGAGAAAAACACATATCATGTCCACATCAACACATCCTTCCATCAACTTCATTACCGAGAGGAGATAATATTTTAACAATACTTCATCCAAGGATCAATCTTTAAACTTTCCAAGCCATGCATTATACTCAACCTCGGTGGGCCATTATGTATCCAAATTTTTTTGAACCTTGGTGTTATTCTAGTTATATATAGCATCAATTAATATCCTGGCCCCCTTTACAAATGTATCCATATTAACTTCAATTCTAGTCATATCATACATAGCAATATTCAACATGGTATAGTCTGTGAGAGTGATTGCTTCCTTGAAACATGGGAGAATACCTCCCAACTCATCCTTCCAAGTAGAAAAATCCTTTAGTTCACCTTCATCATTTGGTAATTTTGGCATGCCATGCCCCTCCATGTCTCTAAACATTTTCAATTTATTTTGCAATTGCATACCCAACTTACCATGAAATGTTGAGATTTCACTTAACAAATCAACTAACTTTATCAAATAAGGAATGTTGGTTGGAGTCTTAGGATCCTCTTACATATTAGGTATCATTTTTTTAAGTGCTCTGACCTTGGAACTCCACTTGGTCCAATCATTCTGAAAAGCATTCTGGACATGCACATACCTCTTGTGAGCTTCATGAATGTTTTTATAAACATTCCAAACATTGTTAGACTTGTGCACCAACCTAGAAACTCTATTCGTAAGAATGCCATAAAATTTTTTTGTGGCCACCCTTTGTAGTTTCCTCTTTGGACTTCTTAACATTATCTTTCTCTACTTGCAATTCCTTCTTTAATCTCGGTATTCTCAATGACAAAGTTTCCCTATCTTGTGTAGATAGACTAGAGGAAGAAGAAATTGGAGAGGGAAAAGTCCTTTGTGTTGAACTAGTAGTAGTAGTGACCATTTTTTTATACTCATCCAACAACTTATTTTATTTATTCAATAGTTTCTCATATCTATCTTCTGAAATCTGAGCTGTGTCTACACTTAGCATAGCAACATACATAGTTAACTGTGCAACTTGAGTAGCAATAATCTCAGTATCTATTTTGACAACCACAACACCAATCACTTCCTCAATATATTTTAAAACTTTAGTCTTCCCAGTATTTGGTGCCATAGACCATATTTCAAGGGTATGCAATTTTGGGCTAAACTCCGAACCAAACACCTTAGTGTCAAATTTTTCTTCATAAATAGAAGCATTAGGATCCTTCCTTATTGCATCTAGTGCAATAGAAAATTTAGTCCCCACCTAGGCAATAATAAAACACTACTTCCTTTGACCAAATCTCTTGTGTCTTGGGGTGTTATGACATCAATTTATTTCATTATTTTATCTTCTTCTTCTTTCTTAGCTTCATCTTGTAGTGAAGGATCAACATTTTATTTTGCATCCTCTATCCTCTTCTTGATGTAATGGTCTCTGAGTTGGATGAAAAAGTCCCTAAACTCCTTAGTTTGGAAAAGGTGTCATCACTCATGAAATCCTGACATCATCATCTTTATCTTCATCATATTCTGATTTGACTATCTTGTTGGTATGAACAACAACATTAAGAGAATGCTACCTCTTAGGGGAAGGGAAAATTTGATCAACCTCTTGTTCCATGGTAACATGCTCAATAGAATATTTTTTTGTGCATAATCTTCACCACCTTGCTTAGTTTTTGAATAACTCACTAATGGGGTGACTGCAGGGTTCTTACCTATCTCCTTTGTCTGCAACTGCATGCCCTGACCTATAGAGTGAGCCAGTTGTCTCCTCACTTGTGAATCGTGATGCTCCTATGCAACCTTGGCTTTTACCTCAGCCTCTTTAGCTTTATCAAAAAATATTTTATCTTTTAAGTCCCCCAACATTATCTTATCCTAAACATATTGGTCCTTTATTTCATAATAATGAATCACATAAAAGGGGTTCTCTTTTAATATATTTTCTCCCATGGCACACATTTTATTCCACTCATTCTTTCTTTCTACAACCTCCACATCAGAGGATAAATACCTGATCACATCTATATGCAAAAATTGTTGTTTCTTGCTAGACCTTCCTCTAGATCTCCTCTCCACATCAATCACCCCCTCAGGTTCACAATACCTTACCAAATATTGTTTCATCCTATAGTTATTCAAGAGAGTGCCAAACTTCTCAATCCCATCCTTTTAAGTAACAACAAAACATGAAAATGCACACTTGGGGTTTATTAGTGATGCCTTCCTAGAATTTCTAAAATTCTTTGTCTTAATGGCCTCCAATTGCAATATTATTTCCATAAATGCAAGTCTATTAGACACATATACAGGTATTCGACGGGGTGGCACTAAATCTCCATAAAATCTGATTGTAGTATAATCAACATGCAAATACCAATCCCCCCAATTCAAATTCTATACTGTATTTTCTTCAAACTCCAAAGGCCTCAAAATTTCCTTCACACCCCTAGATATCTTGTATATGAGCTTTGAGACTAATTGATCTAGCACACCAAATTTGAAACCATTACATAATGCAACACAATTTGAATCTGGATAGTGTATATCTTAAGCACGGGTCCACATTTGCATGGGAAATTCATTGTCTTGACTGTCTCTTTCTCTCAATCTCAAAAAATTTCTCCATATTTTTTTGCCTCTCCACAACAACATATTCATTAATAACGAATAATGTCTGCAAGACAATGGAGGCTTTGCATCCTTCAATTTTACCAAATCAGTATGAAGTTCATTTGCTATGTAGGAATTATAATCAAAGGTCTTGTTATGATATTTATTTTGTATGTCAATGGCCATCACCATTATAGGAATATCCATCTTGATATCAAATTTCCTATGTAAAACTTGGAACAATGCATAATATTTGTTCTTGAAGTAGTCCTCAAATTCATCACAATCGAAAGGCTCAAAATCATTAGGCCCAAAAGGTACACCTTCTATGCCTTGGTAGAATATTTTTTTTGTAACCAAATTTATTCTGCTCATACTCCTAATACAAGGCATGAAATTTGATTGAATTAGTGGTAGAGGGATTCAAATTTGTAACAACCTTGGTGTTCTTCACAATAAAAATTCCAATGTTTTCACCTTAAGTGAATAAATCATGATGCCATGACATAGCAATAGATTTTTTTCTTCCAATAATGTAAATTACATGTAATATTGAAATAACACAAATTCCAATTTTTCATTGCATTCCAGAGATTTTACAAATCTTCCCAAAACATAGATTTCATATTGAACAAAGATGTCATACAATATTCAATAGAGATTCCATTCTAATGTAATAATTTCACAAATTACAATATTCCAAGAATGTACCCAATTATAAACACAACTCCACCAAGATTCTTAGCATAAGATATAGATGGTATAGGAATCCACCTTTCAAAACCTTGGTATTCTATCACCTGCTGAGGAGGAGAAGTATCACTCAAGCACTTTTCGGCC
Source organism: Sequoiadendron giganteum (assembly GCA_007115665.2). NCBI lineage: Eukaryota > Viridiplantae > Streptophyta > Pinopsida > Cupressales > Cupressaceae > Sequoiadendron > Sequoiadendron giganteum. Next base: position 579,724,670 of record CM021105.1, read on the forward strand.
AACCACAAACTCATATGCGGTCCCCTGTACATCTATCAATGATAAATGGCCTGACCATTCAATGAAGGTATTGGTTGGGTAACCCTATACACCATACCAATTTGAACTTAGTGTTGTGCCCTACATGAATAGGATTTATAACCTATGCTAGATACCCCTCATGCATTCAAATGGTCATGGTCAACTGATGGTGGAGCCCTGAGAAATCACACTACTTTGGTTGTATTCTCACTCAATACTTTGAGTGAAGGTATACCATTCACTTACACTATATCAAGTTCATTTTTACTTAAGGCCATTATATATATGCTTAGGAAATACCTCTCCATGGGCAAGCTACTCCCTAGGATAACTTATCTCTTTATCACAACCTAAGGTAACACAACTCATTAAGAAAAGTACTAGTTCCCTCTCTTCATTGGATAACAATCCTAGGAGTATCCTACTTGCCATATAGCATAATTAATATCTAGCTATGAGTATCCCTTAAGCTACTCATGTTCAATCATTTTTAGTATAATATTAATACCTATGAAAAACATCCCTCCTATCATGGAGTAAATACAAACAGAAAGCATGCCTCAATTGATGAGTGGTCATAACAATAGATGATTCCATTTGAGAGTATCACCTCTTTGACTAAAAGGGTTTAGGATATAAATAAGCCTTATGCTTCCCATGTTTATTCATATCTAGTATGTAATATCTATGATAAACATAATCCTCCTATTATGGAGTAATTACAAGCAACACAAAAATAGAATAAATAGTTTCCACTTTTCTTTTAAAGCAAACATTACTTTTCCCTAAATGAAGGTAACTATAAAAGACCAGTTTAAACAATCAATAACCAACTCTTTAAAAAATCAAACAAGGGAAGAATATCCTCATACTTGTGATAATATTTCCAATTGACTAGCTACAAACACAACACTTCATGAACAATAACTAGCTTGGTTTCGATCCTCCAACATATTCTCAATAAGAACTACCTCACAAGTTGGAAAATACTTCTCTCAAAATAATAAGAAATTCTCTCTAATGCTCAAAGCTCTCACTCATTGTAATATTTAGAATAGTGCAAAAAGGTATGTAATTAGAATGCGAAAAATTTCTCAAGGAATAATGTGTCCTAAACATGTGAACTAGATCCATTATTTATACAACAATTTGGTAAATAATCAACCTATAGTTTAGGCATGAGTTTTGATAGCAACACACATGGACAACAACACATATATCATAGTTAAAAGGTGGTGAACATGTAAGCACTTAATTAGCTAAAATAGCTATAGATCGACCCTATTGTTCGATATTAATTAGAGACTAATTCAAATCTCCACATGATAGAATTTGGTTTTCACTTCACAATGGACATCTACAGATATAATAATTCAAAGGTGGCACTAAAGCTTCATATTCACTCTCAAAGATGGCACAATTTCCTTCATATCATAAATAGTCAATATCAAATATGAACCACCAAGCTTACATTGACTAAGTCTTGGTGTGAGTCGATTCACTTAATAAATCAGTTTGACAATGTTGTCGACATTTATACATGCCTTTACAGATGTTGGTCTATGAAAATTAGCATGGCAGTGAGAGTTTACTAAGTCCACATGCTTTCCACAAAAGGCATTGATTATCCTTTCACCTTTTATTAACTTAATGGTTACTCATTGTTTGTAGATTACAAAATCTTCATGCACAGACAACAAGAGTATAACGCGGCTAAATAATACAGTCACAATTATATCATACTTCAAACTTGATTTGGTTTAATAAATCAATCTCTAAGTTGTTTATGATAATAAACTTCAAAGCCATATATAACATTTAAATATATATAGGATACATCATATAAATACATATCTATATTACATATTATATATATATGCACACCTCTATATAAGAATTAATGCTTACATGCATATATATACGTATATATATATATACTCCAAAATATATACATAAAAGAACTTCAATAATATTGACATATATATATCTTTACTTTTACACAGGATAATATTGTTATACATAACATTGACTATATATATAAATATATACATAATCCACTATACTCATGTATACATGCACATACATGCATTTATGTATATATCTTATATATATAAATATACGTTCGATTGCACCATCAAGTACATACACACATATTCCTACATACAGATACATATACATACATATACATATTTAATATGTTCACACATATATATATCGGGTTACCATTTCTTATCCTATTCTCATCGATACACATATTCGTTAAGTGAGTGTATATATATTTATATATATAATTGATCCCTCGTGTGAGTATGTTTGTAAGTATTTCTACTTACACATACATGCATATGAATATTCTCTCACACATGGATCAATGTATGTATATACTCATATACATGCATACTTTTGACTTACGTATGTATCAACAGAAAGCTCAAATATACATAGCATCAATAAAATTTATATACATATATGCATGTCTATATATATGTCATCATACACATATGCCGACATATGCATATATATGCATATATCACAAATAATCATTGAACCATACAATCAAGCACAATAAGATTAGGAAGGAACTCATAATCTCAAACATATAACATCAACCTATAATGCACTCAATAGTAAACAAGACCCTTACTAATGTAGACACGTCAAACTAAGGATGACTTGCCTACTTCCCACATAATAACCTAAATCAATCTGCTGTGAGTGTGTGAATAAGCTTAGATAGGCTACGTTACTAGTTATCCAACCAAGACCTTCTCTTGAGTGATACTTCCCCTCTTCCTAGAGGAATTAAACATATACTTACAACCACTAACACATGCACACGACAGTCAATTGTTCACAAAATATGTAATATACAAAATACATCTTCAAATTTAGAATATCAATTTTATATTCATCCAATCACATAAATGCATTCAGTCATAAAGTAGTGATAACAAAGTTCAAGCACAATCTACTCATCTACAAAATTCTCATTACATTCACATTTTACTCTACATAGTAATAGTAAATAGTAATTACACAATTGGGGTGTAACATACTCCCCCCCTTGTAAATCACCATCGCCGATGATCTATAGCACTTTAACATACAGATAAAGTCAAATAAAGTTTTACTTACCATTCTCAAAATATGTAAGATTTATAAACATTTATCCTATGTAGCATCACTCCTTGCAATATTTTCCTTCTTGGACCTTGCATCCAATGTCCTTGGTATCACATAGGAAAAAAATTTATGTCTTGCACATACTTACTTTCACAAAGAGCTTACGTGTTGTATTCACAATATTTCTTATGTACATCCCATGTACATTATTATCTAAACAACACATGACACCTATACTTTAGTGAATAGAAAGCATGTTCTCATTAGCTCATGAATTTATCCTTAGTATAACCCAAATAGAAAAGGAATGATGATGCATTGTGCAATACACCATGGATCCCATCCTTCCCTTTGGTATTTACACCTTAAGATAACTTAGAAGCCACGTTTTCCCATCTCTTACTTATCTATTTACTTTAGCCAAATGTAATTCTCTTGAACACTTGTCCATCTTGAGAATACCATTTCTCTTAGATATCTGTCAATTTTGATACTGCTTCATACTTAAGCTTTGTATCAACAAAGTCTCATTGATCTCTTTGATCTATTAGTCCATTTTGAAAAACTATCAAGTCTAAGGTTAACCCTATTTCTTAGCTTATTAGAGTTTCCAACCTCCCTTTCCATATAATAGATCAAACTTCGACATTAGAAGTTTACAAGTACTCAAAAAATTATTCAAGATTTGGTTTTCCTCTTTTGCTTGTTTGGATACAATAATATATTACATTTTCATTCAATTGAATGTATTGTAGTATGATCATGGTCCATACAACCTTATCATTTTCTTGTCCTCAACTGAGACAACCTTCTCAGGATTACTACGCAATTACCTCACACAATATATTATTTAGGACCAAAACACTGTAATCAAGCTTCCAACCATGCTGGTTACCTTTGCTGAGTTTGTCCACCACAACATTATGTTAGTTCCTTTAACATAGACAGGTTAAAATATATTGCATTCTACCACTACCCCTCTGGAATCTCAAGAGAGTACACATGTCTTGCCAATGATGAAATCCTATCTTCATTTTTTGGTACACTAGACATTATCTTGTTATATACTCAACAACATATTACTCCATATTTTTTCCATATTATAGTGGTTCCTCACCTAACAAATAACTCTGTCACCCCAATGTCCTACCTCTAACATCACATATCTGATTACATCCCTTAATTCTCGAAAATTTTGGGTACATAGGTTCTTTTACATCCCATATTAGTCTATTATTTGACTAAGTGAAAAAATATTTTTTGGTCTCATTCCACATTTAGTCTCCAGGTAATAATGGTTAGGAGTCTTGTGGAGTTGAATTTAGGATAAAGTCATTAGTCAATGACTAGTCTGATGTTATAGGTTACTCTAACCCTATATGTTTCAATCAAGACCAAATGTACAACTCAACCAAGTAAGTTATTCCCAACCTATAGGTGTTAATGAGTAGTCCAGTACATATTCCAATCCAATAGGTAAAAAGTAACCTAAGGTTTCTCTCTTTAGTAAAATGAACTCCTCCTCCCAAATAGGTTATTCTAAACCTAGGGTTTCATTTGAGTATAAAGTATGATCAAATAATCACTCCAATAAATATATTTGATGTGGTTCACATATCATCACATCATATCTTATACACCTTCTCTATGGCCTTATAGCTAAACCTTATCATCCCCAAGGTTTTCTATCATAATTAGATAATAGTGCCAAGTCGCTTCATGACATTGACATATCTCACACTATACACATAATCTAACTATCTATGACTAGATCAGCAATAGCTATTTCACATAAGGTAGTAGAAATAGTAAGAAATTTTCTTACTAATCATAAGTAATCAATATTTTCCCTTGTCTATCCCATAAACAATGATCTTCCATTTCATGACAAGGTTATCTGCCTATCCTTTCTGTTGGAACTGTAAATTTTTGATAACCTCATTAACCTTTCATGCTTATTAGTTTCCCAATAAATTCATATTACAGACATAAAATTTCCTCACATAGCATTTTCACCAAGGTCCGGGTCAAATTTTGTCATATAGCCCCATAAAATTCATTTGACATTAAATCTTTAACATTTGAAAATATCGGCATAAGTTGATGCAAGTCTCACCGATAATTAAATACATCTCTTCAGTATATCGGGAAGACATCAGAAGGTTCATACTGATGAGGATATATGCCAAGAGAACACGGGTTCACATTTTCTATCAGCAAGACAAAAGGTATCGACGTGACGATGTGACCTGTCATATCGAGCTAAATTTCTTTTTACCGATTGAAGTATAATAAAGTGTATCGACCAGACTATAGTCATCGAGGTGAGATTTCAAAGGACTGCTCGAAGCTTTCACTAGTCTTGCCGATAAAGAAAAAGGAAGACTCACTTGGTAAGACAAATAATGTCGGGGAGAGTTCGGGGAGTCTTACCAACTCCTCATGTTATACTGACAAAAATGACCGTATAGATATAATAGTTGTTGAAGAGACAATGTGCGTGGTCTCGCCAAAGAAAAGGTGTATCAGTGAGATAAGTCTCAGCGGGGAGATCTAAGAGAGGTCACAATGAATATTATTCTATTGGCAGGACAATTAATTGGTCTCAATGACTTAAGATGACAAAGGGAATGTCTCGGTGAGACAAAGAGCCTTTGTAGTGAAGTGAAGAATCGTTGGCCCGATTCGTTAAGTCTGGGAAATAGTTTGCTTTGGTGAAGGTCATGGCGATATAGAAAACTAAAAAGGAAAAATATTGGGGAGACTTGTGATGTTGGGGGAACTACAAGATGTCTTAGTGGATGTGTGGAGGTTGAACATATGGATCGGCTAGAGACTTGAAATGTCTCTCCGATATGATACCTGATGTGATAGCGAGAATTTTGAAAAACTTGCTTCATTAATGTCTCAGTGAAGACATTAATGGCCCCATGAAACATAAAAGATTTTTCAAATCAAGGTGAGCTTAATTGAAATCATTTTTTCACAGAATTGACAAAAAAGGAGAGCAGAGGAATGAGCAAAACAATTAGAGCGTTCGTCTAACTTGGATTTTCAAGTGAATTATAGTAAGTTTCTCATCCTCTGAAAATTGTAAATTTTGAAGACTGGAAGGTACTAGTTCAGAAAAGATAAAAGGAAGAAAACATGGGGAGGGTAGTCAACCAAAGGGAAAAAATAAAAAAATTGAAATACGACCAGAGGGTACCGAGAGAAAATTACACCAAGATCTCATAGACCAGCTACCTGGTTTAGGACCTAAAGCTAGGCGTTCTACACAACTTAAGGCAAAAGTAGATAAATTGGATGACAAATCTAAGTTCATAGGAGATGTTTGGACCCCAATTAGAGGATACAAATTTTTCATTTTCCACTACCATAGAAGAAATCACTTCGAGCTAGTATGTAACTCGTGGAGGCTTAATTTGGGAAAACTGGTGTAACCTAATGTTTATGTTGATTTCGAATTGGTGAAATTATTGGCTGGTCATTATAATCCAAAAAATAAGGCTATATGTGATCTATTTGGGAATCCATTGATACATGTGTCTAAGAATGCAATAAGTGAGGCTTTCCAATTAGAAGGAATATGCAGTGAAAAGATTATAAGTGAGGATCTTGAGAGTGAATTGAGAAGAATCGACACCATTTATAAGGGCTAGAGATTACCCTTACACAGAATCAGACATGGTGACAAATTGACTCCGATGGAAGACAATGAGGGACCACCATTTCATGTGGATCTCTTCGAACCCTACATAAAGTACACTTATTTTTCAGTTGGACAGGTATTGGGGATGGATGTCCCAGAGAATATGACAGTTGTACCTATGGTGATTTCTATGGATGTTCAGTACCATAACTCCAGGTCATTTGATTATGCTTCACATATGTTTAAAGAGCTTGACACTGGGTTAATGGCAATAAAGAACGGAGCCTTTGTCCTGCACCTCAGGAATTATTCATTGTTAATGCACTTGGTGCTATATTTTGGATAGGAATTAGGATTGTGTCCCCAGGAGCTGAGAATTTTGCAATTTGATAAGGAAGGCAAGCCATTACCTATTCAGTTGTGGACGGTTGTTTGGGACAACAGGTTTGCTAATTCTAATTTCTTGCATTTTGAAGAATATTTTGTAAAGCCATTATACAAGTTTTATAATCATCCCTGTGTCTATTCCTTGTTTGATGAAATAAAGAGATTTCTTAGGCCTAAGGATTTTAATGGACCAATCGGCCACAACTGGGGGGATTGGTATTGTTTAGAAAATGCCACCATGATTAGGGTTTATGGCTTTGAAAGTACTCCATTTATTTTGCCTAGGACAGTTCCAGATAGAATTGCATACTTAGAGATTGTTAGCCAAATGGATTTGTCTAGTGTCATGAACTTAAGCTCTTATGGGAATCAAGCTTTTATGCCAATTACGCTATGTTTTGGTGATTTTACTATGTTAGCAAAGGAGGGATACAATTTAATTCTAGATAAGTTATTGCATTATAACATGAGGAAATAACCATTAAGAAAAAATTTGATCCAAAGGGATATATTCATTCTTCCAGAAAAAGGATAAAATTTGGAGGGCATCATCATGTGCCCTATTAGTCTGATGACATAATTAGAAAATTGGAAGCAGAGGAAGCATAAATGGTAATTGCGAAACATGATAAAGAGTTGTTAGATGCTAAGTTGTTGTCTACTAGGAAAGAAGTATTAGAGGCTAATAGGCCACAAGGTCCATCCAAAAAGGTATCGCAGACAAGAACTCAAGATTACACCTATTCTACCAGAGAGATAAATATTGAGGAAACTGTGGATGTGGATACAAGAAATGAGGACTATAGATCTTTTATAGCAGATGATGAATTTGTGAAGACCTCAGAATTCAAAACATTTTTATACAAACAAAAGGGAAAAGAAATAAGAGGATTGGTTGACAATGTCACACTAGGAAATGAGGAGCAGTTGTTAAAAAAATTGAGGGATGAGGTGGATAAAGAGATGACAAGCATGACTCCTGATAAAGGGAGAGAAATGCTAGAAAAGGCTGGTGTCATGATTTCCCAAGGGTAGATCTCAATTCTGCATTGGGTTTTGACAGTTTTCGGAAAGACAACAATGCTACACACAAGCTCAACATATAAAAGGTGTCAGAAGTATATACATGATCAAAATACAATCCTGATGAGGAAACATTGATAATTTGGGATTTATATCCCCCCCACAAGAAGTTAGTTGTCATTGATACTGAGAAGGCATTTGGACATGTCATGACTTTGAAGGTTGGAGAAGCTGATCCAATTGTAACTACAGAAATTGGGATCAATATAGCAAAATTAATTAAAGCCCAAATATAAGCATTGATCAGAGAGAGAGAAATGTACAAAACCAATAGTGAAAGAATACTGAGAGAGAATGAACGTCTAAAGGACCAGGTAGGTACTACAATGGGGCCAACAAAGATGCTCACCCAAGGTGAAATTTCACAGGTGAAGGATCATTGGGAAGGATCAAGTGCATACTCTCATCGAAAAATGGACACATTTACTGCAATAATAAAAAGGAGGCAGGTTGCTTTAACCACTTGGTTAAATAAACTTTGGGGAAAACATTTACAATATGTTGATGCAATAAAAGAACATAGGAGAGTGGATAGCAGAATCCAAGAAAAACTTGAGGAATTAAAGAAAAAGGCTAGTCCTAATAATGCAGGGATTGAAAATGTTGATCGTATCATGGATAAGCACAAAGGATTCTTTGAGGAGTTACAAGAGGATGCGTAGGAATTGATAGAAGCCGTTGAGAGAAGATTGACTAGGTTCTATGATGATGAAGGAGAATTAAAAGAAATGGCTACATGGAAGAACAAATGTGAATTAATACTCCAAGAGATGTTAAAGACAACCACTACAAATGATGCAACATTGGATGAAGCATGTGAATAGAACGAATGAATGGTGATGATGGAGATCGTGATCCACGATGCGTTAGGAGATGCAAATACACACAAGCACCGAGATTACACAAAGCACATGTCTGAAGTTCACTTGTGACTTAACAAAGTTTAGTTAATTCTAATCTTGTTAGTGTTTTATGCTTAAAACATTTTTTGAAATGACACGTCCTTCCACCCGCTAATGTATAAGTATTCGTTGTTTACAGAGAAGAAAGAGAAGATTTTTTATATAGAAGATAGGTAGTAGAAGATAATATTTTCAGAATGTTTGCATTCAAGAAGACTATGTTGCATGTATAAGATTTGAGGAAGATAATGAAAGACCTTTGATGTTCTGGTTTCATTCTGGTATAAGTTGTTTGTTGAAATTCTGCAATTCTTTGATTGTTTCCAGTTTGGTGTTTCTTAATTATTTAAATTGAATTATCAAGTATATGTTCAATTTATCATGACACATTTGTTGTATCTATGTGATTTGATTAATTGGGTTGTTTAAATAAGAATTAAATTCCTTTTGGTCAATTACAGTAATCTTTGAGTGTTATTTGGATCAGTAAGAAGAATCAGATAATTAGGGTTGATTTTCTGCCTCAAGCAGGGTCTATCAATCACATTCTTGCATGTTTATACCAGTTATAAACTCACATTTGTATGCCAAAAAATTAAGGAACTTGCTAGATAGAAACCACTAATCTAAGACTTTCATTTGACTCCATTTTACCCAACAAGGCACTGGTCTTCCATATTTTATTCATTTCATTTAAACATCTATTAGCTGAATATATAACAACTCACCTTGATATTTCATACACAATTTATACCAAATTTAAATATTGCATTTACAATTTATACCAAATTTAGATCATATTTCTCCACTATCAAATTTCCATTTGTGGATAGTTTTGTCAAGTAGGAAGCATAATTCAAAATCTGTGTCTTTCATATAGATGCACCCGCCTAGGTTTAGCAGAGCCTTAAGAGTAGAAGGTTCAACTATATTGGCGGGCCTTGTTAGTTGGCCAATAATGTTGTGAGAGCTTGGCAACCTCTCGTGGTTCATTCAAACCTATGTTTTTGAGACCTAACAAATTGGTGACTCTACTGGGGAAAATTGAGAGAAATCCGGTGGTAGAAAACCTTTCCATATAGAGTCATTAAAAGAGAACCACAATTAAAATTTGAAAATCGATTCTGATGGGTGAAATAATAACATCTTTTCTCACTTTTAGAAAAAGTGGGTGGCGACTTTGCATGAACAAAAGCATTGAGACTGATACAATAAGATACAAATCAGAAAGTAATCGACCTAGAGTTCAAACCATCACAGTTTCTTGCAACATGGAAGGAAGGATATATTTGTACAAGGAAGGGGATGGTCCTTATGACAAAGGTAAGCGAATCTATAAAAATGATTAGGGAAAGAAGGTTTTCAATGACCTAGATCCAACCACAAGAAATAGAATATCAAAACCACCAATGGAAACACAAAACTCATACGAGGCATTAACAAATGAAAATAGCCCATCTAAAGAGCTTCACACTCTTGAAGAGAAGAGAAATCCATTCCATCGAATAAGCCATGATAAAGATGAAGAGTTCATGGCTGAATTTGAAGCTGAGAAGAGGAGAGAATTTGAATGTGATCAGAGGGCTGCACTCTTTGAGGAAGGACTTGAATATGAGGGAGCATCTGAAGAAAACCATGAACTTATGGCCTAAAGTGAGACAGATGCACAGTGGGAACGTATGAGGCAAGAAACATAAACATCAAGGATATAATATGAGCAAAGGCTTTAGGCCATGAAGGAATTCAAGAAATTGAAGTTATAGAAGGCTTAGGTTAAAACATCAATGGCTGATTCACCTAAATATACGCCCCCTCATAAGAACAAAAATATGAAGCCATCACATTCCCCATGGGCCCATCGAAATCAACTAAGGAATCAATATAGAAACACAAATGCTCCACCACAACACCAAAATATTTAGCCACCTCCTCATCAGTAGTATGTACCCCCACATGGTCAACAATATATGTCAAATACTAACCCACTATACCAACATCAACATTTCCAAAATCCCCCTCCACAATACATAACAATGATTAGATAGTTTGATCTTGCTAGATTTCAGATCTACCCTTACCCTCTGGACAACAACTAGAGGAACCTAGCTCCTAGGTTCACATGAAGTAATGCAGTTACAACTGAGGAGCATTTGAGAAACTTTAAAGCAGTTATTCAAGACTTGGATATGCAATATGAGCATGTACAAATGAGATTATTTATTATGTCGCTGATTGAAGATGTCAGGGACTAGTTTAATAGTCTACCAACAACATCCATTTATTCCATTCATGTATTTTATGAACATTTTCTTCAATAGTATGGGAATTAGTGTGCATCAGATTTTGCTTTGCACGAGTTAGTGACTATCCAAAAGCATCAAAATGTGTCAGCCTATGATTTTAACCAACGGTTTGTTAAATTACATAATAAAATACCTCAGGGATCCAAGTTGTCTGATCTTACTGCGTTGAGTATCTATTTGAAAGCCTTTGATCCCAAGATAGGATATGAATTGAGAAACAAAGATCCTAGGAATCTAGCTGAAGCCCAAAAGATAGCATTAACTATTGAAAATAATAGGAAAGCTACAGGGATGTTTTCTAAAAGGGAAAATCCTAGGGCTCCCCCATATGCTCCCCCAAACAGACAAGAGAACACATATAGGAATGAAAGACCAAGGCTACATGACATGCCTTATAATACAAACTGGAAGGATGGGAAGCCGATAAATGATAGACCAAGAAATAAAGAAACACAAGATCCATTAAAAAGGAAAGGAGCATATATGGTAGATAAGAGTCCCTGGTGCTCAGTCTATTACACACCTCATTCCCTAGAGCATTGTGTTATAAGTCAGTGAATACCAAAAGAAGACACACTGGAAAATGATGGTGGTGAAGACCAGAATGTCTATTTAACTTCCCACACTCTTAACTCTTTGGAGCGGGAATATTCATCTTCAGAGGAGGAAGGATATGAGTATAATGTTGATCACCAAAAATACAATATTCACATGGCAGAGCAACATGTTTTTTCTGATCATGAAGAAAATGATAATGAGAAAAATCCCCCTGTTGCATCATGTCAAACTAATAGGTACAATGTGAGGAGACCAAGTGAAGAAGAAATTGAAAGGTTGACTATTGCAGCAGCAGAGGAAGCTGAAACAAATACCGGTTGAGGAACATAACAATGAATAGAGATGAGGGTATCCCAAGAGGAATATTTGTAAAAAATTAAAAGGTATCAAATGAGACATCAAAAGGGACAAATGATAAGCAATCAGACAAAAAGGAACAAAAGGTATCTACTAAGGAGGAAAGTAAAGAAAATCCCCATTGAGAAGCAAAATCCAAATCAAACATCCAAAGGGGAAAATGAAGAGAACAAAGGAGAATTGATAGAACCTAAAAAGGTGATCAGAACTAAAGGTACACCCTTTGATTTCGTACAATCCTTATCTCAATTGAAGATGTCTGTCCCATTAATTGAAATCATGAAGATCAAGGAATATAGGGAGGGTTCCATACAATTAATGTCTAATGGGAATCAAAATATAAACCCTGAAAATAAAGAAGTTTCTGAAATCCATAATAAAAGGAAGGAGGTAAAAATCCCAGAGGCCTGCCTAATGAACACACCACATATTGACCCTTTCTTTACCACTTTACTCATAAGTGGAAAACTAGTAAGAAATTACATGATAGACTCAGGTGCATCCATGAATATCATGCCAATAGGGGTAATGAAACAACTTGGTATGTGGATAGATGTGGAAGGAGGTAAATGCCACGCCATGGATAGCAGGCCTATTCCGGTTGTGGGAATAATGAAGAATGTGGAAGTAAGATTAGAAACTTACCCACAAGATTCCTAGAATATTGACATAACCATAATTGACACACCTCCCCAGTTTGGAATGGTTCTATCAAGACAGTGGACTACAATAGTAGGAGGAAATGTACAGTTTGATTTATCATATTCCACCATACCAGTGAATGGAGAAGAGGTCAAGTTATATAGGGAACCCAGAATGAATCAAATTGTTGAATATGCTCGTCAAGAGCAACTTAATTGTTTCTGTGATGTAGATTTGGGGAGTTTTAGGGTAGAATTATCTCAACTTGAGTTGGTAAACAAAGATCCAATTGATAAAAATATTTCTGAAAATCAGCAAGGGGTATGAAAAATGTACTTTGATGGGGCCTGCAACCAAGAAGGTAATGGAGCTGGGATAGTTTTCATATCACCTGATGGTTCAACTTTCAAATATTCATTTTTGTTAGAATTTGAATGTACAAATAATGTGGTGGAATATGAAGCTTTGTTGACCGGATTGAATTTAGTTGTTAAACACAAGATTAAACTCTTAACAATTTTTGGAGACTCGAAGTTGGTTGTGTCTCAAATCATATCAAAATATGTAGCAAGAAATAAAAGGCTGAAGCGGTACTAGAATGCAATATGGGATACAATCAAACTATTTGATGCTTTTTCTATTGATTGGGTGGACATATCAAAAAATATAATGGCATACTTCCTAGCCAATGTTGCACTAAAACAAGATGACATCACGCTGGCAGGAATATCCCAAGTTGAGTTCAAAACAAGACCTGTTGTGCCTGACAATGTATATAGTTGGCAGGTTTTTAATGATGACACTGATCTTTTAAAATTCCTTCACTGTATAGACCAATATGAGGCTAAGGAAATTGATTTCAATGCCTTTGTGGAAGAAATAAATGGAGAACATACATTATTTAGAAAGAAGGTATTACAACTTATGACTAATAAAATTCCCAAGGGGCTAGTAGCATTGGAAAAAGTATACGATGGAAGTGATCGATCCCTTATGAAACAAACACCAGTCAAAAAGGAAGATATTGAAGAAATAAACTTAGGGACTGAATTGGCACAAAGGAAAGTAAATATTGGGAAGAAAATAAGCCCGACTATTCGAAGAATGCTGATTTCATTGTTAAGAAAATATAAACATGTGTTCACATGGTCTTATGAGGACCTCAAGGCATATAGGGAGGATTTATTTCAACATGAAATTCCATTGAAAGTAGATGCAAAGCCATTTAGATAGAAACAAAGGCCTATCAACCCCACATTGGAACCAAAAATGTAGGAGGAATTGGCCAAACTTAGAGATGGAGGTATCATTAAACCTATCAGGAATTCAACATGGGTGTCGAACCTTGTTCCTGTTAGAAAGAAAAATGGAGATATCAGACTGTGTGTGGATTTTAGAAATTTGAATGTGGCATCCCCCAAAGATAACTAACCTCTACCCAACATGGAAGCTATACTGCACAAAGTAACTGGGTGTGAGTTGTTGTCTATGATGGATGGTTTTTTCGGTTATAACTAGGTTAAGGTTAGGGAATCTGAGCTGTACAAAAAAACTTTTACAACTCCATGGGGAACATATGTTTATGTGAGAATGCCTTTTGGTCTCACAAATGTGGGAGCAACCTTTCAAAGGGCTCTGGACTTAGCATTTGCAGATTTGATTAATCCTGTAGTGGTGGTGTATCAAGATGACCTTACTACTTACTCAAAAAGAGCTGAAGATCATGTAGAACATCTTGAAAAAATATTCATTAAAGCTTTAGAGTCTTGCATTATTTTGAACCCTAGGAAATGCCATTTCACTATTACAGAGGGAGAACTCTTAGGACACATTGTGTCAAAAGAGGGAGTTAGAATAGACCCAGAGAGAGTTGAGCCTATAGATAAGGTCCCTATCCCTAAAACTGTAAAAACTATCCAATCATTTTTTGGGCAGATTAACTTTGTTAGGAAGTTTGTGTCCAACTTTGCTGAAATTGTCAAGCCCATATCAAAGATGCTAAGGAAAGGAAAAAAAATTGAATGGACTCCAGAAGCATTAGAAGCCTTTTTATCCATTAAAAGAGCCATTAAGGAAGCCCCTATCCTCAAATCTCCTGATTTCACAAAGCCTTTCCAAATATTTTCATTCGCTTCCTTGCACACTATAGCTACTATTATGTTACAAAAAAATGAGGATGGTCATGAGCAATCTATGTCCTTTTTTAGTAAATCTTTGTAGGGATTAGAGTTGAAGTATGACATAATGGAAAAAAAAGCCTTTGCACTGGTAAAAGCCACAAAAGCCTTTAGATCGTATCTTGTTGGATCCAAAGTGATTGCTTATGTCTCTCATGCAACTTTCAAAGACATTTTGACACAGTCAGAAGTAACAGGGAAGAGGTGCAAGTGGATTAATAAAATTTAGGAATTTGATATGGAAATACAAATTACTAAATTGATAGGAGGCCAAGGATTAGCCAAGTTAATGGCAGAAGCAAATATCGAGGAAAATAAAATTTGCAATGTGGAAGAAGGAAATGCAATTTCAAGTATTGAGCATACACCTTGGTATACAGATATCATGTATTACCTTAGAAACACAAAGTGCCCTGAAGGATTTAATGATAACCAGAAAAGAACCTTGAAACTACATGCCTCTAAATATGTATTCATAGAAGGTGATCTATTTTGCAAAAATAGAGATGGAATGTTGTTGTTATGTTTAGATGAGTCACAAGCTAATCATGTTTTGAAAGAAATGCATGAAGGGGTCTGTGGAGGCCATTATTTTGCAAAGACAACTGCACATAAAATCCTCAGGATAAGTTATTACTGGCCAAAATTTTTTAATGATTCATTTTCATATGTAAGGAAATGTGAAGCATGTCAAAAAATTTCAGGAAAAATAAAATATCAGGGATCTTTACAACTTAGACCTATGCAGGTTGAAGCCCCTTTTCATCAATTGGGGATTGATTTTATTGGGGAGATACAAGAGAAATCAAGTGGAGGACACTGATGGATACTGGTACCCACTGATTACTTCACCAAATGGGTAGAAGCAATCCCAACCAAATAGGTGACAAGTAAAGTTGTGATAATTTTTTTGATGGATAACATTATTACCAGGTTTGGTACACAACTGAGATTAATCACAGAGAATGGGATGTGTTTTAGATCAGATGAGTTTAAAACCTTTTGTAGTATGCATGGTATATCTATCTCTTATTCTGCTCCTTACCACCCACAAGCTAATGGTTAGAAAAAATCTAGAAACAAAAGCCTTCTAAAAATCATTAGGAGAATGCTGGGTGGAAACAAAAAGATATGGGATTCAAAATTAAAATTTGTTGTATGGGCTGATAGGATCACTACCAAAAAAGCAATTGGAAAATCCCCATATGAACTAGTATATGGAACACAAGCCAGAATGCCTTTAAAAAATATGTTACCAGTTTATAAATTTATTCTTTAGGAAGACATGGAGGTTCCTGAACCAATGGAAGAGAGAATGGAACAATTAGTAGAACTTGATGAAATGAGAAGATTAGCCCAAAACTAGAACATGAAGTTGCAAACACAAATGAAGTATTTGTTTGAAAAAAAGGCAAAAATAGAAAATTTGAAAAAGATGATCTAGTATTGAAGTGGAATGCTAGGTGCCAGGAGAAAGGAAAACATGGAAAATTTGAGGCTTTGTGGTTAGGACCTTTTGTAGTTGTTGGCAAGCGAGGAGAAGATTCATATTATTTGCAAAATATGAGTGGCGAAGAAGAGGAGTTGCCTATACATGGGCAAGTTCTAAAGAATTTTTTCTCTTGAAAATTACAGAGGATCAAGGGTTGCCAGTGCATGGAAAAATCTTGAGAAAACTTCTCATAAAATTTCCATGCACAGAAGTATAGGAAATAAAGGGTACAGGAAATTGCTAGTACATGGAAAATCTTGGGATCCCTTATTTGATTTTTCTCCATGTATAGTAGTTTAGGATTATGTTCATCTCCACTTGTTTTCATCCATAATACTTGGTCTACTCACCCAAAGATCTGGATCCTTGCAATGATCTCACAATCATTCATCCCCAGACGGAGCCACTGTTGGAACTGTAAAATTTTGATAACCTCATTAACCTTTCATGCTTATTAGTTTCCCAAGAAATTCATATTACAGACATAAAATTTCCTCACATAGCATTTTCACCAAGGTCTGGGTCAAATTTTGTAATATAGCCCCATAAAATTCATCTGACATTAAATCTTTAACATTTGAAAATATCGACATAAGTTGATGCAAGTCTCACTGATAATAAAATACATCTCTTAAGTATATCGGCAAGACATCAGAAGTGTCATACCGATGAGGATATATGCCACGAGAACATGGGTTCACATTTTCTATCGGTAGGACAAAAGGTATTGACATGATGATGTAAGGTCATATCGTGCTAAATTTCTTTTTAACGATTGAAGTATAATAAAGTGTATTAGCCAGACTATAGTCATCGGGGTGAGATTTCAAAGGACTGCCCGAAGCGTTCACTGGTCTTGCTGATAAATAAAAAGGAAGACTCATTTGGTAAGAAAAATGATGCCGGGGAGAGTTTGGGGAGTCTTACTGACCCCTTGTGTTATACCGACAGACCTGAGCGTATAGAGATAAGAGTTGTTGAAGAGAAAATGTGCATGGTGTTGCTGAAGAAAAGGTGTATTGGTGAGATAAGTCTCAGCAGGGAGATCTAAGAGAGGTCACAACGAATATTATTTTATTGGCAGGACAATTACTTAGTCTTGACAACTTAAGATGACAAAGGGAATGTCTCGGTGAGACAAAAATCCTTCAGAGTGAAGTGAAGAATCATTGGCCCGATTCGTTAAGTTTGGGTGATAGTTTGCTTTGGTGAAGGTCATGACGATATAGAAAACTAAAAAGGAAAACTATCGGGGAGACTTGTGATGTTAGGGGAACTACAAGATGTCTTAGCGGATGTGTGGACATTGAACAAATGGATCGGCCAGAGATTTGAAATGTCTTTTCAATATGATACTTGATGTGACAATGAGAATTTTGAAAAACTTGCTTCATTAATGTCTCAGTGAAGACATTAATGGCTCCATGAAACATAAAAGATTTTGCAAATCAAGGTGATCTCAATTGAAATCATTTTTTCACAGAATTGATAACAAAGGAGAGCAGAGGAATGAGAAAAACAATTAGAGCATTCATCTAACTTGGATTTTCAGGCAAAATACAATAAGTTCCTCATCCTCTAAAAATTGTAAATTTTGAAGAACGGAAGGTACTAGTTTAGAAAAAATAAAAGGAAGAAAACATGGGGAGGGTAGTCAACCAAAGGGAAAAAAGAAAAAAATTAAATATGACCAGAGGGCACCGAGAGAAAATTAAACCAAGATCTCATAGACTAGCTACCTAGTTCAGGACCTAAAGCTAGGTGTTTTGCACAACTTAAGGCATAAGTAGATAAATTGGATGACAAATGTAAGTTCATAGAAGATATTTGGACCCCAATTAGAGGATATGAATTGTTCATTTTCCACTACCATAGAAGAAATCACTTCGAGCCAGTATGTAACCCGTGGAGGCTTAATTTGGGAAAACTGGTGTGCCCTAATGTTTTTGTTGATGTTGATTTGGTGAAATTATTGGCTGGTCATTATAAGCCAAAAAATAAGGCTATATGTGATCTATCTGGGAATCCATTGATACATGTGTCTGAGAATGCAATAAGTGAGGCTTTAAAATTATAAGGAATATGCAGTGAAAAGATTATAAGTGAGGAGCTTGAGAGTGAATTGAGAAGAATGGACACCATTTATAAGGGCTGGAGATTACCCTTACACATAATCAGACATGGTGACAAACCGACTCCGATGGAAGACAATGAGGGACCACCATTTCATGTGAATCTCTTCGACCCTACATAAAGTACACATATTTTTTAGTTGGATAGGTATTGGGGATGGATGTCCCAAAGCATATGAAAGTTGTACCTATGGTGATTGCTATGGATGTTTAGTATCATAACTCCAGGTCATTTGATTATGCTTCACATATGTTTAAAGAGCTTGACATTGGGTTAATGGCAATAAAGAATGGAGCCTTTGTCTTGCACCTAAGGAATTATTTATTGTTAATGCACTTGGTGCTATATTTTGGATAGGAATTAGGATTGTGGCCGCAAGAGCTGAGAATTTCACAATTTGATAAGGAAGGCAAGCCATTACCTATTTAGTTGTGGACTGTTGTTTGGGACAACAGGTTTGCTAATTCTAATTTCTTGCATTTTGAAGAATATTTTGTAAAGCCATTGTACAAGTTTTATAATCATCCCTGTGACTATTCCTTATCTAATGAAATAAAGAGATTTCTTAGGCCTAAGTATTTTAATGGACCAATCGGCCACAACTGGGGGGATTGGTATTGTTTAGAAAATTCCACCATGATCATGGTTTATGGCTTTGAAAGTGTTAGCTCTCAAAAACACAGGTTTGAACCGCAAAAGGTTGCCAAGCTTTCACAACGTTTTAGGGTAACATAACAAGGTTTGAAACAATTAAACCTTCTACTCTTTAGGTATTGCTAGACCTAGGTGGGTGTACCTAATTGAATTGAGCAGACTTGACATTTGATCTTTTCGTATTGCCCTAATTTGTCCACAATGGCAAATTGAAATGGACAAAATAAATCAAATTTGGTATAAATTGTGTATCAATATTCAAAACTAAACCCTAATATGCTCAGTTAACAGATGTAAAAATGTGAGTGAAACTAAAGAATGAAAAATGAAAAGACCAGTGCCTTATAGGGTTCACGAAGTCAAGAGAAATCCGAAACAAGTTTATTTGTTCTGGAAAACATTCAAGTTATTTAGCATTTTATTTGGTTTATAGCTTGTATAAACATGCAAGATTGTGATTATTGAGCTCTTCTTAATAATCCAATTGACATTCCCTAATTACTATGATCAATTTAGAGAATTTAATCTTTACTGGAAAGAAACAATTAATTGACCATACAAATGCAGCAAATGTGCATTGACGAACTAGGTATAAACTTGTTTACACCAATTCGAATAACTAGAAAACACCATTACGGAAGTCCAGACATCACCTATGAACTTGCACTTGTCATCTAGTTTATCAAATTCTACCCTAAGTTGTGTGGAACTTCTAGCTTTAGGCCCTGAGCCAAGTAGTTGATCAATAAGGTCTTGGTTCAACCTCCTTTTAGTGCCCTCATGCTCTGTATCGACCTTTTGTTTCTTTCCTTTTGACAGACTACTCTCACCAGGCTTTCTACCCTTACCCTTTCCAGAACCAGAAGACTCCATTCTCAAGCTTACATAATCAAAATGTAAAAAACCAAGAAACAATCACTTATAGCATTCTGCTCGAGCTCCTCAGATTGAAAAATGTCTCGGTTCTCTGTTCAGCATGCCAATTCACCCGCAATCAATTTGGAACTGAAGAAAAAAATTTACTATTACATCCCGTCGCACCATTAATGAAGCACAAATGAAAACCCATTTGAAACTGGCACTATCGCATCAAATGTCCTTTCGATGAGAGACTTTCAAATCTAGGGTGAAGTCTTTTGCAACGTCTATTACACCTCTCGCCAAGACATAATGTGGTCTTATCTACACTTGGGATCCAAAAAATGATGACTGTCACTCCTATTTTTTATGTCGCTATAACAATTGCAAGTCGGGGAGATGTTACATAGACTTCATTGTGTCATATCGATATGCATTCTTCAAGTCATAGTTGTCGAGACAAAATCACCCTTTCACTAATGAACTCTCATTTTGGCGTGTCCACCAAGTTTTCTCACCGAAGAAATAAACCCCACCAATGAGATAATACCTTCGGTAAGAGAGTAAACCTTTGGGAAGACTTATATCGATGCCAAATGTCTTACCAAAATCACTCCTCTAGATTACTCCTATTCGGTGAAACTCACCCCGAACTACTTGTCGGTATAACATTCAAACTTCGGTGAAACTTATGTCAAAAATTTCTTCTCCTAGCGATGCATATCTCTATCGGCATATCTTTTAAATTGGCAAGACACCAATACTCTCTCCAATATCTTTTTGAATCCCTTTGTATTTAGTTCGGCAAGACAAGAGTCACTTCACCAAGACCTTCCCCGATGCACATAAGACTTACCGAGACATTTGCTTGTAAGCGAATCAGTAAAACGAAATGGTTTCGTTATGACTTCCTGCCAATACCAATCGGTTTGGCCGAAATGACCCTTCCACATGCTAGTCAGTAAGACAAATTGAATTCTCCGTGACATTATAATGACGCCCCAGCATATACCGATATATTTTTTCTATATGCCGGTCGGCAAGAAAAAATAATTCGCTATAACGTTACCCCGAAATACCTATAATGCTGATATGAATCTTTTCAGTTGCCGAAACAAAAGAAAACTCTTGCCGATTGTCTACAACAAATACATGTTAGTAAAAAATATAGGTCGGGGAGACTTTTACAATGTCTTGTCAATATGGGTCTTTCAATGAAATATGAAGAGGTAGACGGATTCAAATGGGTCACATGACGAAAAATAAGCAAGACAATGAAAAGAGGGGATTTTATGCTTATGATAAGGACTTAATGCTGGAAACTCTTGAATGCAATAGATTGTAAAAAAATCAAAATTTTACAGTTCTAACAGTGGCTCTGTCTGGGGATGAATGATAGCAAGATCATTGCAAGGATTCAAATTTCTGGGTGAGAAGACCAAACTCAAGGTGATGGAACATGTGAGCATGATGGAAAAGAACGAGACCCTATACTACTGTACATGGAAAAAAATAATATTGAAAAAAAGAAAATCAGGATTGTTCATGTACTTGCAAGTCTTGTTCCTTTTATATCCTAGACTACTATGCATGGAAAAGAATTTTAAAGAGGATCATCAAGAGTTGTCCATGACTGGCAACCCTCAATCCTTTGTGTTACCTCAAGAGAAAAAATGTTTCAGAAATTGCCCATGTACAGGAAATTCCCGATCCTCACCAGCCATATTCTGTAGGTAGTATGAGTCTTCGCCTTTCTTTCCAACCACCACAAAAGGCCCTAGCCACAAGGCTTCAAACTTCCCATGTTTTCCTTTCTCCTGGCACCTTGCATTCCACATAAGTACCAGATCACTTTCTCCAAATTTCCTATCCTTTGCTCTTTTTTCAAATAAATACTTTATCTGTGTCTGCAACTTTATATTCTAATTTTGAGCCACTTTCCTTATTTCATCCAGTTCAGCTAGCTACTCCATTCTTTCCTCCATGGGTTCAGGAATATCCAAATCTTCCTGAAGAACACACTTGTAGACTGGTAAATAGTTCTGCAAAGGCATCCTGGTATGTGCTCCATACACTAACTCAAATGGGGACTTCCCAATTGCCTTCTTCACAATTCTATCATCCCATACAACTAGTCTTAATTTCGAATCTCAAGCCTTCTTGCTTTGACCTAGCATCCTTCTTATAATCTTCAGAAGACTCTTATTGCTGGATTCTGCTTGTCCATTAGCCTATGGATGATAAGTAGCTGCATAAGAAATGACAATACCATATGTGCTACAAAAGCCTCTGAACTCATCTGATCTGAAACACATTCCATTGTCAGTGATCAACCTCATTAGTGTACCAAATCTAGTAATGATATTATCCATCAAGAACTGTGTCAACACCTTACTTGTAGCTTGTTTAGTTGGAATGGCCTCTACCCATTTGGTAAAATAATCAGTGGCCACCAATATCCAGCTATGTCCACCACTTGATTTTTCTTGTATTTCCCCAATGAAATCAATTCCCCATTGATGACAAGGGGCATCAACTTGCAAGGGTCAAAGTGGAAAAGCTCCCTGATACTTCAGTTTTCCAGAGAACTTCTGGCAAGCTTCACATTTTCTCACATGTGCAAAAGAGTCATTAAAGACCTTTGGCCAATAATATCTTGCCTTGAGAATTTTTTGGGCAGTCGTTTTTGCTGAGTAATGTCCTCCACAAACCCCTTCGTGCATTTCACTCAAAACATGTTTAGATTGAAATTCATCCAGACATAACAATAATATGCCATCCTTGTTTTTCCAAAATAAATCTCCATCCATAAAAACATATTTAGACACCTGTAACATCAGCATTCTTCTCTGGTTGTCAATCATTCCCTCTGGACACTTCATGTATTTAAGATAATACATGATATTTGTATACCACTGAGTATGTTCAATGCTTGCAATTACTTTTTCTTCTTTTGCATTGCAAATCTGATTTGCTTCAATATTTTCCTCTGCCATTAGTTTAGCCAAACCTTGACCTCTGACCAGTTTAGTAATTTGTATCTCCATGTCAAATTCTTGGATTTTATTGATCCATTTGCATCTTTTACTTGTTACTTCAGACTGTGTCAGAATATCCTTGACTGCTGCATGAGGAACAAAAGCAACTACCTTAGCTCCAACAAGATATGGTTTGAAAGCTTTTACAACTTTCACTAGTGCAAATGCTTGCTTCTCCATTATATCATACTTTAATTTAGATCCCTGTAATGAATTACTGAAGAAAGATACAAGCTATTCATGACCATCTTCATTCTTCTGTAGCATAACAGCTGCAACAGTGTGCATTGAGGCAAATGAAAAAATCTGAAAAGGTTTTGAAAAATCAGGAGATTTAGGAATAGGAGCCTCCTTGATGGCTCGTTTAATAGATACAAAAGTGTCCAAAGCCTCTGTAGTCCATTCTATCTCCTGTCCTTTTCTCAACATTCTTGCTATGGGTTTAACAATCTCAACAAAGTTAGAGACAAATCTCCTAACAAAATTTATCTGTCCAAAGAATGATTATATTGCCTTAACATTTTTAGGCATAGGAATTTTATCAATGGCCTCAACCCTTTCAGGATCTATCCTAACTCCTTCCTTTGAAACAATATGCCCCAAAAGTTTACCCTCTGTAACTGCAAAATTACACTTCTTGGGGTTTAAGCTAATACCATATTCAAGAGCTTTTATAAATACCTTTTCCAAATGATGAACATGATCTTCAACCTTCTTGGAGTAAGCAGTGAGGTCATCCTGATACACCACCATGAGAATATTTCCACCTCTTGGCCATTTATCAGAATTGTTGCATAAGATAGATCAAACTGGACATTTCCACCAATAGTTGCTGTCCACTGTCTTGATAAAGGCATACCGAATTGAGGAGGGGTGTCTATCACTGTTATATCAATATTATAAGCTACTTGAGGATAAGCAGCTAACTTGACTTCTACATCTTTCATTATACCCACCACAGGAATAGGTCGGTTATCCATTGCATAACATTTTCCTTCATATTTTTCCACCCACATGCCTAGTTGTTTCATCACTCCTACTGGCATAATATTCATGGCAGCACCAGAATCTATCATGCAATTCCTCAATAATTTGTTATTTATGAGTAATATAATAAAGAAAGGATCAACTTGTGGTGGACTTGTCAATACATTACTCAAGCAAATTTTTGGGATATTTACATTATCCTGCTTATTTTTAGCAGTCATTTTATTTTCAGAACTTACATGTTTTTCACTTTCATTTGTTATCAATTGCACTGCATTGTCCCTATATTCTTTAATTTTCATCATTTCAAGAAGTGGGACAAACATCTTTACCTGAGACAAGGCTTGAGTAAAATCAAAAGAAGAACCTTCTACCTTAATCACTTTCTTTTGTTTTGATGTTTCTCCTTTATTCTCTTCCTTTTCTCTTCTACCCAACTGATTTGTTTTTTGAATTTCGTTGTGCAATTCTTTTACTGCATCCTTTTGGATAGGATTTTGTTTGCTTTCCTCATGTTGTTTATTTTCAGTCTTCTTTGAAACTCCTTGTACAACTTTTTGATCTTTCATAAAGATACCTCTAGGGACACCTTCCTTCTCATTTATTGTCCTATTTCTCAACCAGTACTTATTCTTCGCTTCTTCAACTCCAGCAACTGTTAATCTCTCTATTTCCTCATCAGTAAGTCTCCTCACATTATTGTGAGTGGTAACCTCAATGGGTTGTGTTTCTACATAATCATCCTCAGAGTCAGCAAAGACATGCTGCTCAGTCATATGGACATTGTACCTTTGTTTTGCAACATCATATTCATAACCTCCTTCCTCTGAAGATGAGTATCTCTCCTCAACATGGTGAAGAGCATTTGAAGTTAAGTAGATCTTGTGATCTTCTCCACCATCTCCCATTAACACTCCCTCCTCTTGCATACTCTAGGCTACAACACAATACTCAGGGGAATGTGGTTTATCACAAGCTTCACAAAAATAATTGTTATTCACCATATACATTCCCTTCTTTCTTACTGGATCAGGAGTATCCTTGTCTCTAGGCCTATCTATCATAGGTTTTCCATCTTTCCAATTTGTGATATAAGGCATATCATGTAGCCTAGGCCTATCCTTCCTATATGTGTTCTCCTGCTTATATTGATAATTATTGTTTTTTTGAAGAGCTCTAGGGTTGTCTCTCTTATTCATTATCCCAGCAACCTTTTTGTTGTTCTCAATTGTTAATGCTATCTTTTGTGCTTCAGCTAAGTCCCTTGGGAACCTGTTTCTCAACTCATACCCTGTTTTAGGGTTGAATGCATTCAGGTAAACACTTAATGCTACGGAGTTCAGTAACATTGATTTGGGAGGTATTCTATTCTGCAGTTTATTGAATCTTCTATTAAAATAAAACATTGAATCATTCTGACCCTTTTGAATTCACATTAGTTCATGGAGAGCAGCGTCTGGTGCACTAAGATTCCCAAATTGTTCAAGAAATTGATCTTGAAATATCTGGAAAGAATAAATAGAAGCTATTGCCAGGCTATTGAACCAATCCCTAGCTTCCTCAATGAGGGACATCATGAATAACCTCATATGCAAATCTTCATAAGGTACATCCAAATCCTAAATAAAAGCATTGAAACTCCTTAAATGATCCTCGGGAGTGATTGCATTACTCCCTGTGAATTTAGGCACCTAATTTCTCCAAGAACCATCCATAGGATAAGGGTACAACTGAAACCCTGCCAAATCAAATTTTCTAATCATAGTAGTATACTGATACTGGTACATAGGGTTATTATATTGTAGATTTCGCTGTGGCACATGATGCTGACCAAGAGGTGGAAAATTATTTATATGCCATGTGGGAATATGCGGTGGATGATTTGGCTGTCTATATTGATTCCCAATTTGATGGTGAGGGATCCTTGGTGGTTCAGAATACCCAACACCATGATTACTCTGTTTATGGGGTGGTACATACTTTGGGAGAAAAATAAATGTGTGAGGAATGTTCTAAGATTTCTGCAATTTGAATTCTCTTATTGCTTGAATCATTTGGGATTTTTCTTGCTCTTCCCTCTCCCTTTTCTGAATTCAAACTGTGCTTTAACTTTGTCATAAGTTAAAAATTCATAATCTTCTTGATGAATATCCTGATTAGTAAGTCCATTTTGATTACCCTGCATTTTTTGGTCATATTCATATTGAATTCCGAGTCGTTCAAATTCGAGTCCATCTTCAAATTTGGCTTGTTTCTAGGGTTGTAAAAAGGATTTTTCTAATCTTCCGGGTTACAAGGCTCTTCATTTGAACTATCTTTCCATGTGTGAAAACAATTCTCACCATAAGGTATTGATGATTTGTCTTTGTTTGTCAAGAACATGTCCTCACATTTCCCTTTACCTTGTCAACCTTATCATCTTTATGCATCCACCTAATATTTCTAGGAGGAGCTCCAGAATGAACCCCCCTCAATTGATATCTTCTTCCATTCATATTGCAATGTTCAAATCAGAGTCACCACTCACTTTTTTGAAAGTGAGAAAAAGATTGTTACTTATTATTCCCAACGGAGTCTGTATATAGGACTTCTGACTCTATGATTAAGGCGTAGATTCTTTGTTGTTCCCCAGTAGAGTTGCCAATTTGTTAGCTCTCAAAAACACAGGTTTGAACCACAAAAGGCTGCCAAGCTTTCACAACGTTTTAGGGTAACAAAACAAGGTTTGAAACAATTAAACCTTCTACTCTTTAGGTGCTGCTAGACCTAGGTGGGTGTACTTGACTGAATTGAGCAGACTTGACTTTTGATCTTTTCCTATTGCCCTAATTTGTCCACAATGGCAAATTGAAATGGACAAAATAAATCAAATTTGGTATAAATTGTGTATCTATATTCAAAACTAAACCCTAATATGCTCAGTTAACAGATGTAAAAATGTGAGTGAAACTAAAGAATGAAAAATGAAAAGACCAGTGCCTTATAGGGTTCACGGAGTCAAGAGAAATCTGAAACAAGTTTATTTATTCTGGCATACATTCAAGTTATTTAGCATTTTATTTGGTTTATAGCTTGTATAAACATGAAGGATTGTGATTATTGATTTCTTCTTAATAATCCAATTGACATTCCCTAATTACTATGATCAATTCAGAGAATTTAATCTTTACTGGAAAGAAACAAGTAATTGACCATACAGATGCAGCAAATGTGCATTGACAAACTAGGTATAAACTTGTTTACACCAATTCGAATTACCAGAAAACACCATTACAGAGACAACTTCAATAATACTTTTCAAAAAATATCATAAACAATCGATACCAGAAAACATTGCACCATCATATTAGATTTTCATTGATATCTCCATGATTTTACATATGCAACCAGTCTCATCTTTGCCCAAAAAATTGTATCCTGCTATCTCTTCTCTATATTCTATCTAATTCTACCTTGCCCCTCTATATTGTTTTCAAAATGGACATTTATACATTGAGAATACAAAAGGACGCGTCCTTTCAGAAATAGGAAAAAACAAAATACAAAACAAAAAATAGAGAATAATTAGGCTCTAGTTAGCCACAAGTGAGTCTTAGTGAGGTGGTCCAAATAATCCCGGTGCTCATGTGTATCCGCATCTTCGACAATATTCTCGATCATGATTTCCATCTTGACCATTTCCTCATTTTGCTCGCTCACTTCCTCTAATGCTATATCCTCTACATAAGCTGTCTTCATGATTCCATTCGGTATTGTGTCACATTCATTCTTCCATCCGGTAGCATCTTTCAATTCCCCTTTATTATTAGAAAATGTGATCACAATTTTCTTGGCAGCTTCAATTAATCCTTTTTTATTCCCCTGCAATTCCTCATAAAATTTTCGATGGCGATTGATAATATGATTTGTAGCTTCAAGTGCAGTACCATTAGCCTCATCACTTTGGGCCAATTCATGAAACTTTTCCATAATTCATCCATCCATCCTTTCATGCTCCTTCAATGCAGTTAGAGTACTAGAATATTTTCCCCACAATTTACTCAACCAGGATGTCAAATTATCCCGCCTCCTCTTAACAATTGCTACAATTGCATCATATTTTCCCTGAGTATAAGAACTTGACCCTTTCCAATGATCTTTTGCTCAAGAGCTTTCTCCTTGAGTGAGCATTTTGGATGGATCTATTGAAATACCAACCAAGTCTTTCAATCTATCATTTTCTCTCAACATTCTTTCATTACTTGCTTTATACATTTCTCTTTCTTTTATCAATGTCTAGATTTATGCTTTATTCAATTTTGCAATATTTATCCCAATCTCTACAGTAACCACAGGATTAGCCTCTCCAACCTTTAGGGTCTTAACATGGCCAAATTCCTTCGTTGTATCAATTAGCACTGATTTCCTATGGGGTGGGTACAAAGCCCATATCATCAATGATCCCTCATCAGTATTATACTTAGAGCTTGAATACACATCTGCTACCCTTTCCTTATCAAGTTTGTCTGTAGTATTACTCTCTTAAGAAACTATCAAAAACTAATGCAGAGTTCAAATCAAGTCTAGGAAAACTCATGACACCAGCATTCTCCAACATTTTCCTCCCCTTTTCAAGAGTCATATTTGTCATTTCATCATCCACACATTTTCTCAATTTACCCAATAATTACTCTTCATTCCCGGAAGTGACAACACCAACATCTTCTCTTATTTCTTTCCCCTTATGTTTGTACAAGAATGCTTTGAACTCTGGAGAATTTATAAACTCATCATCTGAAACAAATGATCTATATTCCATATGCCTTGCATCAATATCACCACTTTCAATACTTTGTTCTCTAGTTGGGAAAACATACCGCTGAGTCCTTAACCTAGATATTTTCTCTGTTCTGCTCTGTGGCACTTTATCCATTGGGGTTTCCTCATCTCCAAAAGACAATATCTCCATATCTTGTAACCCTTGGTTATAGCTTTCAACCACCACCTCTACTTCCTCTTCATCCAAATTCCTAATCATATCATCAAAAGGATAAGGTACATGTTGATACCTTCCAAAGTTAATCCTTTCTTTGGCTGAATTGATATATCCTTCAAGGTCAAAGTTTTTCCTAGGTGGTCCCCTTTTCATATTATAATGCAACAATCTATCAAGGATTGAATTAAATCCCTCCTTAGCCAACACAGTGAAATCACCAAAACATAATGTACTAGGCATAAAATCCTGCTTCCCATAAGAACTGAAAAGCATCACATTGCTGTAATCCATTTATCTGACAATTTCCAAATATGCAGCTCTGTTTGGAACTGTCCTTGGTAGAATGAAAGGGGCATCTTCAAATCCATACACTCTGATCATTGTAGCTCCTTCCAAACAATACCAGTCACCCCAGTTATGATCAATTGGCCCATTGAAATATTTTGGCCGAAGAAACCCTTTAATCTCATCAGTCAATGAATAGTTACAAGGATACTTATACAATTTGTACAAAGTTTTCACAAAATATCTTCAAAGTGGATGAAACTAGAATTAGAAAACCTGCTGTCCCAAATAGCAGCCCACAACTGAACAGGCAATGCTTCAACCTCCTTACCAATTTGAGAAACTCTCATTTCTGGAGGCCATACTCCCAACTCCTATCCAAACTATAGCACCGAGTGCATTAACAATGAATAGTGTCTGAGATGAACAATAGAAGCTCCACCCTTTATAGCCACCAATCCTGAATCAAGCTCCCTAGAAATATATGAAGCATAGTCGAATGGCCTGGAGTTGTGATACTGAATATCTGCTATGATAATCATTGGCACAATTGACATGAGTTCCGAGGCATCCATCCCCAATACTTGACACACTGAGAAATATGTGTACTTCATATAAGGCTCAAACAAATCTACATGATAAGGAGGCCCCTTACTATCTTGCAGAGGTTCTGACTTGTTACCTTGCTTAATTCTATGAATAGACAACCTCCAACCCTTATAGATTGTATCCATTCTTGAAAATTCTTTTTCCAACTCTTCACAATTGATCTCCTCATTGCAAAAACCTTCCAATTTGAAAACCTCACCCATTGCTTGTTTAGACACATATATCTATGGTTTTCTAGATGGGTCACATATAGCCTTATGTTTTGGATCATAATTATCTACAAGCAATTTTACTAATTCTGCATTTACAAAAATATTAGGGCACACCAGTTTCCCTACATTTAACTTCCATGGGTTATAGACTGGTTCAAAGTGATTTCTTATGTGGTAATGGAAATTGAATAGCTCATACCCTCTTACGGTAGTCTAGACATCACCTATGAACTTGCACTTGTCATCTAGTTTATCAACTTCTGCCCTAAGTTGTGTGGACCTTCTAGCTTTAGTCCCTGAGCCAGGTAGTTGATCAATAAGGTCTTGGTTCAACCTCCTTTTAGTGCCCTCATGCTCTATATCAACCTTTTGTTTCTTTCCTTTCGATAGACTACTCTCACCAGGCTTTCTACCCTTACCCTTTCCAGAACCATAAGACTCCATTCTCAAGCTTACAAAATCAAAATGTAAAAAGACCAAGAAACAATCACTTACAGTATTTTGCTCGAGCTCCTCTGACTGAAAAATGTCCCGTTTCTTTGTTCAACATGCCTATTCACCTGCAATGAATTTGGAACTGAACAAAAAACTTTACTGTTACATCCCGTCCTGCCATTAATGAAGCACAAATGAAAACCCATTTGAAACTGGCACTGTTGCATCAAATTTCCTTTTGATGAGAGACTTTCAAATCTGGGGTGAAGTCTTTTGCAACGTCTATTACACCTCTTGCCAAGACATAATGTGGTCCTATCGACACTTGGGATCCAAAAAATGATGACTGTCACTCCTATCTTTTATGTTGCTATAACAATTGCGAGTCGGGGAGATGTTACATAGACTTCATTGTGTCATATTGATATGCATTCTTCAAGTCATAGTCGCTGAGACAAAATCACCCTTTCACCGATGAACTCTCATTTCGGCATGTCCACCAAGTTTTCTCACTGAAGAAATAAACCGCACCAATGAAATAATACCTTCGGTAAGATAGTAAACCTTCGAGAAGACTTATATCGATGCCAAATATCTTACCAAAATCACTCCTCCAGATTACTCCTATTTGGTGAAACTCACCCCGAACTACTTGTCGGTATAACATTCAAACTTCGGTGAAACTTATGTCAAAAAGTTCTTCTCCTGGCGATGCATATCTCTATCGACATATCTTTTAAATTGGCAAGACCCCAATACTCTCTCCAATAGCTTTTTGAATCCCCTTGTATTTAGTTCGGCAAGACAAGAGTCACTTCGCCAAGACCTTCCCTGATGCACATTAGACTTACCGAGACATTTTCTTGCAAGCCAATCGGTAAAACGAAATGGTTTCATTATGACTTCCTTCCGATACCAATCGGTTTGGCCGAAATGACCCTTCCACATGCTAGTCAGTAAGACAAATTGAATTCGCTGTGACATTATAATGATGCCCCAACATATGCCGATATATTTTTTCTATATGCCGGTCAGAAAGAAAAAATAATTCGCTATAACGTTACCCCGAAATACCTATTCTGCCGATATGAATCTTTTCAGTCGCCGAAACAAAAGAAAAGTATTGCCTATTGTCTGCCACAAATACATGTTAGTTAAAAATATAGGTCGGGGAGACTTTTACTATGTCTTGCAGATATGGGTCTTTCAATGAAATATGAAGAGGTAGACGGATTCAAATGGGTCTCATGATGAAAAATAAGCAAGACAATGCAAAGAGGGGATTTTATGCTTATGATAAGGGCTTAATGCTAGAAACTCTTGAATGCAACAGACTATAAAAAATTAAAATTTTACAGTTCTAACAAAAAGTACTCCATTTATTTTTCCTAGGACAGTTCCGGATAGAATTGCATACTTAGAGATTGTTAGGAAAATGGATTTCTCTAGTGTCATGAACTTAAGCTCTTATGGGAAGCAAGATTTTATGCCAAGTATGCTGTGTTTTGGTGATTTTACTGTGTTAGCAAATGAGGGATACAATTTAATTCTGGATAAGTTATTGCATTATAACATGAGGAAAGCTCCATAAAGAAAAAACTTTGATCGAGAGGGATATATTCATTCTGCCAGACAAAGGATAAACTTTGGAGGGTATCAACATGTGCCCTATCATTCTGATGACATAATTAGAAACTTGGAAGTAGAGGAAGCATAAATGGTAATTGAGAAACATGATCAAGAATTGTTAGATGCTGAGTTGTCTACCAACAAAGAAGTATTTGATGCTAATAGGCCACAAGGTCCATCTGGAAAGGTATGGAGGACAAGAACTCAAGATTACACCTATTCTGCCAGAGAGATAAATATTGAGGAAATTGTGGATGTGGATACAAGACATGAGGACTATAGCTCTTTTATAGAAGATGATGAATTTGTGAAGACCTGAGAATTCAAAACATTTTTATACAAACAAAAGGGAAAATAAATAAGAGGATTGGTTGACAATGTCACACCAGGAAATGAGGAGTATTTGTTAAAAAACTTGAGGGATGAGGTGGATAAAGAGATGAAAAGCATGACTCTTGAGAAAGGGAGTGAAATGTTGGAAAAGGATGGTGTCATGATTTTCCTAGGGCTAGATGTCAATTCTGCATTGGTTTTTGATAGTTTCCTGAAAGAAAACAATGCTACACACAAGCTTAACATAGAAAAGGTGTCAGAAGTATATACAGGATCAAAATACAATCCTGATGAGGAAACATTGATGATTTGGGCTTTATATCCCCCCCACAAGAATTTAGTTGTCATTGATATTGAGAAGGCATTTGGACATGTCATGACTTTGAAGGCTAGAGAAGTTGATCCAGTTGTAACTACAAAAATTGGGATCAATATAGGAAAATTAAATAAAGCCCAAATACAAGAATTGATCAGAGAGAGATAAATTTACAAAACCAATAGTGAAAGAATACTGAGAGAGAATGAACGTCTAAAGGACCTGGTAGGTACTACAACGGGGCTAACAAAGATGCTCACCCAAGGTGAAAGTTCACAAGTGAAGGATCATTGGGAAGGATCAAGTGCACACTCTCATCGGAAAATGGACACATTTACTAGAATAATCAAAAGGAGGTAGGTTGCTTTAACCACTTGGTTAAATAAACTTTGGGGAAAACATTTACAATATGTTGATGCAATAAAAGAAAATAAGAGAGTGGATGGCAGAATCCAAGAAAAACTTGAGGAATTAAAGAAAAAGGATAATCCTAATAATGCAGGGATTGAAAATGCTCATCGTATCCTAGATAAGCACAAAGGATTCTTTGAGGAGTTACAAGAGGATGCGCAGGAATTGATAGAAGCCACCAAGAGAAGATTGACTAGGTTCTGTGATGATGAAGGAGAATTAAAAGAAATGGCTACATGGAAGAAAAAATGTGAATTAATACTCCAAGAGATATTAAAGACAACCACTACAAAGGATGCAATGTTGGATGAAGCATGTGAACAGATTGAACGAATGGTGATGATGGAGATCATGATCCGTGATGCGTTAGGAGATGAAGATACACACGAGCACTGAGATTACATAGAGCACATGTCTGAAGTTCACTTGTGGCTTAACAAAGTTTAGTTAATTCTAATCTTGTTAGTGTTTTATGCTTAAAACATTTTTTGAAAGGAAACATCCTTCCACCCACTAATGTATAAGTATCCGTTGTTTACAAAGAAGAAAGAGAAGATTTTTTATATAGAAGATAGGTAGTAGAAGATAATATTTTTAGAATGTTCGTATTCAAGAAGACTATGTTGCATGTATAATATTTGAGGAAGATAATGAAAGAGCTTTGATGTTTTGGTTTCATTCTGGTATAAGTTGTTTGTTAAAATTTCGCAATTATTTAATTGTCTCCAATTTGGTGTTTCTTGATTATTTAAATTGAAGTATCAAGTATATGCTCAATTTATCAGTACACATTTGTTGTATTTATGTGATTTGATTAATTGGGTTGTTTAAAGAAGAATTGAATTCCTTTCGATCAATTACAATAATCTTGGAGTGTTATTTGGATCAATAAGAAGAATCAGATAATTAGGGTTGATTTTCTGCCTCAAGTAGGGTCTATCAATCACATTCTTGCATGTTTATACCAGTTATAAACTCACATTTGTATGCCAAACAATTAAGGAACTTGCTAGATAGAAACCACTCATCTAAGACTTTCATTTGACTCTGTTTTACCCAACAAGGCACTAGTCTTCCATATTTTATTCATTTCATTTAAACATCTATTAGCTGAATATATAGGGATTCACCTTGATATTGCATACACAATTTATACCAAATTTAGATCATATTTCTCCACAATCAAATTTCCAATTTTGGATAGTTTTTTCAAGTAGGAAGCATAATTCAAAATTTGTGTCTTTCATATAGGTGAACCCGCCTAGGTTTAGTAGATCCTTAAGAGTGGAAGGTTCAAATATATTGGTTGGCCTTGTTAGTTGGTCAATAACTTTGCGAGAGCTTGGCAACCTCTCGTGGTTCATTCAAACTAGCGTTTTTGAGACCTAACACTTTCCTTAAGGCATCAATGATAATAGCTATTGATTTTACAATCAATATGTATGTAAGGTATGGTGTGATAATAGGTCACAACTCTTGACCTTTCCACTATTATTCACCAAAAATTCTAATACCTTATCCTTGTGGTCATGAAGTACATGACTTAATTTCCATCATGACTTACTAAGAAGTCAAAGTTCTTCCCAATTGGAAACATATCCATGTTTTTCTTTTGGTGGGGTAATTAATTCAAGTCAATCCACTCTCTTCCTTCCACCCTTAGTGTTTTCACAACATTCAATTAACTAGAAGTTGAACCCATAGAAAAAAAAAAATCTTTCTCAAAATGATTTGTCATTCATTGTTGTTGGTTTCCTATTGCCTTTTCTTGCCTCAATGGCATACCTTGAATATACTTTTTCCCAAAGTTAGATTAATTGTGGATTCAATAATTGGATCATTAATAGAAGATCTATTGAATAGCTAGCAACCTTACAAGCTAAGAGGTTCTCTATTATTCCAGTTCTCTTTCCAATATCCTTTTTGGTGGAGGAATATCCATACTCACAAGGCCTCTTTTGTTGATGTACTTTTAAAATTAGAGCATTGTTTCCTTACAACTTCTATTGATTTGACACATAATGTCATACTGTATTCCATTTCCTTTTGGAACCTCTAAACATTTTTTGGATTTTTTTGACATGTTGGTGAATTCTACTTATACTCCAACCAATATATGTACTATCCAAACCTTTATCAGATCAATACGATTTACCTTTTCAGACTTCTTTCTCACAATCACCTTTCCAAGTGTCTTTGTTCCAACTCTTGGTAACTTATTTTCTCATAACCTTTACAGATACCAAGGTTTTTTAGTTCCCTTTTCCTCATCTTCATAAAAACTCCAAATTTTTATCAACAATTTTTGGTTGGTGGAAACATATCCACTTTGTTCATAACTTCTTTTCTAACCATTCTAGTCTTTTCCCTTATTCCTAATGTACTATCTTATTTCTTACAAGTCCCTAGCCTTGCTCAGAAATTAGATTCAAGTTAAGAGTTCTCCAACCTCTTGGATACCTCCTTTGTTGAATTTCTACTTCGATCCATATTATGCCAAAAATGCATACTCATGGATTCGTAGTATTCTTCCTAAATCCTAGAATCCTTGACTCTTTGTTTATAGGTTGCTATCAATAAGGGAGATTCTCTCAATCCTCTTTATCCTTCAAATTTTTATATCTATTTCGTAGGATGAAGGTATATATTGGTTATTATTTCTAACCTTCCTACATAAACTGATTGCATAATCTTCCCGAATCCAAGGTAATATCATAAGTTGTTGGTTTAGGAGTTTTCACTCTAGGGAAAATTCTTAACTAGTCCCAAACTTAAAAAAGTTTCTTGGAATCTTATCTTTCTTTCTCTTATCTCCATGTTCTTTTCTCTTTCCATCTTGGTGTAAGAACATTTCACCCATTATATTTCGATAAGGTTTGCGTAACAATTAAATAATGAGCTCATGGGTTCTAGTTCTAAACCTAGTAGCTCTGATATCACATATAACAACCCCGATGTTCTTCACAACAAAATTTCCAATGTTTTCACCTTAAGTGAATAAATCATGACACCATGACATAACAATTTAAATTACATGCATAATTGAAAGAATACAAATTCTGATTTTTCATTGCATTCTAGAGTAATTTTATAAATCTTCCCAAAATATAGATTTCATATTGAACAAAGATGTCATACAATATTCAATAGAGATTCCATTCTAATATAATAATTCACAAATTACAATATTCCAAGAATGTACACAATTAAAAACACAACTCCACTGAGCTTCTTAGCATAAGATATAGATGGTCCAAGAATCTACCTTTCAAAACCTTAGTCTTGTATTGCCTGCTAAGGAGGAGAAGCACCACTCAAGCACTTTTCTGCCAATCACAGACTCATATACAACCCCCCACACATCTATGAATGATAGATGGACCTACCCTTCGACAAAGGTATTGGTTGGGTAACCCTGTATGACATACCACTTTGAGATTAGTGTTGTACCCTACATGAATAGGATTTATAACCTACACTAGGTACCCCTCACACATTTAAATGGACATGGTGAACTAATAGTGGAGCCCCAGGAAATCACACTACTTTGGCCAAAGTATTCTCACCCAGTATTTGGAGTGAAGCTCTACCATTCACTTACACTATAGCAAGCTCATTTTGACTTAAGGACATTATATATATTCTTAGGAAATACCTCTCCATAGGAAAGATACTCCCTAGGATAACCTATCTCTTTAACACAACCTAAGGTAGCACAACTCATTAAGCTAAGTACTAGTTCCCTCCCTTCATTGGATAAAAATCCTAGGAGAATCCTACTTGACATCTAGCATATAAATATCTAGCTATGAGTATCCCTTGAGCTTCCCATGTTCAATCATATCTAGTATAATATTAATATCTATGACAAACATCCCTCCTATCATGGAGTAAAGACAAACAAAAAACATGGCCTCAATCAATGAGTGGTCATAACAATAGATGATTCCATTTGAGAGTATCGCCTCTTTGAATAAAATGGTTTAGGCTATAAATAATCTTTATGCTTCCCATGTTTATTCATATCTAGTATGTAATACCTATGATAAACATAACCCTCATATTATGGATTAATTATAAACAACACACAAATAGATTAAATAGTTTCCACTTTTCTTTCAAAGCAAACATTACTTTTCCCTAAATGCAAGTAACTATAAAAGACTAGTTTAAATAATCAAGAAGAAAATATTTTAAGAATCAAACAAGGGAAGAATATCCTCATGCCTATGATAAGCTTTCCAATTGACTAGCTACAAACACAACACTTACAGAACAACAACTAGCCTAGTTTTGATCCTCCAACATAGACTCAATAACCACTACCTCACAAGTTGGAAAATAATTCTCTCAAAATAATAACAAACTCTCTCTAATTGTCAAAGCTCCCACTCACTATAATAGTGAGAATAATGTAGAAAGGTATATAAATAAAATGAAAAAAATTTCTCAAGGAATAATGCATCCCAAACATGTGAACTAGCTCCACTATTTATACAACAATCTGGTAACTACTCAGCCTACAATTTAGGCATGAGTTCTGACAGCAACAAGCATGCAAAACACCACATATATCACAATTAAAAGGTGGCGAACATGTAAGCACTTAGCTAAAATAGCTATAGATCGACCATGTTGATGGACAACATTAGAGACTAATTCAAATATCCACATGATAGAATTTACTTTGCACTTCATAATGGGCATCCACAAATATAAGGATTCAAAGGTGGTGTCAAAGATTCATATTCACTCTCAAAGATGGTAGGGTTTCCTTCAGATCAGAAACAGCCAATATCAAATATGTGCCACCAAGCTTACATCGACTAAGTCTTGGTATGAGTCAATTCACTTAATAAATTGGTTTGACAAAGTTGTTGACATGTATACACGCCTTTACGAATGTTGGTCTATGAAAAATAGCATGGTAGTGAGAGTTTACTAAGTCCATGGTATTTCTAGAAAAAAGGCTTTAAATTAGTCTTTCACCTTTTATCGACTTAATAGTTGCTCATTGTTTGCAGATTACAAACTCTTCATGTGCAGAAAACAAGAGTATAATGCAGCTAAAGAATATAGTAACAATTATATCATAGTTTTCCCTTGATTTTTTTTAATAAATCAACCTCTAAGTCGTTTATGATAATCAACTTCAAAACCATATATAGCATTTAAATATATATATAGCATACATCATATAAATGCATATTTATATTACATATTATATATATATACACACCTCTATACAAGCATTAATTCTTACATGTATATATATATGCATATATATACACACAAAAGGACTTGAATAATGTCGACATATATATATTTACTTTTACACAAGATAATATTTTTATACATAACATCAACTATATATATATATAAATATATACATACTCCTCTATACTCATGTATACTTGCATTTATCTATATATCTTATGTATATAAATATACATTCGATTGCACCATCAAGTACATACACATATTTTCTTATCATATTCTTGTCGATACACACATTCATTAAGTGTATATATATATATTCACACACACACACACACACACACACACACATATATATATATAATTGATCTACCGTGTGAGTATGTTTGTAAGTATTTATAATTACACATACACGCATATGACTATGATCTCACATAAGGATCAATGTATGTCTATACGCATATACATGCATACTTTTGACGTAGAAATGTATCGATAGTAAGCTCAAAGAAAAATAACATCAATAAAATTTATATACATATATGCAAGTGTATACATATGTTGTCACACTCCTATGGACATCCCATTATATTCATTGTATGCATATGCTGATATATGCATATATGCATATATCCCAAATACTCATTCAACCATACAATCAAGCACAGTAATATAAGGAAGGAACTCACAAGATCAAATAGATAACATCGCCCTATAATGCACTCGATAGTAAATAAGACCCTTACTAATGCAAACACATCAAACTAAGGATGACTTACCTACTTCCCACATAATAAACTGGCTCAATCAATCTACTATGAGCGTGTGAATAAGCTCAAATAGGTTACATTACTAGTTACTAGACCAAGACCTTATTCTGAGTGATACTTCCCCTCTTCCTAGAGGAATTGAACATATACCTGCAACCACTAACACATGCACATGATAGTCAACTTTCAAAAAATATGCAGTATACATAATACATCTCCAAAGTTATAATATTAATTTGATATTTATCCAATCACATAAATGCATTCCTTCATTTAAATGAGACTAAGAAGGGTGACAAAAGGAGAAGCTTCAACTATATAAGATTACAGAGAGGTGAACAAAAGTGTTATTATGGAAAAAGGTGGGATGCCATATGTGGACTGAGAGGGATGGATAATCATTAGAGTGAAAGGGGAAGTGGGCAGAAAAAATAAACATTTTCTTTGTAGCAGATGGGTTTGGTGAAATGGGCAACATGAACACTTCAGTGTTTTTAATGGGGGCCCTTGATAGGGCGATTAAAGATTCAATTGCGATTGACCTGGATGATTCTCACTCAGTGTGTGGGGTTTATTCATGGGGTCATTGCTGAAAATATATGGGGGTACGTTCAAAATCAGGACATGAGAACCCGTAGATGGGGGACTCTTTTTAGTGGATGAGGGTGGAGGAAAAACTAAGGATATAGAAGAAGAAAGAAAAGTGGGAGAAATTTTTTCTTGGGCAGTCAAAGTCGAATATCATAGTGGAGTAGACTCTGAATCTTCTTCTCCTCTGCTTCATGCACCTGGTTCACCTAAGTCTCGGAATCTTATCCTCTTTGGATGGGAAAAACCAGTAGAATCAGATTCCTTGGTGTATGATCCTACCAAAACTTGGGCTTATACAATTGTAGTAGACCTCTTTGGGGACTGTCGGGCCCTTTTTACCATTGGTTGGGTGTCGATGGAAGATGTGATCTATGAGTCATTTTTCTACGATGCCTTCCCTTTCCCTTTTCCTATGTTGGGGTCTTGAAGCTGGGAGTTATAGAGTGGTAGTTCCTCTGGTCCAATCTCCTGATTAGACTCAGGATTACTATTGTTTATGTCAACCTCCTTGTAATAAATTTTGTTGAATTTCTCATCATTTATTTTAAAATATCCATACATGGCATTGAGGCATCTAATTTCCTATTGGTACCTCTAGAAAATTTCCCTCTTCCTTTCCGACCATTCTTGGTTCTTTAGTTGGGTGTTGAGGGATTTTCCTATTAGGATGCTCTACTGGTACTTTTCCACCTTGACATAAAATTCAAGCCATGGTGGTCAGTTAAATGGTATGAAGGCCACGTTGATGTAAAACTCTAGCCTCTCCTCTATTGGGTTCATTCTTGATTCACATTACTTGTGCCTCTCATGCCTTACTATCGATAGATGCCTTATTGGGTTGTAGCTCCATGTATTGCAAATGAGGACCAGGTCCAGATGAGCCAATTTGCTGGTAAGCACATACTTCTCTTTACTTATCACAAGTGTTACTTGGCTATTGGAAATGGTGAGGGGAATCGGGTAAAACATAGTCTTGTGCCTTTCGGTGCCATAGGATTTGTCAGTAATAGTTTCCTAATGACATGCATCCAAAGTGAAAGTCCTATATGTTACAAATTTAGGGAGCCTAAAGGGATCCTCAACAAAATTGTGGAATTTGGTGAATGTAAAATCATCTCCCAAAAAATAATCCATCGAGGTCTGTGAGATTTTCATCCATTGTAATACTTTAGGGGAAAAATGACTAGAAGGGTGTGGAAACAAATCTATGAGCAATGGTCTCATAAAGTAATCCAAAATGAATAGTAATCCCATGTCTTTGAAAGCTCACAGGTCTAGATTGAAATCAACTGGTATGAACCCTTTGCATCAAACTTAAACAGTGACAATAGCCTTTTGAAAAACTCAGGGTTTTGATGCAAGATCAAATGTGCTAGAAAAGAAGAATACATGAATTTAAAAATATTGCCATAGTTTCTCAATTGATCCAACATCTTTTTAGCTATGACATCGGAAAAATTAAAATCCTTCTAGCTTTTCTCCCTCTTGAGCATGAAATCTAAGTCCATCTAGAAGGCACAAACCTTTTCATCTCATAAAAGCCATGGATACAGGCTAACATTGTGAAAACAACTTGTATATCTGGTTTGAACTTCCTGTATACTAGAGGAAAGAGGAGATGATTTCCTTTCAGCTTCTCTTCCATTTCATCCTCATAAAAATTTAATTGTTTCATTCTAGTCTTCCAAAACTCTTCCATTGTTCTATGATTGAATCTTTCGACACCACAATTTAGAGGGATACATAAAATATCCTGGATGACCACTATGCTGATTGTAATCCTTAGCCTATTGCCAATTATAACCCCTACTTCTTTTTCTAGCCTCTTAGCACATACATCCACTAGTTTTGGGCATATGTGTACAACAAGAAACATGAATTGTGGCAAACCACAATACCAGAGCCATAATGCAAACAATTTGGTTCCCCCATACTTGACCATTATTTGTATTGCCCCTTCTCTAAGTTTATTAGGGTTCATATGTAACTTTGGGTCAAAAATATTATCTACGAAATCCAAGACTGCTTCCTTCTTAACAGGGTCGCTTTCCAACATAGTTTTAGTATGATGAAAACATCATTCCTCTGGTGCTGCGACATTAGAAAATGAATCCCTCCCAAAGATGTTGGTGTAGCCTAGTTTGGTAGATGAAAACCCTTCTTGTTGACTAGAAGATGATGTTTCCACCATTGTTTCGTTGAAGGATTTTCAAAGAGATTCTTCAAAAAATGGCTACTTTCTTTTTCGATACTTAGCTAAAATTTTCATTTTGGGTGCATTTAATTTTCTTGTACGTACATGCAATGAGGCTTACCATTACCACTAGCTTGCTAAGTGCTCCTAGCGAGGTGATATGTGTGTATTAGGGATTTGTATCCCTTGAGAAAGCCAACTCTCGCATGAGAATGTAATTAGTAAAT
The DNA here is from genome assembly GCA_007115665.2 of Sequoiadendron giganteum. Lineage (NCBI taxonomy): Eukaryota > Viridiplantae > Streptophyta > Pinopsida > Cupressales > Cupressaceae > Sequoiadendron > Sequoiadendron giganteum. Next base: position 579,767,241 of record CM021105.1, read on the forward strand.
TCCCTTCGCTACCTTTTTAACAAATAATATCTTTGTGTTGAGAAGTGTGCTTTGAGCGATGTAAGGTACTTCAAAAAGACATCCCTATTAAATTTTTCATAGCTTAGCACTTTAATCAACGTCTTTTTGTATGAGTAAGCAAGTTGGCATTAATGATGGTAATGGACACATGGTGACAATCAGTACACTTAAGAATTTATTCCCAATGCCCAAATTCATTTCTCAAGGCTTGGTGCTAGATTTTCCATATGATTCATCTCTCGCCTTCCTTTTACTTTGATATTTTCTCCACTACCATCCAGTGAGAGATGGATTTTTGTTCGTTGAGCTTGCTGACACACCTTTTCTATGAATAGCCATGCCACATTAGCAAAAATATTACTTGAATTAGCTCTTAAGTTAGTAAGATTTCCCCACTACATTCTCCATACTATTAGCCTTAGCTTGCTTGCTACTATGATGTCTAGCCTAGGTATCCCTATTCATCTCTTACCATGAAAGACACAATATTATTTCATGGGTGAGGTCAGATACAATAGAATGAAACACCTAGTGAGGAGGAATGACTGCCTCACTGTTGTGGTGTTCAAATGGGTTCTCGAAAAAGTTTACGTGAAGGATGAAAACTATTTGCAGTGCAACTGCAACATTGTTCCCACTTTGTGGCCTCTCTCATAGTTTTGGACATCTCCAAGCCTTGGATAATGAAAATTTTCCATGCCATGTTTGAGTCAGCATATTTGGATGGGCTTAGTGAGATTATGCAAGTGGGTATCCCTAGTGGTGGAATTTCGAGCGCCATGAACCTTTGTAAGAACATTGATTATGGGGAGGAGGTGCTTTGGTTGCCCCTTCTGATTGATTTTCACACCATGGACCCAGAGAGGCATTGTTTGTTGTCTCGACCCGCAACTTCCTTTCTTCTGAGGGAGTACAAAGTGGAGCACGTTCCTGGGCTTGATTGGAAAAATCACTTTGAATTTCTTGTGTACAGTTAGGGTAATGAGGATTGAGGTCCGCACCATGTTGTGTGCTATGTGTTAACCCCATTTACCACCCCATTGAAGAAAAACTTGAAGAAGCAACATTTTGACTACTAACGATGGATGGAGGCTTAAAATTTACTACTTACTTTGCGTGTCACCTCCTCATTCTATTTTTTGCAATGTATACCTTCTTAGGTTTGTGCAAGAAGGCTTCAAGCTTCTCCGAGAGCTTTGGGCTCGATAATAATTTTATAATGTAAATATTTCAATGAATATAATATAATACTTCTATGCTTTTCTTGTTGTTATTCTCATGGCTTATTTTCAAAAATATTGTATTTTACAAAAAAAGTTAACATATGGTACATAACTGTGAAAATTTTAAAAGAACTTGCATGCTTTAATGGAATAATTTCAGATGAATACCATTTACTGGTATATCCAGAATGTTTCCATCCATGTATTCTAGCTCATATGTGCTCTTTTCTTTATAGTGTGAGTGCAAAAGGGACCCTTCCATAGTGCTTAAAACTTTTCATGTTGTCCTAGTTTTGCAACATGCTCATCGTACTTTAACACAAGGCTTCCCTCTAAAAAATTTGGGTTTGAGGATTTTTTATCAAACCATCATTTGAATATCTATTGGCACCTGATCATGGCATCATATGTGCTTTCTCTTTTTTTTTCAAGATAGAAATTTTGCCAATCTTACTTACATTCTACTTCTTTCTTTGACTTCCAAGGCTTTTAATAGTTGCAATGTTGGAATTTCTATGGAAATAGGTAAAACCACCTCCTTTCCATACACTAATTCATAAGGAGAGGCCTTCAAGATTTGTTTGGGTGTAATTATATTAGCCCATAGAGTTTCTTTTAGGTGCTTGTGCCATTCCTTTTGGTGTTTCAACCCAATGCACTTAATCAACCTAATCAGGTTCTTGTTGGTTGAATCCGCTAATCCATTTACTTGAGGGTAATAATTTGATGAAGTCTTGAGGTAGACCCCATGCTTAAGAGAAAAATATGACATCCTAGAGCCTAAAAATGCTCAATCATTATCAGATATGATAGTTTTTGGTGAACCAAGAATTGTTACCAGTTCCTCTATAAAATTGACAATTTCAATTTTTGTAGCACTTTTTAGAGCAATAGCTTCCCTCCACCTTGTGAAATAATAATTTTTCATAAGTATCCACTTATGGCCAATTTTGGAGATAGGATTTATCATCTTGAAAAAATCCAAACCCCATTGTGCAAAGGGTTCCTCCATCACGATTGGGCTTAGTGGCATGGAAAAGTTTTTCCACTTCCCAAAACATATTAGCAATGAGTACACTTTCACACTAGATGATGTGCCTTAGAGAATAGGGAAGGATAGTAATATCTTTCTCACATCATCTTCAAAGTAGTAGTCTTGGTGAAGAAGTGTCCGCCCTCAGGACTATTATGAAATTCATTTAAAACTCTTTCTACCTATGGCTTATCTAAGCAACGAAGCATGACACCATCATAATTTATTTTTAAAAAAATATCCTCAATTAGTGCATACTTGGTGGCCTTGCATTCAGTAGTAGGATATTTTGTGAGGTGGAATGTTGATCGGCTACTACCCTTTTTGCATATATCATGTCTAATCTACCACCCATGACTCATCGAACTCAAACTAATTTGTATAGACTTGGTCAGTTTATTCTTCCATCTAGGAGTTTGATTCTTACACAAGGTATTCACAAAGACCTCTTCCCCAAACTATCTTGGTTAGTTAGATGTATACATCATATTCTAGGATCTCGGTGATCCAGTTGGTCCTCTTTCTAGTTATTTCACCTTTGGTGATGTACTCCTGAACATTGGGATGGGCAATGAGGATGGAGATTCTATTGGCTGATACTAGGTGTCAAAATTTCTTGAGGCTTTTAACAATAACAAAGGATTTTTTCTTAAAAAAATTATACTTGGCTTCATATACCTTGAGAGTTCTTGAGTGGAATGTGATGGGATATTCCCCTATTCCCTCTCCATCCTTCTGAGTGAGCACTAAAGCTATACTGTGTTGACCACTAGAGACATAGAGTAGTAAATCCTTGGAGAAGTCTGGGTTAACTAACAATGAGGCTACAAAGATGGCTTCCTTTATTTTCTCAAAAGACATCTTGCCTTTGGGATTCCATTTGAGCACCAAAATATTTTTTAACATCAACGTGATACGTCTCGTGATGCACGTGAAGTCTGAAATGAACTGGATGATGAAATTAATCTTGCCCCAAAAGGACTATAGCCCCTTTTGGTTGACTGGAAATGGTACCTATATTATAACCTTCACCCTTTTGGGGTCTATGGATATTCCTTATTTTGATACCACAAAGCCAAGTAGCTTGCCTTGTGGCACTTTGAAGACACACTTCTTGGAATTTAAGGAAATCCTGAAATATTGGCATTTCTAGAAGGGCTTTTCTAGATGGTCAAAATGATCATCCTTTGATTTTGAAAAAATAGTTAGGTCATATACATATATTAATATGATTTGATTGATCAACCCCTTGAAGGAAATATCCATTGCTCACTAAAAAGTTGCACCAACATTCGAGAGTTCGAAGGGCATTTTTGAGAATGTGAACATTCCCAACTTGGTAGTGAACATTGTTTTGTGCTGGTCTTTCTCCTTTACATAGACCTAGTTATACGCCAAAAAACCATCAAGAAATGAGAACATCTCATATGTAGCCATGGTCTACAAAATCGGCTCCATTGAGGGCAAAGGGTAGTGATCCTTCAATGAAGCTTTGTTCAAATCCTTGAAATCCACTTAGAGCTAGATGTCACCATTTTTATTTTGCACCGGTAAAAGATTGGATACCTAGGTTGAATATTTGATCGGGTATATGATTCTTGACTTGATTAATTTGGTTAGCTCTTGTGCCATTAGTGCCTTGACTTTCAAATTGACTGACCTTTGTTTTTGTCGAACGGGCTTTGAGCCTTCAGCTAGGTTAATAGTGTGTTGGACTATGCTTGGATCATATCCTCTAAGATCATCATAGGTCCAAGCCATGACCTCTTCGTATCTAGAGTATAGTCCTTTCAGTATTTCTCTATCTCTTTGTGGCATGTCTCTTCCAACTTTTAGCTTTCTGCCATTCTCGAGATCGAGTGGGATCTTCATAGTCTTTTGCATCAGTAGTGAACCTTTGTTTTCTATTATTCGCATCTTCACAATCAATTTTTTTTTTTGAGATAAATCAAACCTTGCAGGAGCTTATTACCCTTTAATTGGATCAATTTTCCTTCTAGAGCTCTTTTAGCTTCATATTGTGGGTGATCGAAAGCCTTTTTTATTTTTTGCAAAAAAGTGGCAATTTGAATGTCATCCTCAAAAACCTGCTAGTTTTGATCATTGTCTTGGATTGATGGTTGGATGATGATTTGCACTGCATTCTATTTTTTTGTTGATTTAGAAGTTGGCTCAAACCATGAACCAATCAAATCTATTCAGTCAACGATGAAATTTTGGGATCGTGAAATAACATGGATGTTAAAAGCTTCAAAGCTCTTGATTAGAGCCCATATTCTATGTCTATAAGACCTCATTCTTATATTTTTGGCAGCTGCCTATCCACAAAATTGTCTCACAATCAACATTGAGTCTCCGAACACTTGTACTTTTTCATGCCCATCCATTTTGCAAGAAGCAAACCATGGACCAAGGCCTCATACTCAACATCATTATTTGAACATGGGAACTAGAATTGGAAAGCTTTGAGGGTCTCTGATCTAGTCAGGGATACCAATCAAACACCTGCTCCAAAAATGATCTTACATTTGGCACCATCAAAATATAATGTCCATAGACTGTTTTTTCCTGGTTTGCTAGGCTCTTCTTGCTCTTTTACCAATTTTGGGAAGACTTGGTCACCGTTGAAGATTACATAAGTACCCAATCTGGTAGCATGTAAGTTTCTGAATAGGCCAGAGACAATAAATTGGTTGAGGAGGACCTTCTCTTTAGGAGTTTGATCACTTGTGTCCTCATCTTCTAACATTTCTATGCAATATGTCTCCCTTTTTGAGGAGGTATGCCCTGCTTCAAAGCATAGGATTGTATTGTTTGCTATATGTTTTGGGTGCAAGGATTCAGATAGGATCTTCATCTTTTCCCTATGCTTGGTTTGCAATATTAAATGGGACTGATTGAGTACTAAATATCGACCAAGATTTGATATAAAGTCTCTTGAAAGACACATCCTGAACATTGGGGGAATGTCTATCACAACCATTTCTTGTGTGACGGTTTGGCTTGGACACGAGAATAAGGTCAAAGATAGATCCCTGATGTGGCCAATGGTCAGGACCTTCTTCTCCTCTAATTGCTTGATCCCTTTCTCAAGAGGCTCATACTTAAGTTTCTGAGTGTCGATCACTTGCTTAGGAATGACTGTAGTACTAGCTCCCAAATCAATCATGTTATTATGTAAAATCTTATCTTCCACAATAAGTGTTAAAAATAAAGGTGCAGGATTTGGTTTTCTTACCTCTTTCTCATTTACATTGTCTATGACATTTACATATGTTTCATTTATCAAAGGTTGGGAGTCTAACTCGGGTTCCTTGTCTTTAAATTGATTGCATTGTGGAATCATATCCATCTGTGGTATTTTTTCTTTTTTTTAATGCTTCCTGGAGCAACGTTTTTTTTTTTTGGAATTGATATAACATCACATAGAGAAAAATTGGCAGGTTCCTTCTTCAACTATTCCACCACATTGAGAATTTTAACTAGTTGGACCTTGGGTTTGAACAATGGCATCTCTTTTATCTTTGGGAGAGGATGATTCATTGTGGGTAGGCTCATTACTTTGTCTATCTCCTTCTCTGGCAATGGCGGAGCTTGCGACTACTGAGTGGGTTGATCCTGCATAACTTTCTCCACTTGCATTTGTGGTTGTTGGGGCTATGGGAATTATGGATCCTATTGCACATATTCTCTAACGAGTCTGATTGTACTTGTGGGGCACTAGTCATTAGAGCATTATTTGCAAATACTACCTCTTCTTCTTCCATCTAAGAGGAAAGTGCTTGGTCTAGTGTAATATCCAACTCTTTCTCTAAGGACATCCCTTGTGTTTGCACTCTAAAATGAGCATTCTCCATTTTAGGAGACTGATATTCTTTTGTTCTTGAAAATATTCCCTAGCTCCTTTTCTCTACTATATTTTGTTGAAGATTTACCCTTGGACAATTTTGGGGAATATGGCTATCATTACATAAGAAGTACCATGCAATCTGATCCTTTGTCAAGTTGTTTTGGCCTGGAACTAGATCTTTGATTGGAATATTTTTGATAGTGTGAAGTGACATGGTGACTAGGACTATCTAGTTTGCAGGCATTGGTTGCTGACTTCCTCCTTTTGAAGCTCCTTCATATGTGTTCTATTTATAAGATGGAATTCCTCCTTGATAGGTTTGTGTGGGAGAATTTGAAGGTGTTTCTTGCTATCATCAGATGAGGACTAGATCATTTGCAAAGGACCTCATGAGGTTCTTCATATCATTGACATCCATTGCTAATGAACTAGAACCCGATGTGCTTGGTTGTGCACTAGGGTATATGTACATGGATGGTGGTACAACTGACGTGGTCACTTGTGAAGAAGAGGTGATCAAATCTACTTCTTCCCAGGGGCCACTAGAGGTTTCCACAAACATGAGCATCGAAAAATGTGGTGGAAGCTTCCTAGTGTCGATAAGATTGTTTTCTATGTGCACAACTAGATCATGTGGGTTTTGTAGAATATCTCCCCTCATAGACTACACCATGACTACGATATCCAAATTGAAATATTTTAGGTAAAACATGAATGCCATAGCAGTTAGAGGCCTGGCTGTCACAAGAATCCTTTTCTAGGTTTTGTGAAACTTGGTGTTGAAGTCACTCATGACCTCTTGCAAGGCCCTTTTGATGGTGATCAACTGTTGTAGCAAAGAGGAGTGATATCCCTTTTCCAAGAAGCACTCAAACAAATTATCTTTGAGTTGATCCCAAGATCAGATAGAACCAAAAGGTAAAGACCTATACCAGTCCTAGTATTTTCCTTTGAAAGACGCATCCAGTAACCTGAGAGAAATGTTTTCCTCTATGATCTTATGTACTCTGCATACCTCCACTATATCTTGAAGATGTTCGGAAGGGGTCTTAAAATCCTCCCCAAAAAACTTTGGGATTGCCTTGAGATATTTTTTGGGTATGGCAAGCCATATATCTAGGGGTGTAGATGGTTGTAGTAGGCTATCACTATCCTAGGTAACAAAATTTCTAGGAGTGGGGGCACCTATATGATCTATTTTAAATAGATTCCTATGGATAGGGTAGATGTGTATTCTGATTTGGAAGGTTCAACCTCTTGGTGGAGTAGATAGGGCTTTGGATTGTGGGCTCACTTCTTACCCTACTATTTCTTATAGGTGATACAAAACATGTAAGCCTCCTCCTTCTAGGCACCAAGGCTGGTAACTAGGAATATTGGAAATGGCCTCTCGAAGATGCTCTTGTTTGGATTTTGGGCATAAAATTTCTAGCCTCTTTTCTTGGTCTGATTAAGAAATATTTCAGACTTCTAATCAGACATTTGAAAAACTTTAGTCCCACTAGGCATGCCAAAAAAAAACTATTGATCATCAAAGCTCGCACTTCTCCGACAACCTTGTGAGAAATTTAGTGAGTGGGAGACCAATTTGCACTTCACTAAATGACCACTGAGATTTTTATAAAAATCTACCTCTTCTTTGTGTTTTGGGGAAAATAATAGAAAGAAATTTGAATAAAATATAAAAATGGTGATGTGCCAAAGATTTTACAACATTTCAAACCTTAATTATTCCTTATAACTGATATAATAGACACAAAATGTTGCAAACCCTTCATTGTTGGGAAGAGAATGAGAGAAAAAGGCTAGAGAAAGCAAAATGTAGGCTTTCAAATCTCCTTGTGGGAAGCACCCATTAAAGTCCAATCAAACATAAGAAAAATCTAAAGAGTAACAAAAATATTCAGAAATTTATAGAATTCTTCTTCCTTTACAACATAATATGGAAAATGGCAAACCCTTTACAAAAATTAGAAAATTTCAATAGACATAATCCAATTTTCAAAGGCTAACATTCAATATAGAAGATTAACAATATGTAAATTAGTTATCCGAAATTATCAACAATTTTTTTTTAATAGAATGCTTTCAATATGAAAGAGAAATTTGACAGAGGCCATAGAATGCACAATTTCAAAGATTTCTCCAAAATAGATCAAACTTCTATGATATATAAACTGAAAATAAAGGTCAGATGCCAATTCAATAATAGTTTGGAATAAATATAACATGCCAAAGAGAAAAAAGTAGTATTATATAAAGACCCTCCTACTTCTAAAAGATAGAACTCCCTAAAATAATGTTTATTGTCTTGGAAAAAAAAATTAAGCAATTTTTTTTTAAATTTTTAACTCCATGTTTCCAATCCCTTTTGTGAATGGTGTTTCTATACCTGCACAAACAAAATATTAGATCAAAATGAAAGTAAGAAGCAACATTCCCCATAAATTAGATTTAAACATCAAAATAGAAATACAAATGAAGAATAACACAAATGAAAGCAATCGAATCCTATTGTAATGAACAAACTATCAATCCCATGGGGTAATTGGTGCCATTTATGTGTAGGAAATGGACCTTTCCCAACTTATTTATGTGATTTGATGATCTTGGATGATGATTATTGATTCCTTGATGCAAATTTGACAAAACCTTGATAAGATTGCTAAAAACTATGAAACTATGATAACAATGCATGAAATTGCAAGTGAAATTGAGTATAGTAAGCTTGCATGGATTGTGGATGATATTGTGGATCCTCCAATCAATAAAGAATATCTCTATTTATAGGAGATACAGATGGAAGAATGTTATATATGAAGAATGTGGGATTAAAGATGGATGAATGACATTATGCCACTTGTCAAGATGTGATTGGAGGAGGAATGAGCACATTTTGATGAATGCACACATAAATGCTATTAGATTCAAATTTGAATTTGATGAAATGACAAGTTGGAGGGAGAGAGGAATGGAGTTAATGCCACTTGGCTCAAGGAAAAGGACGTGTAAGAGTCCTTTAATGCCTTGTTGGATGTACTCATCCCTTTTTGGAGGGATTTTCAAATTTGAAGAATATTTCCTTTTGATGCCAAGTCGAGGGAAAATAGATGAATTTATAAATTAAATAAATTGATTTATTGGTGCAAGTTGAAAAATCTAGAGGATTGAAGTGATTAGAATTAGATTTAATAGTGATTTGATCAAATTAAGTAGAAACTAGATGATTTGACAATTTTGACTTAGATTTTAGGATTAAATAAATAAAAGTTGAGAGGAATAATGATTTTAGATTTAATTAAAAAAATATTGATTTATTTAATCAAAAGAGGGTGATGTTAAATTAAATCAAATAAAGATTAATTTATTTAATTCAAAGAAATGACTTTAGAGATTTAATTAAATAAGGTGAATTATTTAATTAAAAGAGAGACTATAGGATTAATTAAATAATATGATTTATTTAATTAACAAAAGATGATGACTTAATCAAATAAATTTGATTTATTTAATTAAGAGATGAAATGTGATGATTAGAAAGAGATGATTTAGGATGAATTGGTGTTAGTAAGATCAAGATTGGATGTGTAGGATCAATTTGTATTTTTTTCTTGTCTACATTTTGCCCCTCTTTGAAGCAATGTACCTGTTGTGTTGATTCAAAGAATAACTGTCTAAGATAAATTTTTTTTTTAAAATCAATTTTTTAGATGCCCCATTGCTGCCCCAGTGAGAAGGATTATGCTGGTATACTACCCCATTGAGAGATCGGACAAAAATTTGGATTTTTGGGTGATCTCACAAAAAAAGAGGACAAGCTACCCGACAGGTCCAAAAAGGGTCCGGGATGCAAAAAAATATGCCAAAATGCCAAAAATGATGCAAAACGGTCCTTGGTCAGGCAAAAAAAGGATCAAGAGTCCAAAGCCCTAGCTCAACGACCAAATTAGGTCAAAAAATCCTAATTTTTAGCCTTAAATAGAACCCAAGGGCTCACATTCAAATCATTTTCACACTTAGCCTTTAGAGAAATTTGCATTTTGAGCTCTAAGCTTTGATCGAGATGGTGCAAAGATTGCTTCCATGGTACATGTTGAAGCGAGTACGAATACACCAACTGCCAACCAACATAGGACCGCTGGTATGTAACCCTTCCTCGACTTTTCATTTTTTTTTTTTTTGTGCAATAAATAGGGTCAAAGTCCTAATTGAGTCAAACAACGCTATATAGTGCCACTAAAAATGCAAAATTGGTGTCGCACAGTCTCAAAGTGCACTGCATATGCATAGAGCACCATCGCGAGCTAGTTTAGAAAATTAGGGTTTGGTCCAAAGTCAGGTGCATATGAGAAGTGTGTCATGGTGAGCCTTTTTGGAATTTAGGACTTAGGGGTATGGTCAAACTGCACCACGATGGTGCAGTTTAGAGTTTGCAAACTGCGCCACAATTGCAAATAGTGTCACATTTGCTATTTGAATTATAGGAACTTAGGACAAGAGCCTGATTTTTTTCAAAGCTTGACGTTGTGGCCTTTTCCTGCGTAGGAGGACCTCGAGATATTACATTCTCAGGAGCACATATGCCCAATGCTTGGTAGAATAGATAAGTTACATGAGCCACTCTAGGAGCACCTTAGGGCCATAAGACTTTGGTATGTCGCTAATGACCATCCTGTTCAGACACACCTAGGGATGATGACAAACCCTAGCAAAGAGGTGGCATAGTGAGACATCTTTGTTTCACTTTCCCACTGGCGAGGCCGCAATAAATCTGGAGGATGTCTAACACATCTTATGGTTTTCGATCCACGAAGAGAGGGTTATCTCTGATGTGGATGCTGGTAGGGATGTGTGCTATGAGATCATGGAGCTTGAGGTGATAATCTTCTCTGAGGGGTAGATTGATCTAGAGAGATATAGGGGTAGAATTCCCACATTTAGACTTATTGGAGCTGCCATTATATAAGGGCTTGTGGCACTAGATCAACAGGGCCGATATTTCAGTTCGGGATGGGGGCTAGCATGGGAGTGAATGCTCTTCCATAGGGAGTGCCTTGCCTGGGGGCCAATAATGTTGGCCTCGCTATACCGAGATCTGCATGCCTTTTTCATACTTAGACAACAAGACCATTGGGGCCAGTGCTACTTTGTTGCACGTTTGGGCATGGGAGCACATTGCAGTGCTTCACCCGTAGGTCACTGTGGTACAGAGGGGATCAGATCACCTTCACACACATAGGGGCAGGTGGTATCACCCATTGGTAGAGGGTCATCAATGAGATGATAGTTTTTACCTGGAGGCCTTGGATTGCCATTGGTCCATGGTTTGATGATGCACAACAACTCTTTTTTTCTCGGTAGGACAGATTGATGCAGGGCCAAGAGCACACCATTATTGAGAGATATATGTCAAATAGAGTGGTGAGGCAGTTCACAGATATACAAGACAAACCCATGACCAGTATGTGGCCATATTTTCCCATACTATGAGGGAGACTACATGGGGCAGGCCCATCCCAACAGATGAGGTGATTGAATCTTTCAGGAAACTGGTGGCCATACCATGGTCATACGATCATGGTCAAGGGGATGCAGGGATCACACATGCCTATAGAGATTGGGTCAGACCACCCCTAGACTTATAGTTCCAGGTGCAACACTTCTATGATGAAGGCCAAGAGGTAGGTCAGTCGGCTGAGGTTGGGGACAAAGAGGCAAAGGGGATGGGGATGGGGATAGGGGAGGAGGTAGGCCATCTCCACATCAGGCACCACCCTAGGATTAGGTACAACATACACCTCCCTAGGATTAGCATAAATATGGGGATAGAAAGGTTCCACAACAACATGATCCCATTGTTTGGAGGTACAAAGGGGATCAGATTACCTTCACACACATAGGGGCAAGTGGTATCACCCATTGGTAGAGGGTCATCAATGAGATGACAATTTTTACCTGGAGGCCCTAGATTGCCATCGGTCCATGGTTTGATGATGCACAACAACTCTTTTTTTCTCGGCAGGACAGATTGATGCAGGGCCAAGAGCACACCATTATTGAGAGATATATGTCAGATAGAGTGGTGAGGCAGTTTACAGATATACAGGACAAACCCATGACCAGTATGTGGCCATATTTTCCCATACTATGAGGGAGACTGCATGGGGCATGCCCATCCCAATAGATGAGGCGATTGAATCTTTCAAGAAACTGGTGGCCATACCATGGTCATATGATCAGGGTCAAGGGGATGCAGGGGTCACACATGCCTATAGAGATTAGGTCAGACCACCCCTAGACTTATAGTTCCAGTTGTGAAACTTCTATGATGAAGGCCAAGAGGTAGGTAAGTTGGTTGAGGTTGGGGACAAAGAGGCAAAGGGGATGGGGATGGGGATAGGGGAGGAGGTTGGCCATCTCCACATCAGACACCACCCTAGGATTAGCATAAAGATGGGGATAGAAAGGTTCCACAACAACATCCCCCATCACCACCACAAGCCCAACTAGATCATTGTGATGCAGTGATTCAACAGTTACAGGCACAAGTGCAGGTGCTCATGGTAGAGAGGGAACAAATGAGACAACAGGTCCAAACACTTACTGAAAAGAGGTATCAGGTGAGGTCCAAGAGAGACTAGGAGATAGGCCAGAGGCAACAACTTGATAGCACATCCTCCGCATTATAGGGTAGGATAGTGTCCATATGAGAATATCGGGAGGCTGTGAGAGAGGCAGAGTACTAGAGGCTCCATTACAAGTAGGTAGTACCAGCAGTAGCTTGGGTGCTAGAGTATTCCCAACAGATAGGGATTAGGCCACCCAAGGACCACGTCGAGAAACAAGTTGGAGAGGGAAACAATTAGCAGGGTTAGTTCCTCATTTTGATTAGAGATAAAATTCATTTTTGATCTATGGGCTCTGATTTTTTATTGCCCCAATTGTATCATATATTTTTATTTATATGCATTTGATCTAATCTTTGTACCATGACATTTACTCATTTTTATATATATCTGAGATGGTTTGATTTATGAGATGTCCTACTTATGATGGATGCATTTAATTTCCTATGTGTTATGATGTGATGCAACGATTATGGATGCATTTATTTTTGTATATTTTCTATGCATTTTATGATGATGATGTATGGATGCAATCATGATATGCAAATGATTTTCTACATAATGTCTTAAATGGATTATGTGATGTACCATGATTATGAAATGTGTAGTGATATGTAGGTGTATATATTTTTGTTTCTTTTCTTATGCATTTATGGATGATATATGATATGCAAATGTGATGCTTTTATGTAATGGAATATGAATGTAACAATGTGAGATGATGCATGGTATTTATAATATATGATATGTAATGGTGATATGTGATGATGCAATGCAATGATTCCTATAATGAATACAATATTGTATGATGAGTAACGATTCCTAATAATATGATAATGTAGTGGCCTGTGATGATATGATATGTGATCGATGTAATGGATGATTTAATAATTCCTTATGCGATAATGAATGCCATGCGTTGATATGAAATGATTATGTATGATGTAAGATGACCTATAAGATGCCAATGTTAATATGCAATAATTGTATGAATGTAATGTCATAAATGATGTAATGCACATGATTATGAGATGATGTAAGATGATGTTTTATGATATGTAATTTTTAATGATTGGTGAATGCATATGTGATGCAAGTAATGTGAAGTGTTATGATAATGTGAAATGATTATTATATAAAATGAAAATGATGAAGTTATTATGATATGATGTGAATATGTATATTATAATGATGTTGACTATAACATGATAATTATGCCATGGATGACTCAATAATGCTTATGTGATGATGGAATGCAAATAATCTATATTAATAATGAAATGCAATGCATATATGTTTCCTATATGCATTATGATGATGATTGGTGGATGCAGGGTGAATGCTTTGATGAAATGCTTTTGAGTAACTATCATGGTACCATTTTGGTATGGAAAGAAGACATAAGAAAGAAGATCCAAAAATACTACCTTATTATTAATGATGATGATGATAAGAGGAATTGGGATTTTGAAAGGGCCATTTACTTTATGTTTTGATAATACACATAGGTAAGATGCATTTAGGTATTAAGAACCAGGATGGAGTTGTACCTAGTGTGACAAAATTTGACTCAACAATTAGATAGGAGTACTATTGTTCACACTTGACATACGAAACCTTATTCAGGATGTAGTTCAAATATTCTAAACATCTCAGACCCAAACATAGAAAAGAAAGCCTTCCTATGTGGTTGACAAGACATTTAAAACATCTTCCCTACAAACCAAACAAAGCACACATGACCAAGTTATTTTACAAGGACATCCAACAAGCATAGTAGATAAAAAGATAATGATCATTGCCCCATTCCTTTCTCTCTAAACCATATTGATTAGGCATCATTGAGAGGTCATTGGAATGAGAACAAGATAAGATAAGTCAAAAAGACCAAGATAAAGTAAATAAGCAAGCAAATGTTCTTTATACTGCTAGCCAAGACTAAAATACAGTGATGCTTGATGTTGATGTCCATTGTAGGAAGGATGCATCCTAAGACATGTTATCAAGTGATAATGAGATTTGACTAGATGATAAGCTATTGATACTCCGAGTTGACTAACTTGTTGACAAACTAACCTAAACTTGAGACTTTGATGATTGAGATTTCAATTTTAACCTGCTAGACTTGCTTCTGATTGTTTTACCAAAGGATGAAAGTGACAATTGATTTATTATGAGTGATATTATTGCGGGTGAAAACAAGATGAGATGGATGCACCATTTTGGGTTTTTTCAAATATTTGGATGTTTTTGATGTTTTGAGGTTGTTTTGATTTTTGGGTTTTTTAACTTTTTGGATTTTTTGAGATTTTGATCGAGAACCTAACCTAAAGACCTACCCTAGGGGTCTCAGGAGATGATTAATAGATTAGCCTTGCCTACATTATACATGCATAGACCACATAGTTTGACTGAAACATACTTGATTGAATGATGAGATAGATGGATAAATAAATTGTCATTTTATTGTGATGAACGCCTAAAGGACTGACCTAAATTGTCTCAAGGGATGATCAAAGATCAACCTTGCCTACGTTCAAGCTCAGAGATGACGTAGTTTAGTAAGATGACTCTACTACTTAGATTCTTGAGATTTTGATATGATTTGGATGTTTTTGGATGTTTTTGATGTTTTGAAGGGTTTTTTGAATGTTTTTTTATTTTTGATTTTAAGGAAGATCACAAGAATATACATGAATCTGATCTGATGCAGGTACACGAACATGCCCCCAACATGATGTAATAAACTACTTCGATACAGGTAGGACAAACTAACCTTCAAAATATGCCAAGTAGTACTAGGGTGGAACATGATATGAACACAAGATCAAGCTATGATATAGACGCAAATGGATGGTGGAAGAATTAATTGAATGCAATGGGTAAATGAGTGTTGCGGATCGATTGTAGAGATCCTGGTGGATGAAGAGTGCTTTATTTACACTTGGCACCTATTTGCCAAGTTTTCACCAAGGTACTTGTCCAAAGTGCCACCGAAGTAGTTTTCACTAGAGGATTTTTTTCTTTACTATTTTTAATCCTTTTTTTGATTTTATTTTGATTTTTTTAATATTTTTTGATTTTTTGTATTTTTGGTTTTACCCTTAAAAGCTCAGAAATATATTTTTTTGAGATGGGAGCTATTCATGGGCTCTTGTAGAGGTTGTCCTTTGAGCGTTGACAGTTGGTAGGCTCCTAATTTATAGCTCATAGTGATGATAAATGGTCCCAACCAGTTGGGTTCAAATTTTTCTCTGCTCTCTGGATTTGGCATGTTCTTTTGATTTTCCTTCAGTACTAGCTCATTGACTTGGAAGATCCACCTCTAGATTTTCTTGTTGTAGCTTCACTTGAGGTAATTCTAATAGACTCACAAGTGGTTTAGGGCATCCATATGCCGCTCATCTAGTAGTTCCAACTCATTTAGTCATGAGACCTGGTATTTCTCATCTATTATGAGATTCTACAATGATATCCTTAGGGATGGGAGCTCAATATCAATGGGGAGGATGGCTTCTAATCCGTAGACTAGAGAAAAGGGGGTGTCACCTATTGGTGTGCGGATTCTTGTGTGGTAGGCCCATAAGGTGGGATTTAGCTGCAGATGCTAGTCATGACCAACACCATTGGTTGTTTTCTTAAGGATTTTCAGAATGGTTTTATTGGTGGCTTCTGCTTGGCCATTTCCTTGGGGATAATATGGAGTGAAAAAATGATGTTGGATATTGAACTTATAGCATAGGTTGTGAACCTCCTGATTTTTGTAAGGTGTCCCATTATTTGAGATAATGGCTTGAGGGACACCGTAGCAACAAATTAGGTAATTTAGGATGAACTTGGATATCTAATTTGCTATTATGTAGGTCATGGGAATGGCTTCGACCCACTTTGTGAAATAATTTGTGGTAGTGATGATGAATTTATGGCCATTAAATGAGGTGGGGGTGATTCTATCGATGAGATCGAGCCCCCACTATGAAAAGGGCTATAATGTGATAATGGGGTGAAGCTCCTGAGATGGTGCATGGATGAGGTCCCCATGTTGCTGACATTGCAAGCACCTTTTGACATAGTCATGTGCTTCTCTTTCCATAGTAGGCCAATAGTATCTTGTCCTCAAC
This sequence comes from Sequoiadendron giganteum, assembly GCA_007115665.2. NCBI lineage: Eukaryota > Viridiplantae > Streptophyta > Pinopsida > Cupressales > Cupressaceae > Sequoiadendron > Sequoiadendron giganteum. The sequence goes on from CM021105.1 coordinate 579,784,115, forward strand.
AGTTTCTTGGCCAAAGTCATACCACTTGAGTGAGAACCATAAATTTCATTATGTACCTTGGTTAAAGTAGTCAGGGATTCCTCAGTGTTTAGGTAATGTTACAAGGTCCCTTCAATGCTCCTACGGTATAGGGTATCTCCTAGGATGAGAAAATGTGAAGAATTTTTGACAAAATCTCTTTTAAGGTTTGGGGTTATGTCAGTAGGAAGGACTCCTATTCTCAAGTAGGTGTACATGTCATGGTACAAGGGATCACCAGGACCAACAATTTCACACACGAATTCGGACTCCGGTACCTTGAATGCTGGTACAAGAAGTTTCTCTATGAAGAATTTTTGCTTTTGGACGTTGTGCAGGATCTCTAGGAGTGACCCGATTGTAGCCATTGCATCCACAACTTTGTTTTTTTCTCTAGGTAGCTATTCAAATGTAATATCAATGAATGAATCCTTAAGGATTTCCACTAATTTATTGCATGGAGTTAGTTTATCATCCTTTGTTTGATATTCATTATTTACTTGGTTAATTATGAGTTGTGAGTCTCCATATACCTTAAGAGCCATAATCTGCCATTGCATTGCAATCCTTAGCCCTATGAAAAGAGCCTCGTACTCTATGATGTTTTTTATGTATGGGAATGGAAGCTTGTAGGATTTAGGTATGTAGTCCCCTTGCAGAGTGATGAAGAATATTCCTACTCCTGACTCATGTTGTGTGTAGGATCCATCGAAATACATCTTCCAGTGATTTTCCATGCTGAGGTTGAAGATGGATTCATCGGGGAACTTTGAGACAAGCGGATTTTCTACATATATAGGTGCCTTTTCCAATTGGTCTAAAATTGCTTGTCCTTTGATGGCCTTGCATTCAACACACTCGATTTCATGCTTGGTTAGGATCATAACCCAATTAGCCATCCGTCTTGTGAGAGTTGCTTTGGAAAGTAGGTATTTGAGTGGATCTATTTTTTCAATGAGCTTGATTTGGTGTGGTAACATGTAATGTCTGAACTTTTGAGTTGCAAACATGACTGGTAGACAATCTTTCTTAATAGGTGTGTAGTTTAGCTCATGTCCTACCATGGTCCTACTGATGTAATAGATTTCTCTCTCCCTTCTATTTTCATCATGCTAGGCTAAGAGAGTGCTGAGGGCTACCATTGTTGCTAATATGTATGAGATTAATGGTTTTCTTAGAATTGGCAGCATTAGAACTAGTGGTGTGAGTAGGTATTCCTTGATTTTTTTGAATTCCTAGTCACATTTCTCATCCCATTTGTATACTACCCCCTTGTAGAGTAGATGAGAATATGGGATTTGTTTGTCTTCCAGTTGTACTATGAACTGATAGATAGACTAGAGTATTCCTTGTAGGCCTCTTAGTTGCTTCAATGTTCTAGTTGCTTCCATTTCTAGGATTTCCTTGACCTTGGCAGGATCTACCTTGATTCCTCTCATTGACACGATATACCCTAGGAGCTTTCCTGATTGTACTTTGAAGATGCAATTCTTTGGATTAAGTTAGACCTTGTACTTTTCCAATCTATCAAAAATGGAGCTCAACACTGATATGTGGTCCTGCCTTTTCCTTGATTTATCCAATATGTCATCTACATAATCTTCCACCATCTTATGAATCATGTCATGAAAGATCAATGTCATAGCCCTTTGGTAGGTGGCTCCTACATTCTTCAACCTAAATGACATCATATTCTAGCAGTATGTTCCCCATGAAAAAGTAAACAATGTCTTATGCTGGTCTTCTTTAGCTATCATGATTTGATTGTATCATGAGAATCCAACCATTAGTGATAGCATCTCATGTCCGACCATCATATCCACTATTGTGCCAATGTTTGGAAGTCGAAATTAATCCTTGAGAAATTCTTTGTTCAAGTCTCTAAAATCTGTGCAGATGTGGATGCCCCCATTCGGTTTTGAGATAGGTACTATGTTTGACACCCATTTTGGATAATCAATCGTGCGTATGAACATTTCATCCAAGAGCTTCTGCAATTCCATTTTAACCAACAAGGCTATCTGGGGGTGCATTTTTCTCATTTTTTGTCTCACAGGCTTTTCTTTGGGATATACAACTAAGTGATGAACTACAACCTTTGGATCAAGCCCAGGCATGTCAGCATAAGTCCATGCAAATTTTACCTTTCTTTTTTTAGGAACGTAGCTAAGATTTTATGTTTTTCCGTTGAAGTGACTCAGCATAAAATTTTATGTGTGGTAGTTCTTTTGTTCCTAGGTTGACTGGATTACACTGTTCTGCCAAGACTGCTGAATTTTCCTAATGAAGGGAATTGAGGAGAATATTTAATCATTCATCCTTTGGCATCTTAGAGAGGTTTTCACCATTGGATGCATTCTTTATTTTTACTATTTTAGAGTTAGAGAGTAGCATAGTGTGGTTTTCACTCAAAGACCTCAATTTATCACTTTTGTGACTGAAGGATTTAATCGTCTCCCCGTATTAGGCTTGAGTATCCATTATGATGTCAAACCCGTCTTTATGATCTCCATGTGGTACTGTATCTCGCAATCCCATGAATTTCGAGAGTGCCTCATCATTTTTGAACGTGTCCAAAATTGATGGTCCTCGTTGGTTGTAATCGACGAGTTGAGGATAAACTAGGTTTATTTCCTGGTTTTGATGGTCTGACTCAAAAGACAAAGTGCTAATAATAACTAGGGAGGAATCTTCAAAAAACATGGGTAAGTCAGTTATGGTATCCTCATCATCACTACTACTACACACATCGGTTATGTCAAAGGTGAAGTTATCTAAAGGAAAACCTGTAAATACTAGTAGTTGAAGGGAGGTTGTCATTGGCTGAGGGGGAGTCCTAACTGATTTAACTGGGGGAATTATGCCATGTATGGTTACACTTAGAGGGGTACACACAAGGCCAATATTTTTTATTCATTTCTCAACAATGATAGGTTCCAATCAGCCATTTTTGTTCTTTCCTAGACTTCCATTCCTATTATAGCCCATTCCCAACATTAATTGAAGCCCTCTGTTGGCATCATCCATGGGAAGGGATGGTGTAGGTCTTTCTTCTTGATAGAGGAGACTAGATATATCTCCCTCATCCACCACTTCTTGTCCTAGATCACCCCACCTTCTGAATCGAGAGGGATCTGCTCTGAATGTTTGAGCTTTTGTATTGGCAGGGTGTGGTTGTCCATGGGATCTAGGAGATTGAGGTAACTTCCAACCACAAAGGCTCCCTTCTTCATTTTGTATTCCCCACACCTGTTGTCTTGGATTATAAGCTTAATGTAATATATGTTAGGGATGGTGAGTATCTTTGTCCCAAAAGTAGAAGCTATGTTGGATGGATCTATATATGGAGTTGAGGGGCCTTCATCGTTCTTTGGGACTTGGGGGATTTTATAGTACTTGGCTTCAAAATTCTTGTAGTAGGTGAAGGGATCAAGATCACCATAGATTGTGACCTCTTTATTTTGGTGTGAAAACTTTATGCATTGATGGAAATTTGATGTGATCACTTGCATCCCATGGATCCATGGGCACCCTAGGAGGATATTATAAGGTAGATCAAGGTCAAGCACTTGATAGGTAGTTTCTGTAACAACTCACCCTACTTGAATAGTTCCTTGAGACACTCTTTCTTGATCATCATAAGCCCTGATTGTGATGCCCTTGCCTTTTTCAATGGAATCCTCAGAGAATCCCAAATTATTTATTAGCTTGAGGGAATAAATGTTGAGGCATGCACCCCCATCCACCAAGACCCTTTTGACCTTATTTCTAAGAAATAGGACTTCAAGGTGTAGTGCATGGTTGTGAGATGGTTAGGTTGGGAAGTATTGATCAAAAAATGTGAGGAGATTTGGGTGAGAATTTTTCTGACCATAGCTTGGAATTTCTCTATATCAATATTGGTAGAGACAATGGATGAAGCCAATGATTCTTCAAGGATTTTTTTTCTGGGAAGATGAAATATTCAACAAATCCATGATGGAGATATGAGTAGGGGTTCTTTTCAATTGGTCTAGGAAATTGTACCCGTTGAGAGCCAATTTTGAATTGGAGATAGATGCACTAGGTGGCTATGATGACCTGACAATGGTGACTTTTCCACTACGTGTGGTGACTCCACAATCAGCCTTGGCTCCCTTGATGCTAACAATAGTGACCAATTAATCTAGGGATTTGACAACTCCTTCATATACATGGTTCACATTGCCATTCTTTTTCTTCCCTTTTTTATTTCCTTGGTTATGATTACGCATCAAATTCATGTTTATCTTTAGATCTTGATTTCCAGTCGGTTGTTCCACATTTATGATCTTGTCATCGATCAGGTCTTGGATGACATTTTTCAGCTTCATGCAATTGGTTGTTGTGTGCCCCTTGATTTTATGATAATCACAAAGGAAGTTTTCATTGTACCAAGGTGGTTTCACCATGGGCTCTTGGTACTTCTCAAAAGTGGGGATTTTAATGAGATTCTCTTCTACCAATTTCTTCATGATGGACTCGATTGATTCCCCAAGAGTGGTAAAATTTATCTTGGGGGGTTATTTATTTCATGGAGGTGGTCCCCCTTGATTATTTAGGTTGTTGATTTGATTGTTGGGAGGTGGTTGGTGTGATACTGCATTGGTTTGTGTGTTGTTGCAATTGTTGTTTTGTGGTTGATGATATGTTTGTATGTTCTTCTTCGGGGCATTGACCACACCATCGTTGGTGACATTCCTATTTTTTTCCCATGTGTGAGGTTTTTCGTTATAACTAGAGGATGGGAAATTATCCTGAGGTTTGGGATATGTGGGTGTAGCCCCTTATAAAATAAGGGCCCATTTGATGTTGAGTGCCTTGGGGATCAACTAGTCATATGTGGCGATACACTGCATCTTGAGATGGAATTCCAAAGTTTTCTCAAGATTGAAAATGATAGTTCAAATTTTTTGCTCCTTCGACATGACTCACTTGATCTGATTTTCCATGGATCACCATCATTGTAGGAAGGAAGAAAATGATTCCCCCTTCCCTTGTGTGAGTGTAGATAGTTCCTCTAGACTAACATCCATTCCAATGTTGAATGCATAATTCTTTAGGAATGCGTCTATGATCTCTTGCAATGTTTTGATGCCCATAGGTAAGTGAGAGAGACACTCCATGGTGGGACCAACCAAGCTTCGAGGAAATAATCACATTAGATATGTATCATTGTGTGTGACTTCCATGCAATGTACTTGGAATTCCCTAATGTGATCTTTAGGGTTTCCTAATCCACAATATTTTTCAAACTTAGGGATTTCGAATCCCTTTGGAAATGGTATCATTTCAAGGTTCCTGTCGAAGGGATAGGGACACCGATTGCCAGGTGTCCTTGTTGTTTTTCTTGATTAGAGATCAAGCACCTTCTATGAGAACAGTTTGATTTGTGTTGCCACATCATCTTGTAGATCAAGAGGTGGAGTGAACATTTTTTGAGATGGTTGAGGTGTTTGATTGGTGGGTGGAATATTAGTGAGAGTTTTTTACAAGCTTTGCTATGTGATTAAGGCTTCCTGATATTCTTGCATTTTCTATTGCACCAACAATGCTTTTTGTTGGTATTGTTGTTGTTGTGCTAACAACACTTGTTGTTGGTCTTGTTGTTGTTGTGCCAACAAAGCTTTTTTTTGGGCTTGTTGTTGAGCTGCTTGTTATTATGCTTGATAATGTTGTAGGGATTGTTGATATGCTTGTTGATGGATTGCTTGCAATTGTGCCTGGTATTGTGCTTGTGCTTGTGCCTACTAAGCTTGATATTGGGCTTGAGCTTGATCCTATGCTTGTTGGGCTTCTTGTGCAGCCTTAGTAACCTGTGAAGCTTGAGCAACTTGAGCTACTTGAGCTACTTGTGCACCTTGGGGGACTTTCTTTTGTTGGAGTGAATCTTGGGCTTGGGCAACCTGTTGTTCCTGTTGCGATTTTTATGCCAGTAATTGTGCTTGCACTTGCTGAGAAGCTAGCTATGCAGCTTATTGATTTTGTTGGAGTGTCTTTTGATAGGTGGCCTATTGAGCTACTTGCAACATGGTGCTGAATGAGTTAGCCATGTTGGATTTTGGCAGCGGTGGTGGTGGATTAGGAATAATGTTGGTTGTTGTGATGAGAGTGATCATTGTATTGATGATTGGGGTTTGGGCGATGGATGGCATGATTGATATGCTTGGTCCCTAGAAGACCATGTTTTGAGATGTTTGGGGAATGATATATGATGTGTTGATTATGGGGTTTCTTGGATGGTTGCCACTTGTTGTTGCGATATTGATGGCAAGATGAGTGGATTCAGTATGATGCTTTGATTTGTGATGGGGGGGTTGCTTGGATTTTGCTGATTGATGATTGGTAAAGGTGGAATGCCCAACCCAAGGGGTGATACAGATGAAAATGGTAATGGTGGTGTATTCCCTTGGAAAAGTGATGATGAGGAGGGATTGAGAATTCCCCCTGCTCCAAAAAATTCACCCTCTCCTTCTGAGATCATGGGTAGAGAGGTTTGCATTTTGAGGGGATATGCTAGTGTTGCATGAAATGTGAGTGGAACATACGGGTGTAAAGGATTCACTGAGATAGATTGATTAGGTATGGTGTTTGCATCCGAACCTTGATTACTTACAAGGGGATGTGTTTGAAGTACATGAACCAATGAGCTTCCCTTGTTAACAAACAATTGAGTTGGAGCAATGGATGATGTGATTTGTGGGATGATTTGAGTGACACTTTTAAATGGTGGTGATGATATTGGGGGCATGATTCCAAGAGGCCTCTCCACAATAGTGCTTATGTCATATTCAAAAGGGAGTTTGGCCCCTTATTTCGCTAACTCAAGAATATGTAGAGAGGGATTGAGCTTTGACATGGCATTGACAATTCTATGTCTCAAAATTCTAAACCATTTCAATGATTTCATCTTGTGTCATCCTTGATACATTGTTGGTGATGCTCTCCACTTGAACCTCCTCTTGAGGTTTTTTTGGTAATGGAGGAAGATTGGTCATGGGATTTTTCAATCCAACATGATTCATTTCAGGAGTGGTTTGTCTTAGATCACTTGAAGTTGATGTTTCTTTGTTGATTTCCATTTTCTTCTTGTGTTGCGGTCTAGTTTGCATCATAAAATATGGATCAATTTTCAAGAACATGCGAGATGAACCTCTAATTCTTTTAAATTTATCTAACTTTAGGCACAAAAAGAGAAGAACTAGGATTATTAAGGATCAAGTGGTGATGATGAAACAAATGGAAGGTGGATGACACGAATGATTGAACTCTTGGGAAACCTTGAAGGAGATGCTATACTTTTAGGACTTTGATTTGATTTGGATAGTGAACTCATAAAATCTAAGAGGTTGGATGTTGTCCTAGAGTAGACTCATACACAAGATGATAATTTGACTAAGTGTGTAAAGAAGGATTCATCAAGACACCCCTAGTCAAACAATATGTTTTTGATTGGGTTTTTCTTTTAGATAATGAACTTATAAACCTCAAGATGTTGGATGTTATCAAGAGGTATATTTTTTCACAAGGATTGATAATTTGATTAAATATGTGGAGAAGGATTCATCTACACACATCTAACCAAACAAGATTTGGATTTTCCAAAAGGTCTAGCATGAATGATGTTTTCAATATTTCCAAGAGTTGTTGGTGAGATGATTTTTTTATTTTTATGTTTTTGAGGGATGGATGAGGATGATGATTTTGATCCTACATTAGATGTAGATAGGACTCCTTTCTACAAGACCTCAGTGTGGAAGAACATGCTTGGTACTTCCTATGTAAGAAATGCAAACCTTTGAAAGAGACTTGGATTTTTTTGGCAATAAAACTCATATAAGTTAGGATTGTTCCTTGAAGCTTTCATGTAAAAATTGTAAACCAACCTTTCTATAACTTTGTGAAGCCTTGAAAGATGTTCTTCATGAGCTTTTGGACTACGACTTTTGAACTTTGGTTTTCAGATTTTGATCTTTCGAGAAATCATTTGGAGGAACACATGTGTGGGGTTCAATTATTTCTTAGCTTTTCTTAATGAATTATTTTTACCACAAATAATTATTTATTATGGTTTTCAAACTTGATGTGCAATGTCCTAACTTATTCTCATTCCACAAAGTCCATTATGTGGAGAATCAAGGAGATTAAGGAAAAAGTTCCCTAATGTTGACTTTAGCAAAGAAAATTATGATTAAACCCAAATACTTAGATGCCTCTAAGGATGGAATCCCTAGGGAAAGCAAGAGCACTTGGATTTTTCAAAGGTATTTGCTTCTCCTAAAGGCTTTGAAATCTTGAGGATTTTGTGAATTTTTGTTTACCCAATGTTTTGGATCCAAGCAAAGTGTTTTGATTTCAAGAATATACACAATCCTAGGATAAAAAGATAATATTTGATAGGTTCCCACTTGAATAACTCCAGCTATGCTTACTCTTAGTGGATCATTATATGATTGATGATGCAAGATCCCCCTTATATCTCACTCACTTCTTAGTTCATCTAAGCATTAGTACCCATGAATCTCCCATGACAGACTTCTCATCTCTACTAAAAGTCGTAAGAATGTGGGGTGGCTTTAGAACAACCGTTCTTGCACCAAAAAATAGATAAGGATTTTGGCATTTCTAAACAAGGGGTTTTAATGTGGGAATTCCATTCATGGAGGACCATCCATGCGACAAGAGACCATTTATGCCCTTCTTGTCAGAATGATCCTCGTGATACTCAAAATTTCCTCGAGTACCCACACTTATATACCGACTGGAAGTTGCTTGGCTTTAGCGTGTTACCGGTTGGGTCATTCCCTGGGGTGATTAATTTTTCCCACCAAATAGATCCTCTTGTAGACAAATACAAATGACTAAGGCCTACAAGCACTATTTTATCACCTTTCGTCCTAACATAATTATGAAATTTTAATTATGTTGCTTACCCACCTTCAACTATTAATTGAATAATGCATAATTATTTAATTAATTCATGATCTTCTATTCTTCAAGATTATTAAATAAATAAATCTTATTTATTTATTTAATGTGTCACTAATTATAAAAGTCTTCTCATAATTAAATAAAGTCCTCAATTTATTTAATTAATCTTTATCATTAATGACCTCTTGATTATTAAATAAATATATTTTAATATATTTATTTAATATGTCACTAATTCCTAAATCTTCTTTTAATTAAATAGATTTATTAATTTATTTAATTAATTACATCTTCTAAATTAAATAATCATTCCTAATTATTTAATTGCTTTATGTGACACTTCCACCTTTTTAAATAAAACAATTTATTTAAAAATGTCTCACATAGTTAACTGATTCTTCTTTTAGTAATTAATTTCAAAATCAATTACTTATTATCTCACAAAATCCCTATTTTGAATTAACTTTAGTTCAAAATGGAAATATTCTTCTACAAATCAAGTAATTGCTAAAATTACTGATTTTCTAAAATCTCATCTCCTTATCTTCTAATTTTTACGAATTTCATCTTACTGCCACATTTATTCTTGATTTAATTTACTTAATTAAATCTTATTCACTCATTTGGGAAATTTCCCCTAACCCTAATTGAGAGTTGCCACTTTGAATCTTGACCTTTGATTATAGGGCATTTTCTCAATCTCTCATCTCATCCGTCCATTCAAGATTGCATTTTCTATAAAATGGCAATCTTGTCCTCATTTTCGACATCTCTTCACATCTCTTATTATTATCTTCTTGCATAATTATTTGTCATCTTAGCTACTTTCATTATAGAATTAATTTTCTTGTACAATCATATTTTACAAATCCTTTAAAGTATTGTTTAGGACTAGGCATATAGAGTTTGCTCATCAAATCTAAGGGAATTCATTATCACAACAAGCTAAGGAGGTACAATGGAAATCAATCATGGAGGAGAGAAGATTGGGTGAGACTATTCTAGTTTCATTTCTCTTCTTATTTATCTCCCATGTATTTAATTGTTTGTTTGGATTTAATTAACTATTACATGAATTATACAACTAACAAATCTATTTTGTAGAGATTCATCATCACATTGGTGAACCCGAACCATTAACATGTTTTTGCAGGTTCTCGTACGGTCTCAGTTTTTGTTTTGTAGGTACAGGAGTACATAACGACACAACTGCTAACCTTCGCGATGCAAACACTTTGTTGTGCCGCATTTGCGCTCTTGAACGACGCATTCAAGCTCACGAATGACGCATTTGACCTATCGCAATGCACTTTACCTCCCGAGCGATGCAATCGACCTGTTGTGCCGCATTTGACATCGTGCGACGCAAGCGACTGATAAATTTTTTTTTTTTTTTTTGATTTTCTTTCAAATTTTATTTTTTTTGTTCTCTTTCTTTTTTGTTTCTAGATTAGTGATTTCTCGTGTTACTAATCTTTCTTGTGACAAAATTTGTCTAGCTGGATTTAATTAGTTGTGCTTTTTGTTTTTCCTTTTTGTCAAACAAATTGCATTTTACACGCATTGGTTAAAAAGAACAACACACTTTGTTTTTCATTGGGTTTAAAATTAACTCCTAGATTAGAAATACTACAAATGGTTAAAATAAACCCCTTGTCTGAAAAACACCACAAATGGATAAAATGAACCTTGTGCTTTCTTTGTTTGTTCACATTTCAATTTTGGTTGAAAAAGAACACCATGCGAGTGTGATCTGAAATATTCATGTGCTCTCTCTTTGTTTTAAAAAAAAGATTGATCGAACTATGAATATTTTTGGTTGCTTTTGTTGAAATTTAGATTTTGGGCCTTCTTTGGTGGGAAAAAGTACTCACCCCAAAGTGACTTAAATTGGGAAGACGCTAAAGCCAAGCGACAACCAACCAGTATATGAATTCAAATGTTAAGGAAAACTTAGCATTACAGAACTTCTTGCGGACTAGCAATTGACTCCCCAAGTACCTTTGTGGTACGTCAAAACCTATAAAGCATGACCTCTGCAGACTAGGATAATAATGCCTCTTGCATGGCCTTTTGAATGGGTGCTTGAATTAAATCCTTTGTTATAGAAATCCAAAAACCCTCTATTCTTTGGTGCAACAACGGTCATTGCCAAGGCACCCACAGCTCCACAATTCATAGTAGAAATGATCAATCTGCCATGGGATTTTCAGGGAGATTGGAAGCTTGGTTGTCTTGATAAGTGAGTGCACTGTAAGGGGGAGCCCATGGGGCCAAGCTCTTGAATTCATTCACTAAGGATATGCAGTTCATGGGATCTATAATAATACTGTCTTTGCAGCCCTAGGATTTTTTGTCAATGTCTTCCATGTGGTTGATTTTCAATTTTTACAACACCAAGTGTTTGCCAAACTATTTTTAGAAAAATTCAACAAATTGAACATAAAAAAAAAACCTAAGACAAAACTGGTCAAATCTGCAAACTATTTTTTCAAAAAAAATTGCTTCCCACAACGCAAACACTATAAAAATGCATTCATTGTATTTTGAGCCGCAATCACTCTGATGACCCGCATTTGAAGCATTCAAAGTCACAATCTCTCTGATAAACCACATTTGAATCAACCTGCATCACACTCACCATTCTGAGCCGCATTTTCCAGTTTTAAACCACATTTTCTATTCTTAGTCGCATTCGTCAGTTGCAAAACTGCATTTTCCAAACTGAGCTGCATTTTCCCTATCATACCACATTCGCTGTGACACATTTGCAAAAAAATTCATAACCACCTTCTCACTGTCAAAATCAAAACCCAAAACTTGTCTTTTCCAGAATTACATCAAGTCTTCCTTCACTGTTACTATTTAAACTAGACACTGATTTGCTCAACTTCCCTTAAAAATTGCATTATAGGTACCATTTTTAAGATTACAATAGGATTCTATTTCCATTCCATTAGTTGCATTAGTAACTCTACCATCTCCTTAGACACTTATCTTTTGCAGATTTTAGGAGTAGACTCTTACCATCCATTGTCAAAACTTTGCATTCATTAGTAGCTTATCATTGGACCCAATTACCTTGTGTCATTTAGTCACATCTTTTGTGAATTATTTCCCACTCAATAGTCTAGTGAGGAAACTTCACTTTGTCCTCTTTTAGCCCTTTTATGGTCCATTGGTATTCCAAACTTGAATCATTGTCAAAACTTTGTTTTCTCAAGTAGTCATCTCCTTAGATTTCTCAATAGTGAGTACATATTAGGCTCCTTTTAGTTGCATACCATTTATAGTCTCCAATTTTAGTGTCACACAATTTACATTCATGAACCTTTGGTCTTCTTTAGGTCTCATTTGCATCTCATTAGCATTCCTAAAATTACAAAAAACCCAAAAACATAGTGTCATATTTAGATCATTCTCCTGCATCATCCGATAGTTGAGAAAACCTTTTATGGTTGAAACTAGATTATAGAAAAAGAAAAGACTCATGGATTCCTTTGGACAAGACACCAACTTTTTTGGTTTCACAACTGGCATGGATTCCTTCCCTAATGACATGAACAATCCTTCTTATAACATGGGAAATTCCAATATCAATCCTTTTAGTGAGATGAACATCGCACCCTCTCCACAACATATTTTTGAACCATTTATCCATAGGGATCAAAATGGGGAAGTATTTGAAAAAGACATACTATTTGTTTCCCAACACCCATAAGTAGTTGCTTTTGTGGAAGAGGTAGTTTTCAATGACTCCTCCAAATTCCTAGCTATGCTCCTTGACCAAGGGGCTAAGTTACCAAATGGATTTGATCTTAACACTCTTAGATCAACATCTCCTAATCCCTCATCACACAACTCTTCCATGGGAGCTTCTTCACAAAATGTCATCAACACCATCAATGCTACCTCCCTTGGTCATGCTACCACAACAACCAACACACCAAGTAACACCACATCTATTGGGGGATCATCTACCCAAACCAACACCACATCACAATCCATCCCCCAACAAACATCCACCATCCCTTCACAAACAATGGGAGAAACCACATCAAATCTCTTTGGAACTTCATCTAGCTCCATAAGTGCATCAACAAACCTGTTATTAGGTTCTTTAAATGCAATGGAAACCACCTCATCCAACCCATTTGGGAGAAATAAATGAAGAGTTTTCATTCAAAGCACCCAACCTAATTCCTCACAGGTTAATACCAACATTCCTCATGGCCACAATTTCTTGTTTCGGCAAGGTGATCAAGGAATCCAATCTTTCACTCCATTTGGGCATCAACATGCTCAACATCAACAAGGTCCTCAAATTCAATCCCACATGGCAGGATCTCACATCCCCACTTATGCCTCTCAAGTTCATACACAATAGCACATCCCTCATCAAAACACTCATTTCCAACAACTGCATAATCAGAACACTCATTTTTCTCACCGTCAACCAAATCCTAACCAGCACATCTCATCACAGCAAGTGGGAAACCAATCCATACCTCTCACCAACATGTGTGATGCTACCAACAACCCAATTGTGGAAGCACTCACACTCCAACTCGCTGCTCTTCAAATGCAAGTGGAGACCTTGCAACAATCCACCAAAAAGTCTTACATGTCACATGACTTGTATCCCTATCCGTTTGAGACAACCTTGTATATGCAACCCTTTCCTCATGGATATGTGATACCTCATTTTCCTAAATACAAAGGCAAAACAAACCCTATTGAACACATAAGAGAATTCACCACTAGTTGCATGGACATTGTAGATGAGAAAACATATCTCATGAGACTTTTTTCTAGAAGTCTCGTAGGTCATGCACTGGAATGGTTCTCGCTATTGCCTAAAGGAATCAAAACATGGGATGAATTGGCAAACAAGTTTGTTGAAAACTATGCCTATAACATTGAAAAAGATATCAACATTGCCTCCTTATGAAGACTTACACAAGAGGATACAAGAGAGACTTTTATCCCATTTTTCAAAGATGGTGACCCTTAGCAAGAAGATCTTCGGTAGAAATACCCGAAAAGGAGAAAGTCACCATGTTTATTCAAACTCTCCTAGGACCACTAAGGTATGGCTTACAAGTCCATTGTTGCACCACCTTTGTTGACCTTGTTGAAAAGGGTGTTCAACTTGAGAAAGCCTTGATCGCCAAAGGAGAATTAAAATATGGTGGAAAAACCATCAACACCACCACAAAAAATAACACAAGTAGCTCCAATGACAAAACCAAATATTGGGTTAAAAACAAACACATCACCAATCATGGTGTGGTCGATGCAAAAACTATCAATGCAATAGGTCATGTAATCACCATCAAAGGAGTACAAAATAAAAATGCACATATGACTACAACAACACCAACTACCAATGCTATTCAAAATAATCTGGCTCAATCTAATCAAAGGCAGCTGCATCAACCGCGACAATTTCAAAAACACACATACACCCCTTTGGGTGAACCTATCAAAATTGTCTTGAAGAAACTTATCCAAAACGGAGTCATAACGTTGGAAGAACCTAAACCATATGACCCTGATTAGTTCAAGCCATCATGGTGGGATGACAATACATTTTTTGATTACCATCATATCAGAGGGCACAAAACTTCCTCTTGTCATCAGTTGTGAAATCTGGTACAAGACCTTATTGAAAACCATACCATTGAGTTAGGAGGTGAACCCTTTGTGTCTAATGTGGATCATACAATCCAAAAGAACCCACTGCAGGATCATGGTTCTAGTAAACCTTCCACATCTGACACAAAGAATACCAATAATCAAGCCAATAACATCTGTCATGCCTACACTAACACCTATCCCACCTACAATTATCCCGAAGGTACCATTATTAATAATCTTCACGCTGCTGATGAAGATAAGGGTGCTAATACTATTACCATTAAAAAGGCCTTGGACTGCAATGTCAACACGTGTAAAGGCAAGGTGATTGTCCCAGGTCCTTCTGCACATCAGCCTAAAATCACCATACCTGGTCCATCTGCAAAATAGTCAAACCCTAAACCAGAGTTCAACCTTATTGAGCAATTGAATAAAATACCCACTCAAATATCCATTCTCGAATTGCTTCGTATCTCATCCGCACATAAGGCTATCTTGGATAAATTGTTGCAAGAGTCATTTGTCCCAACCAACATTGATGTCAACAATTTTTAAAATATGGTCAGATATCTAAATTCACCTCATCACATTACCTTTTCAGACAATGACTATTCCTCGCCCAAACCATCTCATAATGACACCCTTCGTATCAAGTTTTTTTTCCACAAACATAAGGTTAGACGAGTCTTAGTAGATGGCCGAGCAGGATTGAACATCTGCTCTTTAAAATTGGTTAAAGCTCTTGGCTTCTCTGATGCATGTGTAGATGCTACCAATAGCATTGTCATCAAGGCATACGATGATGAAGAACACGCTTCTAAAGGCATCATTACAATTCCACTCCGGGTGGGACCAGTTATTATATATACAACATGCCAAGTCTTGGATTGTGACATACATTATAATATCTTACTTGGTCGCCCCTAGATTCATGGTCTAAAGGCCATTCCATCCACATACTACCAATTCTTGAAATTTCCTTTTGATGGTACTGAAATCACTATCCCAGGAGATCCTGACCCATTTCAATATTGTACCAATCTATGAGCCATTAATGAGCATCAGGTACCCATCAACCATGAAGCCTCAATTTCCACCTCATCCAAATATATTGACCCATCTGCACTCACCAAATCATCCATTCCATCAACTTCTGCCACAACATCTTCCTCGGCCTCCATACCAAGTAAAGACCTTCAGATCCAAGACCTTGGTTGTGGAGAATTCAAATTTAATACAACTTACTATATCACCACAATACCTAAGCCACCTAAAGTCTATGGTAGACCATGTTTTGCAGTCAAACCCAAAACAAATTTCAAGGTTCCACCAAAAAGTGTTTTCACACTGTGGGGCGATATGGGTAATGAAGTCATTATTGACATAGATAGCTGGATATACAAAGACCCAGAAGATTTACCTCCACTACCAGTGCATCTCTATGGGAAAGGCTATGAAATATGCAAGGCCCTAGGTTTTGACGATACAAGTGGTCTTGGAAAGGCTAGTAATGGAAGGAGGGAACCTATTATCATTTCTGCAAGACCAAGGTACATAGGGCTAGAGTTTGACCAAATCGCAACTGACAATCAATGTACTTATGAACTTTCAAGTGAGGATGTAAGGGCTACAAAAAGTGTCAAGAAAAGTGAAGAATCCCTTACCGAAACTAAGTCAAATGAATGGGAATGGGGATCTGAGAAAACCTTGAGCAACTATGATATTGATGAACTATTCCTGGATCCTGTTCAACTACCCTTTGAAGAACGATTCTGACAAGAATACAAGATTGATCCTATTGATTGACACTCCAAAAATAAGGAATGGGTACACATTCCTTAGGATCCAGAGGAACATAAATTACCCTCACCAATACCTGATATATCCCACCTCATTCCTGAGCCTACCCATGAGCCTGAATTATCTGAACCTACTATCCATATCTCTGAAAGGCCATCTATTAGTCATGATGTCGATAATTTTGTGCCCTATTATGACTTTGAGTTTGAATCATCGGAATCGGAATATGGTCCATCCATTGCATTTGATAGGGAAGTTGAAATTGACAAATTTTCCTTCACACTGGAGGCTTCAATTTGCACACTTTTTGCATCTTCCCCATCCTTTACCAACACCGACAATGAGATTCCCCTTGTTTACCCACAACTAATTGACTAGGACCAACAAGAACCACCAGTGATGTACATCTTTCAGAATGATGAGGCAATAGAAGAATTCATGGGGCTCTAAGAAGGCATACCATGGGGTGATCACAAAATAGGATTTTCCGTTGACCTAGATTGTGCAGCTTACTTTGGGGAGACTGTCCAATCCTCTAGTCGCAAAAATGCAAAGAATAAAACAAATAAAGAAATGTCTTTAGGTGAAAACCGCAAGGCACCTTCTGAGAATAAAATAGTAAAAATAAAGGACGTATCCGAAGGTGGAAACCTCTCTGAGGTGCCTAAGGATGGATGATTGGAATTCATTCCCGTAACACAGGAAAAATCAGCAATGCTCATTAAAGACACCATTGAAGTTAACATAGCCACACCAAAGAATTCCAAAATGGTTCTCTTAGCTGCATCCCTAATAGATGAAGAAAAACCTAAGTTCCAACAATTCTTCACAGAAAGGAAGATTAACTTTGCATGGTCATATGCTGACATGTCAGGCCTAGATGTAGAATTGGTATTACATCATCTTCCACTAATTCCAAATATCAAACTAGTCAAACAAAAGTTGCGAAAAATGCATCCACAGATTGCACTACTCGTAAAGGCTGAACTAAAGAAGTTACTGGATGCTGGATTTATAAGATCAATAGATTACATTGGCGAAATAATAAACATTGTCCTTGTCATAAAGTCAAATGGACAAATCGGTATCTACATGGATTTTAGAGGTTTGAATAAGGCTTGTCTAAAAGATGACTTCCCATTACCAAATATAGACATGATTGTTGATCTTACAATAGGGTATGAGATTCTATCTCTCATGGATGGTTTCTTTGGCTATAACCAAATCTGAATTGCAATTGAGGATCAACACAAAATGACATTCACTTGCCCATGGGGAACATACTATTGGAATGTCATGCCTTTTGGCCTAAAGAATGTAGGTGCCACATACCAAAGAGCTATGACAACAATCTTTCATGACATGATGCATATTCTAATGGAATATTATGTGAATGACCTCTTAGCTAAATATCTGACATGAAAAGATCATCTCAAAGTATTGCACAAAATATTCAGGTGGTTAGAAGATTACAAGGTCCATTTGAACCTAAAAAAATGTGTCTTTGGGGTCACTTCAGGCAAGCTATTGGGCTACATAGTTTCACGATGAGGCATAGAAGTTGATCCTGCTAAAGTGAAAGAAATTCTAGACATGCCTCCACCAAAAGGCATTAGTGATCTGAGAACACTTCAGGGTAGACTACAGTCCATCTAATGCTTCATCGCACAGTTGGCAGACAAGTGTCAACCATTTCAGTACCTGTTACACAAAAGTGTTCCCTTTGTATGGACATAAAAATGCCACACAACCTTTGACCAAATTAAAGAATATCTATTGACACCACATGTCCTAATGCCACCTATTGAAGGAAATCCATTGATCTTGTATGTCTCCACAACTACAAATGCACTGGGGGAATTATTGGCACAAAATGACCATGAGGAAAAAGAAAGAGCCATATACTACATCAGTCGCACATTGATAGGATATGAGTTGAAATATACAACCACTGAATGTGCATGCCTTGTAGTTTTCTTTGCAACACATAAACTAAGGCATTACATGCTAAGCCACCAAACACACCTGGTAGCCAAAATTGATCCACTAAAGTATCTCCTAAGTCGGGAAGCATTGACAGGCCGATTAAAAAAATGGGTCATGATATTGAGCGAGTATAACATACAATATGTTGAGTTCAAGGCAATGAAAGGTCAAGTAATAGTAGATCAACTTGCAGATGTGCTGATCCAACCTACTCATCCATTGATAACTGATTTTCCTAATGAGTCTATCTTTAATGCGGAACCAACATTACCATGGAAGCTATATTTTGATGGATCCCACACCGGTCATGGCTCAAGAGTTGGTATCGTGTTCATCACACCACAAGGGGATTCAATTCCTAAGTCATTCTGGATTGCCTTCCCTTATATTAATAACATTTCAAAATACAAAGCATTGGTCATAGGTCTTAAGATAGAAATTAAATAAAAAATTCAAACATTGCTCGTATTCAGGGATTCTCAGTTAGTCATCAACCAGGTCAATGATGATTATGAAACAAACGTTGAGAAGTTGCTTCCCTATAAGTGAATGGTGGACAATTTCATGACATATTTCAAAATGATTTCCTTTGAACAAATCCCAAGGACACAAAATAAGGTAGCCGATGCAATTTCTACTATCGGATCTCTCTTGGACATCCCTAAAAATGTGTCACAATTTGAGTTCTTAGTGGAATAGCTGTTGATGCTGCATATGACATCATAGAGTCAGAAATGGTTTGTGAGATTGTTGGTCCTAGTTCACCTTGGTACCAAGACATCTATGATTATCTTAAGTCCCAAACCCTACCACCCAACCTTTCCAACAACCAAAGAAAGTCTTTTATCTAAAAAGCTGCTAGACACACCATCGTCAGTGACACCCTATACTGTCATGGCTTTGATAACACCCTTCTTCACTGTCTCGACATTGATGAAGCCCAAACAACTTTACGAGAAGTACATGAGGGTATATGCAGATCTCATTCGAGTGGTCCAACATTAGCTAGAAAATTCACTAGACTATGATACTATTTGCCGACATTATAAAAAGATGCTCTTCAGTTTGTCAAAACATGTTGGAAATTCTAGGTGCATAGTGACCTAATTCATGCACCTGCATAGGAACTGATACTGATCACTTCTCCATGGCCTTTCACAAATTAGGGACTCTACCTCGTGGGAAAGATCCATCCATCCTCCTCTAATGGCCATAAATTCATAATCACCACCATTGAGTACTTTACTAAGTGGATTGAAGCTGTCCCTCTCACTTACATCACCGATAAGAAAATATCCAAGTTTATCCTAAATTACATCATCTGTCGGTATGGTGTTCCGCACTCCATCATCATAGATAATGAGAGTCCATTCAAAAAGTAGGACGTTCATGAACTCTATGAGCAATTCCACATCCAACACCATTTCTCCACCCCATATTACCCACAAGGTAACGGCCAAGCTGAGGCGTCCAATAAAACAATTCTTCGCATTCTTAAGAAGACCATCAATGATGCTGGCGAAGATTGGCACCTACAATTGAATCCTACCTTATGAGATTATCATACTAGCATCCATACACCCACTAGAGCCACTCCATTTTCCCTGGTCTATGGATCTAAGGCCATATTGCCCATCGAGGTCAAAATTCCTTCTCTTCAGGTCTCCTTGAAAGGAATGATTGATGATAAAGAGTATAGACAGTCTTGCCTACATGAGCTAGAAATGTTACAAGAAAGATGACAAAAGGCCTTAAATCATTTGTAGGCATATCAAAATTGTCTATGCCGAAGCTATAACAAAAGAGTAATGTTGAGAAAAATTGAAATCGGTGACTTGGTCCTCATGCAGATCCCAAGGAATCAGGTGGACTGTGAAAAACTTGGAAAGTTTGAGGCTAATTGGCTTGGTCCCTATATTATTATTGCAGCATTCAGTTCTGGAGCTTATCAGTTGGCTACACCTGATGGATAATAGTTGACAAAACCCATCAACAACTTACATCTATGAAAGTTCTACACATAGCATCAAAGAGCTTAGCTAAAAACCTAAAAATAAAAAAAATAGAGAAATAGAAAAAAATATCCCTTGATGAAAACCTGGTAAACAGGCATCTTCGTGACATCAAAAACATCAAAAAATGGAAAAAACAGTAAAAAGAAATAAATTCATGCAATAGTGAAAACCTAGAAAACAAGCGTTTTGGATAATTACCATGGTGAAAACCTGGCAAACAGGTGTCGTGTGTAGTCGATTGTTGCTTTGCCATGTACTATTACTCTAATCGGCCTTTATTCACTTTTTCATAATCATGACAACTTGACACATTCACGACCTTCATCACAAGTCCTGTCAATTTCGACGATGGTTCACATTCGGTTGACATCATCCCTTGCATATCCTCGCCTTTTGTCTTGCGTCTGCCTATCTCCTTACCAATGAACTTGGGTAATCCCTGATTTGTCTAGGGCCAAGAACTTCATCGTGTAATTGCAGTGGGTGTTGCATATGATCTGACATTTGTAAAAGTTCCTGAAAAATCCTAAAAATCTGAAAAAGTCCTAAAAAAAGATCTAAAAATTTGAAAATGTCCTGAGAAAATCCAAAAAATGAGTTAAAGTCAATGTCTATTTGGTCAATTCAATTGGTCACATCATTCAATATTTTTGTCCATGTCTGAACTACATTGTCTTTGTGCATTTGCTATGTAGGCAAGATTCATCTTTGAATCCCTGAGACATTAGGTCAGTCTTTCTAGGTTTAGTCAAAATAAAATCATGATTCAAGCTTTTGTCCTTTGGACAACATCATTGGTCATGTTGAACTACGAGGTCTCTGAGTGAATGACGTAGGCAAGGCCATCAATCAATGAGCCCCTGAGGCCCCACTAGGTCAGTCCATTAGGGTTCGTAGCATAACACTTTCACACACATCAGACTATCTTTAAATCAAGAAAATATTCTATCGAATCTCAAGCGGGCGTTCTATTAGCCATCTAGATGTCATCATCATTTTCAGTCAATTCAACATGTCAGCAATGACATGTAATCAAATTCTATTAAGACAATTCAACTTGGAAAATTTTTTGGGTTCTCCTTTAGATGTGTCCTTCTGAAAAGGGCAACTCTCGTCATTTCTTTATGCTTTTGGATGTGTCCTTCCTAAGCATCATCATCATCATCTGGCATTCTGATGGATTCTCCTAACTGCAAGAATTCATCTCCTAGATATCAACATCATTTAGGATGTGTCCTTCCTGAATTTGATATCACTCAACATTTGGCAACCTTGACATTAAAAAACTTGGCAAACACTTGGAAAACTTATCTGTCTTTTTGATGATATCATGATATTAGTTCCTTTTGTCATATGAGCCACGACATATCATGATGATTATCTTTGTCTTTTTGTGATCACTGTGCCACTAGTTTCTCAAGGATGTCCTGAATTCAAGATTTAGAGAAGCAACGATGTAGTACGATGATTTTCCTGTCTATTTTTGACTATCATGTGGCCAGTTTCTCAAGGATCTTCGGACATCAGGATTTAGAGAAGCAACAGCATCTCATGATTGGTTTGGTTTCTGGTGGTTCATCCTGACAAAATGACTAGGGGTAATTGTGTTCCTCATATGAGTCATGATCATCCTTGTATGTGACTGTTGATCTACGTGGTGATTCAACCTTGCACACTATTGATCTACGTCATATCATAGTGTTTGTCGGCCATCATGACATTTTTTCCCAATGATGATTAAAGAGCAACAACTAGGGATAGCACTATAGAAAATATTTGAAGGATTTTTGTTTCTACACTAACATTCATCTCTCTCTTCGCATTAACATCCATCCTCATCTTCTCTTCTCTCATTATTTGATGATATCCTGTGACATACAAAACAAAAAAAACCTGCACACATAATCATACAAGCATCTCATATTCACATTTCACATCTGCATAAATCAAATATCATACTCACAATGCATTTACATCCATCCATAAAACCATCATTTGCATCCACATATAGGCATCATAAATAACATTTGCATTAACATATAAACATCACATCATCATCACATTAAACAATGCATACATGCATAACCACATCCATAATTGCATTCATAAACATAAGCATAAAATCCATACATATCATAGCATCATAGAAACATCACAAAGCATCTAGTAAAGCATAAACCACCATAACACATAAAATCATACATGCCACATAAAAAATTGCATCACATATATATAATCTAAAAATGTAGTGTCATAGGATAGAGTCTTACAATATCCCAAAAATGGAGCTCACGGGCTCGAACATCAAAACATACAAATGTCTAAATAACAAGTCCCATGATGTTCCTCCTCCGTCCCGTGGAGGTGAAGTGCGAGGTAGCTATGGTTGACTCATCAAGTGAAAGGTGATCTGAATAGGAGTGGTATCCTGAGTCTGATTATGAGAGCCCAAGGCCTTGATAACATGAGGCTGACTCTGCTCTGTCTAATGTCCTGATGACAGACTTGTGACCATGCTTTGACCTATGGCTATGGCCTGATGAATGCTTGTGAGAGCTGTGTGACCTATGGCCTGATGATTTAACCTAATGCAGTGGACCCCCAACATTGGTATGACTACTACTATGTGACCTACTACTGCTGTGGGTTTGGCTGCCACTGCCTATCCTGCTATAGGATCGAGACAATCCTAGGTCCCGTCTATCTAGTGGAACAACCTATACCGGCCCCTGCTCTCTACCATACTAGCCAAATCCCAAGCCATATCCCCTGATGGCCCAACGCACAACTCTACAAACTCTATCACCCACTGATCTAACTTCTACCATCGGATAACTGTCTGATCCCTCTCAACCCTAGTAACCTCTAACTCTGCTACCAAGGCCTTGTTCTAAGACAAGGCCGCATCAAGTCTGCTCTGAAGATCTATGATCCTATGATCAATAGTGGCATCTGTAGGAAAATTTGGTGACCTGTCACCCTCCTCATCCTTGGTGATCATCCACTCTCACAACCTTCGGTCTATCTCATCCTCCTCCTCCTCCTCATCTCTCTCCTCATCCCTCTCCTCCTCCGCTCGGATCTCCTCCACATCTATATCTAGAGGCTGTCCCCCGACAAATGGATCCTCCTCTATGGGCATCTCCACCTCCTCTCCACCCCTGACCACCTCCTCAACCCTCACCTCCACCACCTCCTCACCCCCTCTAACCTCCTCCCCTGCCTCCTGCTCGGCTGGCTGCTCTCTCTCCTCACCCTCCTCTTGAATGGGTGACAGTGGTGGACCACCCACCCTTGGCCTAACTCTCCTAGGCTTTCTTTGTCCTCTATCATCCCTCCTCCTCCTAACAACTCTCCCACCTCTCCCATCCCCTCCTCCCCCGCCACCCTCGCCACCCCCATCATCCCTATCTCCCCTACCTCCATCTCTCCCACCTCTCCCTTTGACATCTCTACCTCAAACCCTACCACCCTGGCCTCTCCTCCGTACCCATGGGATAACTGATCTCCGATCTATAGGCGATAGACCATCTAGATATGTCAACAGGATATGCTGGTGAATCTGCCACTAGGCGTCAAACTCAGCAGATGTCCCTAGATCTACTAGACCCCCCTCCACATCCACTGAACTGCAACAAGACCATCTATGTGCTTCTCGACCACTATCACTAATATAGGTGGCCCCCATATGGTCTCCCTGGAAGACTGTGGATACTCTACACTACCTACTGGCACATCCTACTGCTCCTGAAACTATCGTAGTACTTGTTGGGGTAGGTACATCTCTATGATACATTGAATCTACACTATACAGCTGATCAAGTATCTGAACTATCTGCATAATGATAAGTGACCATCCTCATCTAGCCACTGACTGTAATCTCTATAAGGCCTATAGAAAAAGATAATCATGGTGTCAATCCTGTGATGCCAGTAACCGGTATCCCCAATGCGAGTCTGACTAATTGAATCCACATACAAATATACATACGACATCCCATCTCCCAACTGTTGCATCTATATTAGTGGTCAAAAAATGGGAATACCCTCCCATGCTGATGGGGAGTCTTATCTTTCAAGAGAAATCTTGCTCTTCCCAAGACCTATTCTTTGGTCTTCCTAGGGTATTACTCTCTACCCTACTCAGGGATCTCTCCTAAACCCCTCTCACCTCATAAGACTCTCCACCAATTTCAAATTCTTCACCATTGCTCTCAATTCACCACTAAGCTTCCCTGGGCTCCACACTGACCCAAAGTGTTCTAACTACTCCAGGGCTAGGAAAGGGTATTATCACTATCCCCTTGTTGATTTGACTCCTCACTGATCCATCTCATAGGTTTCTTTCACCTTGTACCCATCGCTTTCTTGAAAAACCCAAATTTAGGCCTTGTAGCGTTTTTCCCAATTAGGCCTCCTAGAACCAGGTGTAAGGTCTCCCAAGTGGCCGTACATATGACTGTCCTCATACCCCCTAAGTTTAAGGGTTTCTAGGGTTTTGGCTCCTTTTTCCAACTTTGAGGGCATCAATGACCTCCTCAAATCTACTCCTTTCACACACATGTCTAGAATACATGTGCCCACATTCTGATGCTCTTGATTGGCACGAACCAATCCATTTAGCAACTTTCTTTACTGTTGTCCTCTCCAAGCCACTAGCTAGAATGCACTTGCACTCGCCTAGTGCTTGATGGTTTCATCACTTTCCCTACAAACAAAAACTCCTAATTCACTATGTAGACTATTTAAATAGTCCCCAACTTGATTCCAAGTGGGACTCATTATTCACAAAACTGGCCCAAACCGACAGTGAGACCAAGAACCCAAAAACTTGCAAAATTATGACCAGTCGGTCTAAATGACTAATCTAGTGGTAGATACAGTAAGTAAATGACAAAAATGAAACACTAAAAGCATCAGATCAGTCCTTTCAAGCCATTCTTGACTGGATGAAGGCTCAAACACAAAAATTCACCCAAAAGTTGTTGAATTCCAATCGTACAATATGCTCTCCAAGTCTCAATTTGTGAAAATGAACTTCCAACCTAGGTATTAGGGTTTGGATGACCTTCTATACCTTTTTTCTACGTGCTAGGACCCTTGGGTCAGACTTAGAACAACATTAATGCTATTTTCCAATTTTTAGGACAAATTTCCAAAGCAAACATTATCAAAATTGGCCTAATCTTCTCTTTAAAGTTTTCCCAAACTTCAAGGCTCTAAACTAACCTAACTTGCTATCACACACACTTCAATTCAACCTTGGGACTTTATAATTGAGTCCTTATTACCTTGGTGGTTTGCTAGAACCACCCACAAGCCAAAATTGCCAAGAACTTCCAAAAGACCTTAAGGTGCTCCTGCACCACATGCCCAGATCATGAGAAGAGTAGTCCTGCAACTAATACTCTGGACCCGATGGTAGATGACCTCATTCAACTAATGGTATAGCAAGGCCAAAAAATAAGGCTCCCAAGCAAAAATAGTCCTCTTTCCTCATATACGGACTAGTACATCCCCCCATCCAATAGGAAATCCATGACCACAACGATCTGGAATCAGTAATCCAACAATCAGGGTCATAAGCATAACATCCCACCTGAGAAACTAGTTGGCTACAACATCCCAACCAATCTCATAACCAACTGGGCACCACCGAAATCCTCATACATCTCTAGTAGGGCATGTTGCCCTTGGTACGAGTCATAAACAACCCTCTCTCCATGGATCAGTATGCGAAGAATGTGGTACACATCCTCTAAGGTGAGTGTCACCTCTCCTATAGGTAGATGAAAAGATCAAGTCTTTGAGTGCCACCTCTCACAAAGAGTTGTCAGCAAACCCCTATTTTCTTGAATAATGGGCATGTATGTGATGTAGTATAACCCCAGTGACAGTAGGCGCTGTCTCTCCTTGTCGCTTAAATGGTCTCTAAAGGTGTATGTCATCGGCCTGAACTCTCGTGTATAGATCGGCACTAGTCGTCTTTGCACAGGAAAAAACAAGAGTTAGCACACATGGGTCAGCATTACTGAAATCAAAATACATCTAAAACTAAAGTCTACAAAAAGTCAATGCTGGTCAACTATGGTCAAAGACAATTGCATCGTGATCCATCACTTGTGGCTCTACACATGGTAGTTGCGTCGCAATTTGTCAAATGCATTGCCCTATCTAGAAATTGTGCAACCTAACAATGATTATGTTGTTATATATGGCAAGTGCGTCGCAACATTGCAGATGCATTGCAAAATGCCTCACTTGCATTGCAATCTAATGATTGTGTAGTTTCCCCTATCAAATGCGCGATTATACAAATAACCCTAGCTACCCGGTGCACTTGTGTCATGACACAAGAAAATGCATTCAATGTGAAGGCATTTGTGTCACATTTTATTCATTTAACCCCCCATATACCCTCATAAATGCACCAAAATTGAAAATTGACAAGTGGGATAGGGTACTTATCGGTGCCTCTACACCCTCGGGTCGTCAGAAGGTCTGCATGTAGTATCCATGGTGGTCTATCACTGGAATCACCATTGTCTCTTCAAGCTTTGATTGCTGAAAATTCTATATAACAAATGAGCAAATGACACTTGGTTTAGCCTTTTCAACCTATTTATAGGCTGAAAATTAGGGTTTTGACCTAGTGGGTTTGTACTAGAGGCTCATTTGACCATCTTTCGCTAGAATTTTGGCTAGCTTAGTGTCCTTGACTGTCGAATCTGATCACGCCATTGTTCCTCTGGCCATTACTTGAATTAATCAGGACACTTTCCAAAATTTTCTGACCCCATGTCGAAATTCAAAAACTTTCCCGAGGGGGCATAGGGACTTCGTACCTTTGCTGTGGCATATTCTGGACTTGTTTTCTTTGCCACAATGTGACAAGCTGCATTATGACAAAGAGGGGCAAATGTAGACACATAAAAATGACTAAGGCTTGCAAACACTATTTTACCACCTTTCCTCCTAACATAATTATGATATTTTAATTATGTTGCTAACCCACCTTCAAGTATTAATTGAATAATGCATAATTATTTAATTAATTCATGATCTTCTATTCTTCAGGATTATTAAATAAATAAATCTTATGTATTTATTTAATGTGTCACTAATTATCAAAGTCTTCTCATAATTAAGTAAATTCCTCAATTTATTTAATTAATCTTTATCATTAATGACCTGATTATTAAATAAATATATTTTAATATATTTATTTAATATGTCACTACTTCCTAAATCCTCTTTTAATTAAATAGATTTATTAATTTATTTAATTAATTAACTACCTCTTCTAAATTAAATAATTATTCATAATTATTTAATTTCTTTATGTGACACTTTCACCTTTTTAAATAAAATAATTTGTTTAAAAATGTCTCACATAGTTAACTGATTCTTCTTTTAGTAATTAATTTCAAAATCAATTACTTATTATCTCACAAAATCCCCATTTTGAATTAACTTTAATTCAAAATGGAAATATTCTTCTACAAATCAAGCAATTGCTAAAATTACTAATTTTCTAAAATCTCATCTCCTTATCTTCTAATTTTTACTAATTTCATCTCACTGTCACATTTATCCTTGATTTAATTTACTTAATTAAATCTTATTCACTCATTTGGGAACTTTTCCCTAACCCTAATTGAGAGTTGCCACTTTGAATCTTGACCTTTGATTCTAGGGCATTTTCTCAATCTCTCATCTCATCCGTTCATTCAAGATTGCATTATCTTCTTGCATACTTATTTGTCATCTTATCTACTTGCACTATAGAATTAATTTTCTTGTGCAATCATATTTTATAAATCCTTCAAAGTATTGGTTAGGACTAGGCATATAGATTTTGCTCATCAAATTTGAGGGTATTCATTATCACAGCAAGCTAAGGAGGTACAATGGAAATCAATCATGGAAGAGATAAGATTGGGTAAAACTATTCTAGTTTCATTTCTTTTCTTATTTACCTCCCATGTATTTCATTGTTTGTTTGGATTTAATTAACTATTAAATGCATTATACGCTTGAACCCAATTTGAAATGTGGAGGAAATCACTTATACAACCTAATATCACAAAAAGGACTTTTGATTCTCAAGATCACTATAAAGCACGAGAGAAGTGCATACATCCTTTTGATGATATTAGCTTATGAAAGGGATTACAAAAAAGTAGAACACATGTTTATTTTAACCACAAAGCAATAATGTGAATTATTTTTAAGCACCAATTTGGAAGTGTGATAATTGTTTGTTCATGTATTAAGTCCCAAAACAAAATTTAGTGAGTTTGTTTATGATTTTGTTTAGCCTTTTGTCTTGTTCTTTTAAATCCCAAATGAAACTTAGTGAACCTAAAAAGCAAGAATATAGTAACTCTTTGGAAGAGGGATTATAATTTCTCCCTAAAGTGTTTAAAAACACTAGATACAATGAGTTAATGATGACATGGAGAACCTTTGGTCTTCATTTCCTTTCTTCACTTTGATCAAGCCAACTTGAAAAAATTGGTTAATATTGCAATAACATAGAGTGAAAACCAGTTAGAAATTCAAATAACCAAAATGGAAAAAAACACATGCCAAAATAACCAAAATTTTGCATTTTACCCAATTGTAGCAACACAATCCATTGGTACAACACTGTTTGGAAAGGGCAGCGATGCAATATAGCACCACTAATGACTGAGAGTGGTGATTTGCAATAAAACAAAGACTGTGATTGTGGCTCTATTTTTCAAGCAGCCCTATTTGGAGTTTGGAAAGCCTGCAGTTGAGTTTGAAATTTATTTTTTTTGGGTGGGAAGAATCCAGAGATGTAGTTTGGAATTTGGAGTGACACAATATAGTACTGCTTGACTGATACGGCGGAGTTTCCTATAGACTATAAAAAAACACAAAAAACATGGAATTTCTCAAAAAATGTGATGAAATCCTTCAAATTTTCCCTCCTTCTAGTGCCAAAATGTGAATGGTGTTTCTATACCTATAGAAACACAAAGAAAAAACATAATATTACATCAAAATGCAAGTAAGAAGCAACATTCCCCATGAAATTAGATTTAAACATCAAAATAGGAATACAAATGAAGAACAACACAAATGAAAGCAATAGAATCCTATTGTAATGAACAAACTATCAATCCCATGGGGGAATGGTGTCATTTATGTGTAGGAAATGGCCCTTTCCCAACTCCTTTGTGGGATTTGATGATCTTGGATGATGATTCTTGATTCCTTTATGAAAATTTGACAAAACATTGATAAGATTGCTAAAAACTATGAAACTATGATAAAAATGGATGAAATTGCAAGTGAAATTGAGTATAGTAAGCTTGCATGGATTGTGGATGATATTGTGGATCCTAAAATCAATAGAGAAGCTCTCTATTTATAGGAGATAAGGATGGAGGAATGCGAAATAGGATGAATGTGGGATTAAAGATGGACCAATGATATTGTGCCACTTGTCAAGATGTGATTGGAGGAGGAATGAGCACATAAATGCTATTATATTCAAATTTGAATTTGATGAAATGACAAGTTGGAGGGAGAAAGGAATGGATTTAATGCCATTTGGATCAAGGAAAAGAACATGTAAGAGGCCTTTAATGCCTCGTTGGATGTAATCATCCCTTTTTGGAGGGATTTTAAAATTTGAAGAATATTCCCTTTTGATGCCAAGTTGAGGGAAACTAGATGAATTTATAAATCAAATAAATTGATTTGTTGGTGCAAGTTGAAAAATATAGAGGATTGAAGTGATTAGGATTAGATTTAATCATGATTTGATCAAATTAAGTAGAAATTAGATGATTTGACAATTTTGACTTAGATTTTAGGATTAAATAAATCAAAGTTGAGAGGAATAATGATTTTAGATTTAATTAAATAAGGATTGATTTATTTAATCAAAATAGGGTGATGCTAGATTAAATCAAATAAAGATTAATTTAAATTTAATTCAAAGAAATGACTTTAGAGATTTAATTAAATAAGGTGAATTATTTAATTGAAAGAGAGACTATAAGATTAATTAAATAATATGATTTATTTAATTAACAAAAGATGATGACTTAATCAGATAAATTTGATTTATTTAATTAAGAGATGAAATGTGATGATTAGAAAGAGATGATTCAGGATGAATTGATGTTAGTAAGATCAAGATCAAATGTGTAGGATCAATTTTTATTTTTTCCGTGTCTACACCTTTTATAACCAGAAGAAGAAGGCACTACCACAAAAATCCCAAAAGCTACCAAATTCCTAAACCTGATAGCTCACAATCTGATCCTAGATCTTGATTAGATCACAAAAGTATTCACTCATTAAGTCTCAACTACTTTATTAATGGCTTCAAATATTTTAACAAAGATAGCTATCAGAAAACAATCAGATTTGACACATCTTGGTGATGGGTAGGGGTCATTGTTGTCACAATTCCCTAATTAGTTAATCTTTTAATTGTCAACCTGGGGGTGTCTAAAGCTATGTGCAATAATATTTGGACTGGTTTTGGGGTTTTTTGTTGTTGGTCCTCTTTGTTAGGAGTTGTTTGGTTTTGTTCCTTTTCTGTCAAAATTTTCTCTATGCTATTCTTCTAATGTATTCCTTACTCAACTTATTCTAAAGCTTCTAAATGAAACAAATTATTGTAGACAGAAACTATGCAGAGATAAGATGTATTTAAAACTAGATTATATCATTAGGAATGGATGATTTAAACTTAATCTATTTGCATAAAAATGAGAATCTATTTTAACTTGAATTCAAAATCTAACTAAGAAACATAATTGAAATATAACTAATTCAGAAGCAACCTATTTCATTCCTTATATATCTAATATGTCAAGTAATAATTCCTTCTCTGTGCATAATCCATTAAGAACATAACTACTTATCAATGATTAACTATTTTATCTTTAGTCTAATTAAGTGGAATTTAAAGTAAGTTAAATAGAAAAGATTGTCTTTTATCAACACCATAATGGAATGAAGATCACAACAATGCAATTTTGAATTTAAGATATATTTTGACATTATCCTCATGGAATAATTTTGATTGAAAACAAGAATGAAGAAGAAACATTGACTAACAAGATCACCTTCCTTCAGAAGATACCTCTAAAGGGATTTAACATAGAACTGGATCAACTTCTTCCTTTTTATTCTTTCAAATTTTCCCAAAGAGGGGCAAAGTACAAAATGTTTTAACTAAGAATTGAAAAGTGAAATCTACTTGAAAATAGAAACTACTACATTCTACTCGCTAACTAACTTGAGACTAGATACATATATCCTTCTCTTATTTAAAAATAGGGAAAAAGTGGGAAATCTAATCAACTGCAAATTATTACAGATATTTTGGAGTTCTTGAATAACAATCATGGGAATCTTCTGGTCATCTTCAGTTGACATTGAACAAAACTATAGAGGTGGAATGTATGCTTGTTGGAACTGTTGTTTAGCTAAAAAGTCAGCTGCTTGAAGGTGTTGAGTCATGATGGGTTAGCTGCCACTTTAATTTGAATAGAAAAATAGTTAGCACTTCATTTGATCCATAAATAATCTTCCAGTCATGAGTTAAACATTCATAACAATGAAAAAATCACACATTAAATACCATTCAATTATGCATGCAAAGAAAATAAGAATTTATATAAATGTATTCATATTCTAGGTCTTCAAGCATAATTAAGTCCATAAATGAAGCATATAAAAGATAATATCATCAGTCTTTAAGCCAAATATAAAGTATCAAGTGTTAAACTTAGAAAATATATGAGGTCTCTGCAAGCCCTCATCACTTGGAAAAATATGATTGATTAACCATGGAGGTTGATGACACCAATTTGATGGTTCCACCTTGAAAGAAAGATGTCCGTCGTTCTGCCTGAAAAAATCTACCCAAAAAGATTACTTCTCAGAAGTTACACTTCTTGACACAAATAGATGATGTGTCAAGTGAGTGGGCAATCCTAGACTTGTGAGAGTAGCTTTGAAGAAAATCCTTGCCAAGCTTACACATGCCCCGGTTCATGCCTAAAAATAAAATGATATGTATATAAAGACACATATCCACCACATGGTGTATTGCATGCCTTTATGCAAGAGCATTCTTCATTCTTTGGGCATAAATTCATCTCAAAGTGGAAATGAGATAAGGGCCAAAAACCAAAGAAAAATATAAAGGAAAAATTTCTTTATATAGACATCATCAGTATTATGCTTGCCATCAAAACTAACAAAACCTATTCCACAAATCTTAGCACCAATATCATCTTTGAATTTAACTAAGCCGCCACCATAATTTTCAAGTTTAATGAACTTACTCTTATCACCAGTCATGTGATGTGAAGAACCACTATAAACAACCTAATAGTTCTTTTCGTGTTTAGCATGAAGAGCAAAAATCACCGTACCTTCACTTTCTTCTAGAACACTTTCCTTCACCTATCTTTCAGTATTAGCAGAACTAGATTCATCTTTTATAGCCAAGAACAAGCATTCATTTTCATCAAAATCTCCATAATCAGATTCTTCATCAGAAATACCAGCATCTTCATTCACATAATATGCTTTGCTAATCTTCTTAACTTTTTTTTCTTTGCTTAATCTATGTTGTTTATTCTTCTTAGATAATTCTGGACATCTCGAAGCGTAATGACCAATTCCTCCACAGCTAAAGAATTTAAAAGGTAACTTACCTTCATACTTACTAGATCCCTTTCTCATCCTTCTTGCAAAGTTAGCTTCCATTTCATTGAAGCTCTCTTCATCTGGATCTTCACTACATGTATTCTTAAAATTAGTTTGTGATTTGTATCCATTTCTCCAATTTGGTTTCCTCATTTCATAAGATGTTAGAGTACCCAATAAATGATCTTTAGTATAGGTGTTGTAATCCATATATTCTTCAATAGTAGATACCTTTTCACAATATGCATCAAGGAAAGTCTTGAGAATCTTCTTTACTATCCTAGATTCATCCACTTGTGCACCTAGTCCTCACATTTTACCTACTAGATCATCCACTCTCTGTACATAGGATTTAATGTTCTCATCTTTAGACATATGTAGCATTTAAAATTGTGCTTCCAAGTTCTCTAACTTTTATTCTTTGACCTTTTCATTTTTGGCATGATTCATTTCCAATTCATCCTATACCTCTTTAGTAGTCTTTAGATTTGCAACTCTAATTAACTTGGATTGTAAAATAATATTCTTCAGAATGTACTTCACCTTATTATTTGATTCATGTGCCTTTATTTCATTAGTTGTACTTAGACCATTAGTAGGAGTTGTATATGCAATATTATAATCTTTCTCAACATCATATCTATAGTATTCTAGATATACTTCAATCTTTATTCTCCAGAGGCCATAGTTAGTCCCATCAAACCTAAGACACTCAATAGTGATATTCCTCACCATCCTATACCTTCCTTAAGAGGTTAAGATCTTCTCCAAGGAACCAAGCTCTAATACAATTGTTGAACAAGAAAAATGAGAGGGGGGGTGAACCAGTTGTAGCCAATTTTTCTTTTAAAACAATCACCAGAGATTAATTCAATTACCATTCACAAATCCTTTACTTTTCTAATATGATTAATCATTAAGTGAAAATGTAGAAAATGAAAGAAGAAAAAACCATACACATACAACAACACTATATTTACATGGAAAACCTAACAAGAGAAAAGCCACAGTGAAGATTAGCTCACAATATAGAGAATATAAAAACCGAATACAAAGGCTCATTGATAGAGAAGGATTGATGCCAAAATAAGACTCACTGTCTGGAATAGGATTCACTATCCAACAAGGGTTAACCATTCGGAGGGCTCACTGCCACATAGATACAAAGAATATAGAAGAGATTCATCACAAAGATAAAATTTTCTCAATGAAATAGAGATTTCCACCACAATTTTCTCACATGCTTACAGACATGCTTGAATGGTAGAGTACACCTTCAGATCACTGCATCTGAAAACTCACCACTAAGATTTTGCACTGATCTTCTCAACCACACACTCTATTTGCATCTATCTCACATCTATCTTGCTCTAGTTCTTTGCACATATTTCACCAATATCTCATCCTGTATTTCTATCATCTTTAAGGATGATCCCACAAAATTGGTTTAGAATTACATTGAGGAAGGAAAATTAAAAAAATGCTCCCAAGACCAAAAATATGGGATTTTTAGGGGTTTTCTTGAACCCCCTAATTTGATTCAACCCATTTTTCATGTCAGGCTCATTCGAAACTCATATGGAACATTTGGGTAAGTGCATGAAGATGGGTAGCAATTTCGTGGCCACTTTTTATTTTTTTTTGAAAACTCATAACGTGAGTGTGTTATAATGTGCTCATGTTAGAATGCACTCATGTTATGGCTTGGTGTGCCAAGCCTAAGGCTTGACCACCAAAAACCCATAACATGAGCCCATTATAATGCGCTCACGTTATGGCATGTTAAAAGTAAAAAAAAGAATCGAATTTTATTTTCATTTGTGAGTGGTTTTTTTGTTGCCTGTGGCCAAAAACCTCAGAATTCTATGCTCGTGTTCTAGGAGGTGATTTTGTACAAAAATATTCATCGACGATTGCTAATTCATTGCCAGAATGCTGCCAAATCGATGAGGAGGTGAAAGAGGTAAGGATTTTTTTTTTTTAATTTGTTAGTTTTAGGTTGTATTTGATATTTATTTTTTGAAATGATAAGAGATAATCAACATGGAAACCCTCCTCAAAATCCACAACAAGAACAAAATCCTCAACAAGAAAATCCTCAACAACAACATCCTCAACCAAAACAACAACCTCCTCCACCAATCCCTCAATACCCTCTTGGCACTAAACAAAATTTAATGGGTGAAATTGAGAATAATAGAAAACAAATTGAGGATTTAATCGGGAGGTTGAACAATCCGAATGGTTCAAATACGGAAAGAATGACCTTGGTAGCTTCACTACAAGATATTTTAAAAAATGTAGATTCAATCAGCAAACAATTATGTGGTTGGTAGGATAGGAGGTAGGCGGCTAGGGATTTTTATCAAGATAAATTATCATATAAAGATGTAAAATATTTTAAAATTACAAAATTAGATTTGTGTGCATTATTCATTGACCCATAGTCAAATGGAAATATCTCCCTCAGTGCGAAGAGGTTTCCTATTCATTGGTGAAACCACCAAGAGATTATGAAATATTTTTGGGATAGGTGGTACATGGTTTTTGATGACCCACCATACAACAATTGTTAAGTCCCATAGTATTTCCTCAGGAAAGTATACACTGAGTTCATCTTGAACAAAATCCCAAATTATTTTGATATGAGGTACTTCCAGGGGAGAGGTGGGGGGTTGACACAAGATAGACCTGGTGCACAGCTAGATCCTAGGTGGCAAGCGATACGACCTCTTGCTAGGCTGCCTCATAAGCACATTTTCATCCTTTCCATCGTGAAGGAGAGTACCAACATAGAGACTCTGTAGACCATCAACTCTTTGATGTAGAGTGTCATCCAACATGTTAGCCCTCTTGTAAAATGCCATCCAAGGGAGTCTTCAACAGGTGGGCTTCAATGCCTTGTGTGTCAATGTTGTGGGGCAACTTGTTCATATGACCCCATCGACACTCAAGAGGTTGTTGCACACAATCTTTCTACAACTATGGAGATGGAGAGGGCAACTGACATTTTGCATGATGCATATGACATTGATAGTTAGGTGAAATTTAGCATGTTCATTG
Source organism: Sequoiadendron giganteum (assembly GCA_007115665.2). Taxonomy (NCBI): domain Eukaryota; kingdom Viridiplantae; phylum Streptophyta; class Pinopsida; order Cupressales; family Cupressaceae; genus Sequoiadendron; species Sequoiadendron giganteum. The sequence continues at coordinate 579,820,297 of CM021105.1, forward strand.
AATTTAATTTAATTAAATTCAATTTTGATTTTGAAATGCAAGATTAACTAATTTAGTTTTATGATTTTAATAAACTTGCAGGGTCACAATGTTGATACTAGATACATCATCTCTACACCTACTTATTTCTGTAGTACACCTATCAGTGGGGTAGGTAACTAGTAAACAATTATAAATTTATTACATTTTTATAACATTGTTTTATGAATGGTATTTTAATATGTGATTTTGGATGTTGAATAGGCTAATATTGGAGGTTTCGAGGGAACACCTCTCAATGCCAGTGGATTTATTCAAACCTTCACATAGGTAATAGAACAAAGAGTTTAACTAATGGATTGTACTTAATATATTTGTGTAGTTTATATTCATATCGTTGATTAAATTGCATTGCACATCATTCAAACTCAAAGCATTACTTCAAATTCCATAACTAATAACTATATGTTAGATGATAGAATTTCAACTAGAATATAGGTGTTTAGAAATTCAACATAAGTAGTGATGCAATTAATTCACATAGAATAAGTAATAATTCTAGGAGCAGATTCCAATTTCATTTGCTTGTCATGGAATTCCATGAGACCACATTTTACTAAGGCATATTTTAAAATATTTCATTGCCTTGTCTATGCTCCAAACTAGGCACCCATTATGGCATGCTTTCACAGATCTGAAACTCACTTGCAACTCTTTTGGAGCAATTGTCCCAAATATGGCTTTTAACGCTGAATTAGGCCACAATTAGGCCTCTTTTTCAAAGTGACACCTCTCCAAACACAAAAAAAAAATACTTTAAACCTCCAAAGAGTCAAAAGAAAACCAAGAAAACCTCAAATTATTCAACTTTCAGGTCTCCTCTCGCTCATTTAGATTCCTTTTCATAAAACCCTCACTTTCCTTGTAATCAATTAGTGATTATTGAAACTATTATGCCCTGACCTCTCATAAGATTATAATCACTTCAATAAAGATTATTTATTCCTATGAATGCTCATTCCATCCTCAAATAGTGCTGCCCAAATATCTATATACACTTCCTTCACAAAATCACTCCTTTTCACTAGTTTTCACCCTCTTTCACCTAGGGTTTCTCACTTATTCACTTCTCTGACCATATACAACCTCTTAGATATTCTAAAAACCCTCCAATTCACCTTCTCTCACAATTTTCATGGGATTTTATGCACTTCTAAACCCCTATCCTCTTTTTAGTCACTCTAGCCTTGTTAAAAGGCAGCAAAATTGGTTTTTCACTAGGGCAGCGAGGAGAACTCACACAAAAATTTCACCAAACCAATTCATTACCTTATACACCTACTCTTACTTTAGACCAGTCCATTCCACCAAGAAATAGTTGCTACCAAAAGGTGGAATGGACTTTTTAGTTCATTTGGGCAATCAAACCCTTAGCCCTTGTTTTCTGACCGCCTAGAGAAATCAAGCCACCAAAAGCTTGAAACTCAATATCAAATACTCAAATTAGTTTTAAATTGATGCCAACACCTAACTCCTTCAATTAAAATACATTACAGATGCACTACCACCTGCACAAAACCGTACATTGGCAGATGATGGAGGAAAGAATAGAAAATAGTAGTATAATAATGATATTTTATTAGTTTTCTCCTTCAAAATTCTTCAACAAAAACTAACAATGATAAATCACATCTTTTTAAAAATTTCCCAATCATTTCAATTTCCTAAGCACCTAATATTTCCTCTACAACTACCTTGACTCTGCATATTCCTCCACTTGGCACCATTTTGCATTTTTGCAACATTGATTGACAAATTTTGTTAAGATTTTGCAACTTTACAATTTATGCCTAAAATGACTACCAAAGACCATTAAAAACTCAAAAAAGGATATTTAAGCCTTATTACATCATGAAAATACCTATACAACCTCAAAATCCTAAATTAGCCTCATTGAGGCATGCTCTTGTAAAGGTGCACTTGCACCACTGTTTTAAACAACTCACCACATTTTCTATGCTACCACACTTTCCATACAAGACTACCAAAGAATTTTGTCAAAAAATTCATTTCCTCACTACTATGGCTAAAATATTAAAAAAGGTGCTTTCCGAAAAACTATGGATGCTTGAAAAAATCTATCAAAGCATAATAGTAAGAAATAACATAGACAAGGTAGTTAGTAGGTTGAAAAAATGCCTCAAAGAAATGCGGTCTCATGGTGATGGAATGCCATCTCATCACCATGAGACCAAATTTCTTTGAGGCATTTCTTCAAATAGCTCACCACCTTTTCTATGATACCACATTTTCCATACATGTGTACCAAAGCATTTTATCAAACTACTCACTTCCTTGCTGCTATGGCTAAAAGCCTAAAATAGGTGTTTTCCAACAAACTATGGATGCTTAGAAAAATCTCTATCAAAGCATAATAGTAAGCAATAATAGCATAGGTGTCTTCAACAAGATGTGTTCTTATAATTTCTTTATGCGTAAAGACACTGAAAATTTTAAAAAATAGCTGTCTGTCAAGTTTCTTTAGTTGGTCGTGAAGATGGATCCGTGATGGGTTGCTGCTAGGGTAGTGATGCCCTAGCTTCTATTCTATGCCTCTTATGCAGGTGTCAACTCTTCCTTTCAGCCTCTAGCTTGTTGTTGTTCATGTGTGTGGGTGGGCTAGGATGTGTTGGGTGCGAAGAGGTGTGTTGTGTGCAGCATGGGATGTGTTGTGTGTGGTGTGTGGTGTGGGGCCTAACGTGTGGGGTTGTGGGGTGTTGTGTGGGGTTGTTGTCGGTGGTGAGGAGTGTGGCTTTTGGTGTGTGGGGTGTGGAGGTTGGTGTGGTGGGTTTTGAGTGAGAAGATATGGCTAGGGTTTCCAATATTTTGATGCTTTGGGGTGCAAAGCCATCTCCAACTTCCTCTGCGGATGTGCATGCTCCGACGATGGATTCCTCATTTGTGGATGAGAGCTCTAAGCTTAAAAAGGTGAATGGGTGTTTGCCGCGAAGTCAAGATTGCCCAATTCTGGTTATTTCTCCAGAATCTGTGCAAGAGGAATTTTCATATTGGAGCCAACATATTCTTATTTGTCAATTTTTGAGTATCCATGTCCCCCTCTCGACTTTGGAGTCCTAGATTTGTAGATCCTAGCAAGTTGAAAGTGACTTTGATAATTTGGTGGCTGGGAATGGTTTTTTCATGGTTGATTTTTCTTGCATGTTAGACCACAATTGCATTTTTGAGGGAGGGTTGTACTTTTACAATCATGTGGGATTTTTCATGAAACCCTGGCATGGAGGATTCAATGCGGCAGAGGATCTACCTTCCCGGGTTCTTGTGTGGGTCTGCCTGCCATGGCTGCCATTGGAGTGCTAGAGAGAGGATATTTTGCATCAGATTGCTGCTTTGTTGGGGAAGCTGACTGCCATTGCTCAAAATACTTTGGATAAAAAGGTATTTTCATTCGCTCACATTTGTGTTGAAATTGACTTAAATAATCCATTGCCAAATTCTTTGGAAATTTTTATTGGCTCTGCCTCGTGGATTCAACAATTAGATTATGAGTCCCATCCTTTTCGATGTTGATTTTGTCATGAGTATGGACACCTTCAAAACCATTGTCCCAGGGCTACTAGAACGATAGGGGTTTCTTCTCCTCCTTCTTCAAGGCCTTTAGCTGAGAAGGGAGATAATGGCAAGGTGCCTATGACTGAGGGGGGACCGAATGATGACTTTATTCCTATTAAGTTGAAAGCTAAGGGGAGGGGTCAGAAGTGGCACTATAAAGATAGACAAAGTGATTAGGGTTTCAATCATTTTGAGGTTCTAGATAGTCCAGCCTTAGAGGAGGGGATCCCACTTGAGATCTTGACTGGAGCCACTAAAATGGATACAAGGTTGGAGCAGTATATTATTGTTAAGGATAACTCTTTGTCATTGGTGTAGGGGGGTACTGGGCCTCCTGATGCTTCTATAGATTTATAGGATGATATTGTTTTAGCGGATTTGGCTAAGGAGGCATTTTCTTTAGGTAGAGGTCAAGGATCATCTCTTGGTCTTGGGGTGCAACAACGCCCTCTCAAAAAGGGGCATTTCAACAATCCCTCTAAAGTTGGTCATAAGAAGGATGTTGACAAGATTAAATTTATTCGGGATTTGATGGTGGAATCAGGGTTGGTTAAGACCATTGAGGCCCACTTTGTCCAACCTTCCTCATGATTATTTTGCCATGGAATGCAAGGGGGTTGAATAGTGCCTCCCGTCAAAAGGCTATTCAGGATCTGATTGGGGTACATTCTCCAGATATATTTTGTGTTCGAGAGACCAAGCTTCAAGTGGACCTCATGATTCATTTTTCTCCTTGTATTTGGGGTTTTGGTCAGTGCCAGTGTATTGGGTCTAGGAGAAGTTCCAGAGGTTTGGCTCTTTTTTGGGATTCTCGTGAGGTTGTTCCTTGCTAGTGGATCTCTAGCCATTCCTCTATTTCGGTGGTGGATTATGTTTTGGAATCTAGTGAGACTATTTTGGTTATTAATGTTTATGCTTTGATTGATATTCGTGGTAAAATCTAGCTTTGGGCCCATATCAGGTATGTTAGGTCTTGTGCACCTAATTTTCCTTGGATCTTAGTAGGAGATTTCAAATTTGTGTTGTGTTTGGAGGAGAAAAGAGGGGGGCTTCTGAGACTGGGTCCTGCTTCAGATCTATTTCGTGCTAATGTGGATTCTCTTGCTCTTGTTGGCATTAAACCCTCCAATGACATTTTTACTTGGAATAATAGGTGGAGTAGGCTTGTTGCAATTTCAAAGTGGCTAGATAGATTTCTGGTCTATTGTTTTTGGGTTGGAGGTAGGTTGGTCACTTGCTTTGAGATCCTAGATTGGTGTGGCTCGGATCACTGGCCAATTAAGTTTTTTGCTTCTTCTTTCCCTAATTCTAAGAACCCTCCTTTCAAATTTTAGTTTATGTGGCTGCGTGATTCTTCCTTATATAATCTTGTTGCTCAGTGGTGAAGGGATGGAGCTCCCATGTATGGTATTGCTATGATTGATTTTGTTAAGAAGCTGCAATATGTCAAGTTTGATCTTAAGTGATGGAATAGAGCATGTTTTAGAAATTTTCAAGCAAAAAAGAGGGAATTGTAGGAGAATCTTGTTGTTATCACTTGCCAGATTAGGGATTTGGGTTTTTCAAAGGCTCTTGGGTATGCTGAGTCCCAAGATCTGATAGTGGTGGAGGAGTGGGAACTTCATGAAGAATTTTTTTGGAAACAAAAGGCTAGGGTTGACTAGATTCAAGAGGGTGACATGAATACTGCTTTCTTTCATCATTCGATGTAGGATCGTCGAAATAAGTGGCATATCCCTTCTCTTGTCAATCATGAGGGCTCTTCAATATCCTCACAATAGGCTTTGTCCAGAGAAGCTCATGAGTTCTACTCTGCTCTATTCACTGAGGATTCTCCCCCTACTAAGGCTGATGAGAACATGGTCCTTTCATGTATTCCTTCTTTGATCTCTAATGACTTGAATGCTTCTCTGATCCATTCGATTACTTTGTCTGAAGTGGAGGAGGTTGTGTTTGGGATGAATAAGGGGAAAGCTCCTGGCCCTAATGGTTTCCCTATTGAATTCTTCCAAGAGTTTTGGGATATTGTGAAGATGGAGTTGTTGGAGGTGGTTCGTGATTCTCTTCATAATAAGCAGATGCTTCATGCCCTGAATGCTTCTTTTTTGGTTCTCATTCCTAATAAAGATGGGGTAGATCGGCTTGATTTATTTAGACCTGTTGTGCTGTGCAATGTGGTGTATAATATTGTTACGAAATTGATTGCGGAAAGGCTTAAATCTTGTTTGTCTATTGTTATTTCTGAGGAGCAAGGAGGCTTTGTGGAGGGCCATCAAATTTTGGATGGGGTGGTGGTTGCCTCTAAGGTCATTCATTCTAGGGAAATATCTAAGGTTAGGTCTATGTTCATTAAGCTGGATATGGCCAAAGCATACGATAGAGTTAAAAGGGGTTTTCTTCAAAATATTATGTTGGCCTTTGGGTTTTCTTCGGATTAGGTGAATTGGACTATGAGTTATGTGACTTCTTCCTCCTTTTCGGTTATTGTGAATGGTGAGCCTTCAAAGCTATTTGGTGCTTCTAGGGGCCTTTGTCAGGGGGATCCACTCTCTCCTTATCTATTTATTATCTTGGTTGAGGGGCTTGGTTGCTTCCTTAAATTCCAAATTTCTCAGGGTTTGATTCATGGTTGGCAGTGGGGGATGGGTCTTCCAATGCTTTCTCATCTCCAGTTTGTGGATGATACTTCCCTTATGGGACTGGCCCGTATACATGAATCTCAGTCCTTTAGGCAAGCTTTGGATATCTACCTTATTGCTTCGGGTCAGAAAGTCAATGAGCAGAAGTCCTCTATTTTCTTCTTTAATACTCCCCAGGCTATCCAATGAAGGATTGTTGGTATTTTGTGGTTTCAAATTGGGTCTCTTCCCTTTGTCTATTTGGGGATTCCTCTTTCTATTGGCAGGCAGCCCCGGTCTTCCTAACAACTGTTTCTTGATAAGTTGAGGAAGAAGGTAACTCATTGGAATCATCGGTGGTTGTCTATAGCTGCTAGAGTTACACTCCTTAAGTCTATTATCTAGGCCCTCCCCATCTATAGGTGTTTTGTTCATTCAACCCCTATGTATTTCCTTAGGGATTTTGATGCTCTCTCTCATCAATTCCTTTGGAGTGGCAACTTGATGTCCTCTAAGTGGAGTCTTGTTAACTGGGATTTTTTGTGTAGACCAAAGCAAGAGGGGGGTCTTGGCTTATGCTCTACTATTTTGAATGGGAAATGTATTATCGCTAAGCTTTATTGGAATTGGTACACTAATCAACACCAATTATGGGCTCAGATTCTTAACCATAAGTATCTTAGAGGTGTTTCTTCTTTTGAGGTCCCTCGCTACCCTCTGAAGGGGAGTGGTTCTATGATTTGGAATACTTTGAAAGTGGGGGCTCAGTTGATTAAGCGTGCTCTTTTCTGGATCTTTCACTCAGGATCTCAAGCTCTTTTTTGGTTTGATGCTTGGGATGGGCACCCACTCCTTCTTTTTGATTATCCTCATCTTTAGCCCCTTTGTGATTTTTTTATTACTGTTGGTTGGGACACCATTGAGAAAGACAAGATTGCTGAGCATTGTGGTTCTATGATTACCTTTTGCTAGAAGCACCCTATTGAATGGCCTCCTGGGGGGTTTGAGGGGAGTAAGTGGGAGCTTTCTCATCTTTTGGTTTCTCATGCTTGTAACTCTTTGAGGGGCCCAAATATTTTGTCTTGGGATGGCTCTAATATGTCTAGGAAGTACTTTGTGCCTGTTGGCTATAAGCAGCTGGGTAGGCAATTGTTTGGAGATATTGAGGTCCCTTGGTGGAAGAAATTCTGGCACAAGTTGTCTTGGCCTAAGTGCAATTTCTTCATGTGGTTAGTGGCTCAGAGCAGGTGTCTTACTTGGGATAATCTATGTTAACACAAATTCCAAGGCCCCTCAAGATGTGTCTTATGTTGTGATTCGGAAGAAAGTGTCTCTCATCTCTTCTTCCAATGCTCTTATACTAGGGAGATCTAGCATTTTTGGTGGGGGGTGTGGAATACGCCCTGCTGGCATGTATTCTTGTTAGCTAAGTTTGTGGATTGCTGGGTAGGGCCCTTCTTTCTACTTCCTTTCTTCAAGCTGCTTGGGGGATTGGCGCATCCTTCATTATTTGGAATATTTGGTTGGAGAGGAATCATCGGGTTTTTCAAGATGTGTTGTTGGTGGCCCCTCGTTTGTGGTAGAAAATTCTGCATTCCTTGGGAGAAACTATTGCTGCTAAGTGTGATCTCTCTGTTTCAGTGGCCCCTTGTGATATTGATTGTTTTAAACATCTTCATCTTCCTCCTCCACAACAAAAAATCAAGTGCATCAGATGTTGCCATCCTACCCCAAAGGTGAATAGGGAGGGAAGATGGTCCCCTCCTCCTCAGGGGGTCCTCAAACTTAATACAGATGGCTCTTCTCATGGAAACCCTGGTCATGCTAGTATTGGTGAGGTTGGTCGGGATAGCTTTGGAGATGTTCAATTTATCTTCTTGGTGTATAAGGTTTTTCATTATAATAATTTAATGGAGGCTCAGGCTATCCTTTTGGAAGTGGAGCGTGGAAGTCAATTGGGGTAGCACAGGATCATTTGTGAATCTAATTCCTAGGTTGTGGTGAACCTATTGAATAGGCATAATTTAGATGATGTTAGTTGGCATTTGGCTTTGATTGTGGAAGAGATTCTCAACCTTTTTACTTCTCTCGAGTTCATTACTTTCACCCATATTCCTAGAGAGTGGAATGGTGTTGTTGATGGTTTGGCTAAATGGGCTTCAGATCATCTTTAGGACTGGAACATGCTGGATCGGGGTCAATTACCACCTGATTTGTCTCAATAGTTGGACCACTTGGTGGATCTTGATAGGGCTATGTAACGGCCTTGCTTTGTATTTTTCCTTGGTTTAATAAAGTTTTTACCCCTCTTTTATTTTAATAATAGCATAGAGAAGGAAATGAACTGTCTAAAAAAATTCCTGAAAGAAATCCGGTCTTATGGTGATGGAATGCCATGACGTGCATTTTTTTGTAATGGCATTCCATCACCATGAGACCCCATTTCTTTGAGGCATTTTTTCAAATAGTTCATTTCCTTCTCTATGTCACCACCGTTATTGTCCATGTCTATGAAAGAATTTTATCAAACGGTTCAATGGCTTTCTGCTATGGGTAAAAGCCTAAAAACACACGTTCTTTTGAACAAGATATGGATAGGGAAAATAGTAAGCATGATAGTCCAAAATATATAGGTTAATAAGTACTCAAAATTTTGTTTATTATCTCATTAATTTATAAGTCATGACATGGATCACTATTGTAGTTTTTGTGATTAAATAATTTATTGTTTTATTTTTAGCTGTTGAAAGTGGAGACACCTCTAAATGTGATGAGAGAAATAGAGATTAGTGTTTCATCTGTTATAGAATCCTTGATGGCTCTAACAAGGGAGGTATGAGGAAAATTACTAAATTTACATTTACATTTGTTGTTATAGATGTTAGTTCTATTTGTAAAAGCAAACCATTATTGATTCCTGGTTTAATTTCTATTTGGATGGTTTATACAGGGCTTCAACACACCTTAGCCTGGGTGTGTGAATATTTCCCTCGAGGAGAGTGATCATCAGATGGCGGTAAGTGATTATTTTTTTAAATATATAATCTTTTATAATGTAATTTATATATATTAATGTCTTTACTTCTTATTGTAATAGATAAAACTTCACGAAGAACTAAACACTAGGAGGAGCACCAAGAGCACTCCTCGACCATAGCATAAACGAGTGACTGATGTATCTCCATCCTATTGACAAGCAAAGGGAAAGAGTTTATTACGAGGGGATGGAGAGTGATGACTTTTGATTCCAAAGCCCTTTGTTGTATGCCTACATGGAATTTTTGTACATATTTTGTATTGGATATATTTGAAATTGTATGCCTATATGGCTATTTTGTACCTATATTTCATACTTATATCAAAATATATTGATGTATTCGTACATGGCTATTTGGTTAATACAATTTTTTTTTTATCGACAGTGTCCATATTTGCATTTTGAATTCATGGTTCAATAGATATGAGTTACTTGTATTCAAGTGTATACTTTACAACTTATGTGTATAATTTGTGACTTATGTGTGTTCCAATGTATACTTTGTGACTTACTTTTTTTCATGTGTATACCTTGTATTCATTCATATACTTTGTATTAATTTGTGTATAATATGTATTCGTATGTATACTTCAAGGCTTATGTGTTTTTGAGTACTTGTGCTTCCATTTTTCACATGTACATGCTTGAATTATTCACGTGTATACTTATTAATCGGTTATACCTAGCATTGATAATTGTTGTCCTTCATGATTTGTCTTGAATATTAATTGATTGATTCTAAACAACTTTATGTAAAAGAAAAAAAACATTTTTTCAATTGGTATTGCATGAAATGATTCGTAAAATTATTTCAAAAAGTATCCTTGATATTACAAAAAGATATGTGTTTATACACTTCAATTGTGCAGTCACCTTTTCATTCTTTCAAAGAAAAATCTGCCTATGCCACTATTACACTACATAGGTAAACCAGATTTTGTATTGTGGAGCTATATTAAGTTGTCACTCTCAAGACCAATGTAACAATTATACAAAATAATTTTTGAGACTACAAGAAGACATCAAAATGGCTAGTGTACTAAACAAATTCTTATGATTTTTGAAGAATGCTAATAACTCTACTCAGTTGGCTTCTTTTTTCAAAATCATACAAATTGAACCCTGACATCAATAGATTGTGTATATCAAGCTACCACAATTCAAGTTTCAACAATGAATATTTATCATGCATGTTTTAAATGACATTCAAGTTTATGGTAGTTTTGTTGTTTATATGATTTTACGTGATATTATAATCCTAATTCATGCTTCTAGGCTATATATATATATATATATTGTTTTTACATGTTTTTTGTACTAACGAACCCAAAATGAACCAAACCAGCGAATCGAACCCCTGAAATCGAACCCAAACTTCATACCTCCTTAAAACCTCTTCCAAAACTCTTCATTCTATCTACACAAACTTAATTGACCACCAAATTATGTTGCCCCTTGACTTTACCCACTTTTACTTCCTCAAGCCTCTCTTTTTCATTGAAAACCCCTCTTTTCCCAACTAGGGCATCATGCCATAACATACTTTTGACCTCCCTTGTGTTTGCAGACCTTTTGAACACATCAAATTCCACAACCTCACTCTATTTCCAACCTATTCTAACTTATTCTCAAGCAATTTCTTCTTTTCACCTCTTCTAGCCTTGCTTTTAAGGGCTAAATTATGAATTTTCAATAGGGGCAGCGTTAGTAATCTCTTCCGATGCATTTACCAATGCTATTTTCTTACACCTACTCCCTATCCTAATTACATTAGACCCATTCCACTGAGACACAACCTGAACAATAGGTGGAATGGCCTATTTCAACATATTACACTCAAATGGGCTTGTATGAGCAAGTTCAAACCTATTTCAGAAATCTACTTCTAAGTTTCTTGGAACTTAATAGAATTCCATAAGAATGGATTCTAATCAAAGCTAAAACCATTCTACAAAATATTTAGATCATCTTAGAGAAAAATCCTACTATACAGACTCGTACACAGGCTAGAAATGAAGAAAATGCACAAAAATTAACAAAGAAATAAAGATATTTGATTGATACTCTCCTTCAAAATATTCAAAAACCACTAAATTTGAGTTTCCAATAATCATACACTTTTTGTGTGGAAAACTCAGACTTCTCAACCATCATGTGTATGTTTATCTTTTCGATTGTTTTCCATGTCATCATAAGGGATCAAGCCAGTTGAATGTACCTCAGAGAAATTTCATGTGTTTAGGTGTGGAATAGTACCATGCCTAGTGTAAACGAACCTATCAAAACACATTGGAGAAATTTATTTGGTCACACAAGTTGCAAAATAAAATTTTCACCACTTTGCAACTTTACACTACTTGCATTTGACACTATTTCCATCAAGTGAAAAGTGGACACCAAAGGAAAATGATTTCGAGATAACAAAAACCAAGAGAGGTTATTGTAGAGGGGTCCAATGCAATCCTATAGGCTCATACAGAGAGTTTGTAAGAATCATGGTTTCTAAGTAATATCCCTTCAAAGATTGCTTCCCTTTTGCACTTTGGACCCTTTAGGGATTGATCCAGTTGAATGTAGCTTAGAGAAATTCCATGTGTTTGGGTACAAAAAAATGACCATGTATAGCATACAAGTATCCATTCGGATGTACTGGAACAGTCTGTTTGGTCACACAAGTTGTAGAACGAAAGTTGCACCACTTTGCAACTTTCAACTACTTGCATTTGACAACTTTTTCTCGAAGTGAAAATTCACCACCATAGGAAAATGCCTCTAAGATAGAAAAAACTAAGAGAGGTTATTTTAGAGGGGCCCAACATGATCCCATAGGATCAGGAGAGAATTTTCTAAGCATCACAATATCTGAGTAACAACATGTTGAAGTTTACAACCATTTTGCACTTTGGACCCTTAAGGGATTGATCTGGTTAAACGTAGCTCAGAGTGAATCAGTGTCTTTGGGTGTGAAAGAGGACCATGCATAGCATAAAAATACCTATTCGAGCACATTGGAATAATCTTTTTGGTCACATGAGTTACAAAATGAAAGTTGCACCACTTTGTAACTTTCAACTACTCACATTTGACACATTTTCCCCCAAGTGAAAACTTGCCACCGCAAGAAAAATTCCTCCAAGATAGAAAAAAAGAGAGAGGTTATTGTAGAGGGGCTCAACATGATCCCATAGGATCAGATGAGAAGTTTCTAAGTGTCACGATGTTTGACTAATAACATGTTGAAGTTTACAACCATTTTGCACTTTGGACCCTTAAGGGATCGATTCGGTTGAACGTAGCTTAGAGCGATTCCATGTGTTTGGGTGTGAAAGAGGACCATGTCTAGTTTAAACATACCTATTTAGATGTATTAGAACTATTTGTTTGGTCACACGAGCTACAAAATGAAATTTGCACCACTTTGCAACTTTTAACTACTTGCATTTGACAACTTTTTCTCTAAGTGAAAACTCACCACCACATGAAAATGCCTCCAAGATAGAAAAGCCAAAGAGAGGTTATTGTAGAGGGGCCCAACTCAATCTCACAGGATTAGATGAGAAGTTTCTAAGCATTATTGTATCTGAGTAACAACATGCTGAAGTTTATAGACATTTTACACTTTGGACCCTTAAGGGATCGATCCAGTTGAACGTACCTAGGAGTGATTTTGCATGTTTGGGTGCAAAAGAGGACCATTCCTAACATAAAAATACCTATTCAAACATGTTGCAATAGTCCATTTGGTCACACAAGTTGCAGAACAAAATTTGCATCACTTTGTAACTTTCAACTACTTGCATTTGACATCTTTTTCCCCAAGTGAAAACTTGTCACCATAGGAAAATACCTCTGAGATAGAAAAATAAAAGAGAGGTTATTGTAGAGGGGCCCAATGAAATACCATAGGATTAGATGATAATTTTTTAAGCATCATGGCATCTGAGTAACAACATGTTGAAGTTTACAACCATTTTGCACTTTGGACCCTTAAGGGATTGATTTGGTTGAACGTAGCTCAGAGCGATTTTGCGTGTTTGGGTGTGAAAGAGAACAATTCCTAGCTTAAACATACCTCTTCAGATGCATTGGAATAGTCCATTTGGTCACATGAGGTGTAGAACAAAAGTTGCACCACTTTGCAACTTTCAACTACTTGCATTTGACAACTTTTTCTCCAAGTGAAAAATTTTCATGACAAGAAAATGCCTCTAAGATAGGAAAACTAGAGAGAGGTTATTGTAGAGGGGCCCAAATCAATCCCATAGGATCAGATGAGAAGTTTCTAAACATCGCGATATCGAAGTAACAACATGCTAAATTTTTCAACCATTTTGCACTTTGGACCCTTAAGGGATCGATCCGGTTGAACGTAGCTCAGAGTGATTCTGTGTGTTTGGGTATGAAAAAGGACCATGCCTAGTGTAAACATACCTATTTGGAAATGTTGGAATAGTCTGTTTGGTCACACAAGCTACAAAATGAAATTTGCACCACTTTACAACTTTCAACTACTTGCATTTGACAACTTTTTCCCCAAGTGAAAACTCGCCACGACGAGAAAATAACTCTAGGATAAAAAAAATCAGAGAGGTTATTGTAGAGGGGCCCAACATGATCCCATAGGATCAGATGATAATTTTCTAAGCATCATGGTATTTGAGTAACAACATGCTAAATTTTACAACCATTTTGCACTTTGGACCCTTAAGGGATTGATCCAGTTGAACGTAGCTTAGAGTGATTCTGCATGTTTGAGTGTGAAAGAGAACCATTCCTAACATAAACATACCTATTTGGATGTGTTGAAACTATTTGTTGGGTCACATGAGCTGCAGAACGAAAGTTGCACCACTTTGCAACTTTCAACTACTTGCATTTGACAACTTTTTCCCCAAGTGAAAATTTTCCACCACAACAAAATGCCTCTGAGATAGAAAAAACTGAGAGAGGTTATTTTAGAGGGGCCCAATTCAATCCCATAGGATCAGATGAGAAGTATCTAAGAATCATGATATCTGAGTAACAACATGTTGAAGTTTGCAACCATTTTGCAGTTTGAACCCTTAGGGAATCAATCTGGTCCAACGTAGCTTAGAGCGATTTCATGTGTGTGGATGTGAAATAGGACTATTCCTAGCATAAACATACCTATTTAGACATGTTGGAACAATTTTTTTCTTCACACAAGTTGTAGAATGAAATTTGTACCACTTTGCAAATTTGCACTACTTGCATTTGACACTTTTTTCATTAAGTGAAAAATTGACACCATAGTAAAACCACTTCGATATTAAAGAAAACCAAGAGAGTTTATTGTATTGGGGCCCAACATGACCTTATAGGTTCAGACGAAGATTCTGTAAGTGCCACACTTTCTAAGTAATACCCCATCAAAGATTGTTGTCCTTTTTCACTTTGGGCCCTTAAGGGATCGAGTCGGTTGAATGTAGCTCAAAGAAATTGTGGTCTATTTTTGATAGAATTAGGTGGGAAGCAGAATTACTACATTTTAGTTTTGATTTGGCTGGATTTCAAGTGATTTTGTGCATTTTAGAAGCCAATTACTGAGGGTCAGTCTGTATACCCTGTTTTAAGAGAATCTTTTAGGTACTTTGTTTTATTGAGGTGTCTTAAGAGGGTTGGTATGTATGTCAATAAAACCTTGCCTAACTTGTGAATGAAGATGGTTTTGGGGTTTTTTAATTTTAGAGGGCTTATCATGCCCTAAAACTAGAGGAATTGGTGGTTTGGTAGACTAGTTAATGATGCCCATTGGTGGTTTGTGTGTGATAGGAAGAATTAAGGGGGGTTTCTTGTTTTGTGAAAGCTGATCCAAAAGAGTCTTATGATGGTTTGATGTATGTTGAATATGTCTTAAAAGGGTGCCTGAAATGGTGGTTTTTCGTAAAGGTTGTTAAGGAATTTTGAGAGCTAAGGTGGGAAGAATAGGTCTGGAGACCTACAAAAGTGACTAGGTGCAAAGTTGAAAATAAGCCAAGATTGAGTTTTGAGGGAAGGAAGGAGGTTGGAATCCTTTTCTATTGTGGAAGTGAGTTGATTGCCTTCCTGCAACATGAACTCCAAAATGACCTCAAAACCAACTAACATGACTTATTACATTATAAATTGGTCTAATATGACCTTATTCAATTAACTAAACTCAAAACACAAAACTAAGTTAAGACTTCCATGAACCAAATTTGCTCAATAACCTTGGTGCCCCTGCACCAAATTTCATTATTTCAATAAATCTCATTACAATGCCTTAAGTAGTCTGTTCTCAAAGATCTTACAATTTCACTCATACATTCGAGATTGTCTTATAATTTCTACATCATAGGTGCTCATTATGAGGTTAGATTAAAATGAGTAACTTGAGATTCCCTCGCAAAGCTTCACATGCTCTTTTATAATGGCTTGAAATCAAAATTGAGATTTCTCAAGATCATCAAAATAAGGATGGTGCATTTCATTTTTGGATGAGATTCTCTTTGATGGCTCATAAATCAACATTTTTTGCAAGGAGAGACCAATCAATTTTTGTAGTTTACTTACAAATATGCAAAGTAAAAGAAGAAAAAGAAAGAGCATCCAAAATGGAAATGAAATGAAAATAGATGGAAGGCACTTAAAAATAGGCATGACAGTCTCTCAACTTAGTCACTCCTAGTCAAACATCTTCACTGGGAGTTCCAAGGCACCTATTCCACACAACACCTCTCATGAATAAAATATTTTGAAATTTGAGATGCTCTTATAATGACTAGATCATAGGTGCTCATGATAAGGTTAACTTCAAATGAATAACTTGAAATTACCTCACCAAGCTTCACACACACTTTTGTAATGGCTTAAAATCATAATTGAGATTTGTCAAGATCATCAAAATAAGGATGTTGCATTAATTTTTTGGCTGAGATTCTCTTGTATAGCTCATAAATCTGCATTTTCTACAAGGGGACATCAATCAATGTTTAACAGGTTACTGTCAAATAGGAAAATTAAAAGAAGATGATAGCATTGGCATCAAATAAAGTAATGTGCATACAATTATAAAATTAATAATAACCAATGTGCATATACTTAAAAATTAATCCAACGAACCATCTGGTTCTGGTCTACTCTTTATTGTGTCAAGTATTACCTCATGGTCAGATTCACAGACCTTCACAAGGTCTTGTTCAAAGGTCTACCCCCATATTTGGTCAAACGAACATTGGATGCCATGACAAGGTTCGAGTAATGAAGAATCTTATGATGCATGTGAAAGTCCTAAAACAACCAATGTTTAACACCCATATGTGGGTACCTTCTAAGCCACGTTACAATAACCACAACTGAGCCTGTAGGGTATTCGATGTTTTCTCCATCTATAACTAGGGCCTCCAATTTATATTTGGCCTCAACACAATGACACAAGTAATAGTTTGTTCCCTCTTTTTTCTCTTCATCTGCAATGACTGCATAAACATGCCCTGTATTGATATGTGCAAAAAATCTCTTGAAATTAGTCAACATTACAAATACACTACAAAGTAAGATAACAATATGAAATTTCAACAACTAAGCAAGTAGATATATAACCTAGTTGAACTAGATCTGATACGTGGTCAAAGTCGACCGATGATTCCATCTGTGTCAGTTCCAATGCAGTCAGATGATGATACATGTGAAGTGGGCTAAGATAACTTGTCAACCCACTCCCCTAACTCACAATCATTCCAGTCTTGCATTGTACATGAAGACAAAAAGAATGCCATCTTCTGTGTATCGATACTCCATGAACCTACATTTGAGCTAAGGAAAGAGTGTATCTCACTTGCTCATGTTAGTGTACAACAGTCCTTATATAGTGCAATGTTAGTATCATCCATCAACCAAAAAATACTACAAACTAAAGACCTAACTTCATTACCTTGACCCATCAAAGAATTACACCACTAGATGATTGATCTTGCATCTATCAACTTTGCATCTTTATACTTTAACTCTTCTTGTGCTAATGCTCTTTTCACACATTCTCTTGTACCATCATGCTCCCCCTTTCCATGCTCAGCCTCACAAAATTTCCACATATGTTGAACACCTATAATGACATGCATCCTACACAACCAGAACATTTGCAAGTTCTTGAACTGTGTTGCACAGTTATCCAACCATATTATATGTTGACCGTATGCTATTCCCCTCTGAGCCAAACCATTGTAGGACATCTAGAAGCAACCTTGCACGAACTCTAGAGAATGTGTGTGATCATCACTAATATAAAAGTGGTACTCCCTCAATACCTTCCTTTGGTCCTCTGTACTATCAGATGCATGAATGAATATTGTGTGCACAAATATTGAAACCTATGTGGAGTTGCAATACTGTGACTGCACCTCATGTTATGGCTGTAGAGTGTAGTTCTCTGCAAATTCAACCACTGATACTATGCTTCCAACTGTAAAGGTGTCCTTACATATATTGAATTGTATGTCCAACCATCGGGTTCTATGGGTATGCATTGCATACTCAAATAGTATATTGTCACAAAACATGGACATAAACTAATACACTGGAATCTTCTCAATAACCAAATCACACCTTTTTGCTTGAGACCCATCTTTTGTAGCATATGCCACTGTTTTATACTTCCCGAACTCTACTAGTTTATGTCCCACCTCATCTGTGCTTTCCATATGTTGACATAGTGGCATACACTGAAAGCCACCATAATTCTCGCATGAACCATCCAAGCATATTGTCCTATAAAATATTTGGCCATCCTCTATTTCACATAATTTTTTTGATAAGAACTCTCTTGAAGATTTTTGTGGGGCTTCTATGCCACAATCCTGAAAAAAATCATTAGTATGCAAAGCTAAACATATAGAATGATAAACATCATAATGGTTAGAGAATTCAATATGTAGTCTACAACAACAAGTAGTGCATGTGTCATTTATCTTGACATAAAAAGGTTTAAGAATTTAAAAAAATATTTGACAAATACTAATTTGAGGATAATCATTTTGAAATTTCTGAAAAAGGTTGGGTTTGTCATATCTAAAAAAATATTTGACAAATACTAATTTGAGGATAATCATTTTGAAATTTATGAAAAAGGTTGGGTTTGTCATATCTAAAAAATTCTTTGGATGTGGTCCACGGTTTGGACTACCGATTCTCCTTCTTACCACATCCCTTTGATTTAGAGATGGCCTTGTGTTATTCTTCCAATACTCTTCAATTAGTGTTCTCAAGGCTTGAACAACTTCTTTATCTTTTTGTGGTAGTCTCCCCGAGAATGTCCATAATTCATTTGAATTGGTGCCCTCAATTCTTTGCTGCCTTTGAACAACTCTTGATAAAGATTTTCAACTAATTCTCATTTGTTCACTCATATTTTTAATGAGACGATCTCTCTTTGTTTGACAGCTTACCAAAGTTGATGTAATGACACATTAGGTGACATTACTATCCTTTGACCATCAGGTCCTATCCACACTCTTATAAGCATCCATTAGATTCTTCAAAATAGTGTTTTCACTTGATACATTCGATGTTATCAACCCAAGAGTCTTCATGATGTTTCTATACTTTACACCCCACATCATTTCAACAAATAGTTGACATCTTGTGGTCTCATTTAGCCTTTCAAAGAAAAATTTCAAAATCTTATCAGCAAATTTTCTACAAGTGCATGCTGAAATATTACCTTCCATGTGCTACAAAATATCCTCATCAATATTAATCAAATACTTTGGCTTTCTACGCAATATTCTAGGTGGTGTTCTCCTAGGTACATACATCTCAACATTAGGAATTTCATCAATATTTAATTGAGGTGGGATAGATTCCGTACCTTTGATAAAGGGTGGAGTAGAAGACATACGTTGAGGTTCATGTGGGGATGATGGCATACCTTCTTTTCCAAATCCGAGTCATGATGTACTCTCCATTTGAGATGCGTTGGATGGTGTCCAACAATATTCACTTGTAGTAGATAGTGTCCCTCCATATTCACCTGTGGTAGATGGTGTCCCTCCATATTCACTTTTGGTAGATGGTGTCTCTCCATATTCACTTGTAGTAGATGGTGTTCCTCCATGTTCTCTTGTGCTTAATGATGTCCCTTCATATTCACTTTTCGTAGAGGGTGTGTCTTCAACCACGGTATCCAAATCTCATTTGTGCCTTTTGTGCTATCAATTCCTTTTCTATTTTTGACAGTTGAGGTTCCTCTTCAATTGGATTTTTTTCGTCAATCATTTACAATTTATTCTTTTCACGATATGTTGCCACCCGATCTCTCTCATTTTTTTTGAAGTGTTCATACTCTTCATTTGTTAGTTTCTTTGGTATGGTAGATAATTTTACCTGTAGCATGGTAATGAGATAAATATTAGTTCCTCAAAAATGTATCCATTCAAATAAATAAAAATATATGTCATTCAAGGCTTCATAAAGAATACTTACAATCATCCTCTACAAGAGTATTTATAGCATAAACAAAGGTCACACAATTTTTTTCAATGGAATGCCTTAAAGAGGTGTGGTAATGTGGCATGCCATGATTGCAAGATAGGATCAAAATGGAAGCATGGACAAGCCATGTGGTATGAAAATCCAAAATAAAGGATTAAGAAATGATGTTTTATTTTACTTAAAAATTATGTCATATATATGTGTATACAAAATGTGGAAGCATACATCATGTAGGAGCACCATTGAATGTCAATTGGCCAATTCCACTCACTATGATTATTGTAACTGGTGGAATGGGTTTGCATCATCAATGAATAGGTGAGGGAATGTTGTTTGTGTGTAGGGGAGGTCTGAAAGGGTGTTGGGCATGAAGCCCTAAAGTGAAAATTTGAGTTTTCCAAGAGATTTGAAGCGGTTTTGATATGCTAAAGTGTGTTTTGTGTTGGGGAAGTGTGGTTTCTTGTTGAATTGAGTTTATGTGAGCAATTTTAGACCTTTTTGAAGTATTCATAAGATTGTGTGAGGGTTGGATGGGTGTTTTTCAATAAACCCCTAGTTTCTTGGGTGAAAAGGAGGGTTTTGTGATTTGACACTTTGGTGAGTTATTTTCTTAAAAAAATGGTGGAATACTTGGTTTGATAGCATATAGACTACTGACCAATTTATTTTTGTGTTTTGGAAAAGGATTTAAGTTAAGGTCCTTTGTAAAAGAGGCCTAATTTGAGGCCTAGTTGGTGTAGAAATCTAGTTTTGATGAAGTTGTAAAAAAGAAGCCTATTGTGGCTTGTTGATATGTTATTGTGTGCCATGTTGGGACTTTGAGAAGGGTTAGGTCTTAGTATGAGAAGGCCTTCTCTAAAAGATATACTTGGTTGAGTGAGTTAGCTATGCTACAAGGATGACTATTGAATTGGTGAAAGTGAAGAATTTTATGATTTGTTAATTGTGAATTGTTGTTGTTGGTTGATTTTGTGTTACAAGACCTCCATTGATTACATCAATGCACAAGGTAAGTCAATTGTTAAATAAAAAAATGCCTCAAAGAGATGTGGTTTTGGTGCACTAGGGCGGTTTGAGAGTCTAAGAAGGTTCATTATGACTACTCCACAATCTAGGATCTGTAGTTTAGTGGAGTAGGTTAGTTTTAGGCTGTGTACCTTGTGTGCATGTTTTTTTCATGCAGAGGAAAAAAATAATTCATCATTTGGTTGTTGTCCTCTCAAGAAATACATAAGTTTTCCAATAAAAATGGATGGTTACAAGTTGGTGATTGAGGAAAGAGCATTCAATGAGACTGTAAGTTTATTATTAAAGCATGGGTAAACATTTCTAAATGTGTTTCAAGTAGTGTTAGAGCATGTGAAGGTTTGGAGTATGCTTTTCAAATAAACCCTCATTTGGAAAGCTTTTTTGGGAGAATAAAGTAAGGGTTTTGTTGAACAACATTTATTTGAGCCTTTCCATTCCTAAAATTGGTTGAATCTAGTGTTTTCTAACCTTGATAAAGAATTTTTGGAGCTATTAGGTGTTTTGGTGGTGATTTTAGGATACTTCATTTGTAAATTTGGCCTAATTTGAGGCTTATTCTAGCATTCAGTCAAGTTTTTTGACAACCTAAGGTTATAATGACAAACAAGCAATGATAACCATGGAATATGAAAAATAACAAAAATGAAAGCAAGCCAAAATAGACCAAAAGAAAATATGTAAAGACTTCACACACCTAAAAAACCAGAGCTTCAAATGGAGGAGTTCAACCCAATTATGTAGCCTTTGATTCTTCTTTCTTCAAACTCCTCAACAATTTGACTTTTTCAAAAGCTTGTTCCCCTCCAAGTTTTATTTGTATATCACTTTTGAAAGGAATTTAGACTTTAATTGATATTATATGCCTTTCAATGTGAAAACTCTGCTATTTCATGCAAAGGTGGTGGAATGTGAAAAACATGCATGCACACTTCATAGCATCATCACAAAGCATATTTTTGTCATCACACACGTAGAAACATGAGAATGTGCAGAATGTGGGCCTTGAGATCATGGGTATATTTAGTTTTTTTACCATTTTTAGTGCAAGAAAATTTTTTCTCGTGTTATAACGCACTCACGTTATAATGCGAGCACGTTATTTCTTGCTAAAATGGCTATATCTCTACTTCTTTAAAACATGCTCACGTTATGTGAAAGATGATTTTTTTAATAGATTTATTTTATCTCTCTTTGTTTATACCCTCTACCCTAATTCTATATCTCTCCATGTACCCTTATAGTAGAGGAGATAGAGGTGAGTGTGTGTGTGTTTGAGAGAGAGAGAGAGGTAGAGGGAAGGAGAGGAGATATATATAGGAGAGAGGGAGGGGGGTTGAGGGTTTAAGGGCTTAGGGCTAAGGGAAAAGGGTTAAGAGAGAGAGTGGGAGAGAGAGAGAGAGAGAGAGAGAGAGGGGGGAGAAAGAGGAGAGAGAGGGAGATAGGGGAGAGTGGGAGAAAGAGAGAGTGGGAGTGATTAAACAACAAGAGGGAGAGGGGGTAGGAGGGAGAGATTTGATAGAGACAAAGGGAGTGGGAGAGAGATAGAGGGTAGAGGGTTAAGGGTTTATAGTTTAAGGGTAGAGGGTGTAGGATTGAGAGAGAGTGGGACAAAGAGAGAGTGGGAGAGATGGAAATAAAGAGGGAGAGAGAGAGAGGGGGAGAGTGGGAGAAAGAGATAATGGGAGAGAGTGGGAGACTGGGAGAGAGAGAGAGGGAGAGTGGGAGAGAGTGAGAGAGGGGGAGAGAGAGGGAGAGAGAGGGAGAAATAGGCAGAGGGGGTAGGAGGGAGAGATTTGAGAGAGAGAGAGGGAGTGGGAGAGAGATAGAGGGTTAAGAGTTAAGGGTTTAAGGGTTAAGGGTTTAAGGGTTAAGGGTTTAAAGGGTTAAGGGTTAAGGACAGAGGGGAGAGAGATAGGAGTGAGTGAGAGAGATTTGAGAGAGAGGGGTAGGAGGTAGAGTATCAATCCATAAACCCTCTATCTTGTACCCTATAAACAATTAAACACTTAACCCTAAACCCTAAACCCCTATACCCTCTTAATCCCTCAACCCTTGACCCTTAAATTGTGATACCTCAACCTCTATACCCTCTTTATTCCTCAACCCTTAAACCCTAATCCCTAAACCCCTATACCCTCTTAATCCCTCAACCCTCAACCCTCAACCCTTAAACCCTAATCTCTCAACCCTTATACCCTCTTAATCCCTTAACCCTCAACCCTCAACCCTGAAACCCTAATCCCTCAACCCCTATACCCTATTAATCCCTCAACCCTCAAATCTTAAACCCTAATCCCTCAACCCCTATACCCTCTTAATCCCTCAACCCATTGAAAGGAAAACGAGGATAGATCTATTGACCCAATAGTGCAGAATACATTCCCTTAACACTAATGCAATAGAGGAGAAGAGAAAAAACTATTTCTAAAAGCTTTCTTAAAACTACTGAGATGAAATAAAAACAACATAAGTGAGATAACAGAATTTAAGCAGTCACAGATGACACAAGTATTTACATGGGAAAACCTTTTTAGGTAAAAAACCCACCACACCAAGCAAAGATGATTTGTATTACAATAATAGAAGATTACATACAAATTCTTTAGTCTTCACTCTCTATTCAGCTCATAGCAGCTCTCAAGATATCTCACTCAGTGTTACAATGTTTCCTCTTCAAGTATACAATGAATTCTCTTTTTTTATATCGACTTGCAACTTACTTGTCAAACCGTCACCTTTTTGGTTTATAAAAAATAATGTACTCGACTTGCCCAGTCATACATCTCATTCAATGTTCCAACCAATCACATGGCTTCTAGGTTCATGCATAGAAAATTCAAGCAAGCAATCGATCTGCATAGATTGCATTGAGCCACCCAGGCATTTACTTCTTGCCTTAATTGGGTTCCTATTACCAGCCAAACATAGCTTGCATTAATTGCCTTTACAATTTTTGGCTTTTGGCCAATCAACACTGCAGAACTAAGCCACGTGTCCAAACTTCAATTGTTTTTCACTTTGACCTTCTATTCAAATAGGTCCAACTTAGTCAACTGAGTTTCGAGCTCATTCGAGCTCTTACTGCGCAACCGCCGAGCTCCTTTGACCCAACCGTGGTACAATGGTGAGCTCGCCTGAGCTCACCATCGTCTTCCCCATGCTACAGCTTCCCCATCCAACTTGCCTCATGATATGGAGGTAAGCCATTCAAACACACCATTGACTTCACTGAGCCCTTCCATTTGACCATCCTACGCTACCACTCCCCATACCAACACTAACCGCGGTGTGGTGGTAGTTGCCAAGAAAACCGCTGGGGGTCATACCGTGCTATGATGGGGGCTACTAGGACACCTCGTAGTAGGGCAGTAACTGCCATGTTGACCACTGGTGGTCACACTATGGCCACCACAGTGAGCCAACTCATTGTTCGTGGTGGGGCGGTAACCGCTAGGCGCAATGCTGGCGGTCTCACCACGGACACCATGGTGAGAGGGACCACCTCCTGCGGTATGGCAATAGCTACCGAGACAAGCCATTGGTAGTCTTACTATGCCACTACAGTGAGAGAACTCATTGCACACGCTAAGGTGGTAATCACTAGCGTAGGCTGTAGGTGGCCTTATCGCACCACCATGGTGAGTGAACTCACCACGCGTGGTAAGGCGATAACTGCCAAGATAGTCACCGTGGTACCTCTAGGGGCAGACCTAACCGCCTTGGTAAAGTGGTAAAGGCTAAAGACTACAGTTTTTTTGCCAAGTCTTGAACTCCGAGGCTTCAAACTGGAAGTTGAGACATAGTTTCTCAACAAGCTCCCACTTGGCAAAGGCTTCCAACTTCCTCCAGACTTAGAAAAAATCACTGACGGTCATATGCCCCAAGGCCCATCGATTCTGTGCACCATCTAAACTTGTCTATGCTCACAACTTTGTCAAAGCATATGCGACATTCCTCAAGGTGTCGACCTTTTCAAGACAAAATCTTCCATCTTCCACCATGTCCCTCACGAAGTGATACTACAATCAATGTGCTTCGTCCTGGCATGGAAGGTCGAGTTCTTTGCCAAATAAATGGCACTTTGATTGTCATAGTTGATTGTAATCTACCCTGCATTAAAATGAATTTTTGAACACAAAAACCTCAGCCAAACTGCTTCCTTGTAGGTGTGAGTTTCTGTCATGGATAAAGCAACTACAACCTATCACTTGCTCATCCAATTGAATGCTCCACCATTAAGCATGAATGTAACTGGTGGATCTTCTACTGTCAATGTCCCCTACCCAATCAGAATCAACATATCCCTAAATTTTGAGAGTCCTCTATGATGCAACCAAACTGCCATGGTAACATAGAGCATAATATGAAGTCCCCTTAAAATACCTGAACACTCTCTTCATAGCATCCCAATGTGATCTTCCTAGATTTTCCATAAAACGGCTTAGAATTCCCACTTCTTGGGCAATGTATGGTCTAGTGCAGACCATTGCATACATTAAACTTCCAACATCACTTGCATAAGGCACACTAGTCATGTCCTCCATCTCAGTAGCAGATTTTGGATATTCTTCAATAGATAGTTTTGTTCCTTGCATGACTGGAACAACTAGCTTCTTACAATTGTTCATACCAAATCTCTCAAGAACAGTGTTCACATACTTACTTTGACAAACCCAAAGCTTTTTGTTTGTTTTGTCCTTGGTTATCTCAATTCCTAGAATATACCTAGCTACACCAAGATCTCTCATTTTGAATTTTGTAGACAACTGAGATTTAAGATCATAAATCATAGACTTGCTATTTCCTATGAATAACATATCATCCACGTACAGTGTAATAACAAGCACACGATCATTTTCAGATTTATAATAAACACAATGATCAAATTTTTATCTCACAAATCCCATAGACAACACAAATGTGTCAAATTTTTAGTACCACATTCTAGGAGACTACTTCAAACCATACAGAGATTTATTTAACTTATAGACTAAATTTTGTTTACCTTTCACAATGAAATGCTCAAGCTGGGACATATAAATTTCTTCTTCCAGCTCACCATGGAGAAACGTTGTATTCACATCCATCTACTCAATTTCAAAGTCATACACAACTACCAATGACAAAAAAAATCTGATGGATGTCAACTTTGCTACAGGGGAAAAAATCTCTCCATAATCAATTCCCTCAATTTGGGAAAATTCATTTGCAACTAGTCGTGCCTTATACTTCTCAACACTGCCATCAAGACCTATCTTCTTTTTTAATATCCACTTACAACCAACAGGCTTTCACCCTTCAAGCAGTGGTACCAAATCCCAGGATTCATTCTTCTTCAATGAATCCATTTCTTCATTCATGGCCTCCAACCAAGAATTTGAATCAGACATGTTGATTTCTTCTTTTACAATCCTAGGCTCATCAGTGCTAGTAATTAAGGCATAGGAACAATTTGAATCTAACAATGAGAAACCATACCTTTCAGGTTGTCATTTTTCTCATGTAGATCTCCTTACAAGCTGAGGTTGTGGTTCTTCATCATCAGAACTTTCAGAGCTTCTTGAACTCTCCTCAGTCTCAGGTACACCATGCATCTCTTCCCTTTTTGGAGTTTGGGGAATCTCAACTGCATCATTTTTCTTTTCACTCCGATCTATCTCAAGTTGTTCATCACTTACTGAAGGTTTCAACTCATGAAATTTCACACTTTTTCTGTATAAAACCTTCTCAGTAATAGGGTTCCAAAGCTTGTATCCCTTCACACCAACTCCATAGCTGATGATAATACATTTGACAACCTTGTTATCCAATTTTGATCTCTTTTTATTTGGCACAAAAACATATGTCTCATAGCCAAAGACACGAACATGCCTCAGAGAGGGCTTCTTACCAGACCATGCTTCCAAAGGTGTCTTATCAACAAGAGAATAGAAAGGAGATTAGTTTACTAGATAACATGATGTAGCCACAACCTCAGCCCAAAAATTCTGCTCCAGACCAGCATTACTCAGCATACTCCTTGCCTTTTCCATCAACGTCCTATTCAATCTTTCAACAACTCCATTCTACTATGGAGTATAAGGTGTTGTTTTATGCCTTTTAATTCCATGATATGTACAATACCTTTTGAAATCTGTAGAACAAAACTCACCACCATTGTGTGTCCTCAAACCTTTAATTTTCCTTCTAGTCTGATTCTCTACCAAATATTTAAATTCTTTAAACCGACTGAACAGTTCTAATTTACTTTTAAGAAATGATACAAATGCCCTTCTCGAACAGTCATCAATAAAAGAAACTTAATATCTAGACTTCAATAATGAAGGAACATTAACTGGACCAAACACATCAGAATAAACATAATCCAGTATACCAGAAGATTTATGAGGACAACAGTAAAATGAAACACAATTTTTTTTTTTAAATACAGTGTTCACAAAAATCAAACTCAAGGTTACAGTCATCAAGCCCTTCTACAAGATTTGTATTCTTCAAGGTTTTTAAACCTTTCTCTCCTATGTGACCTAGTATATGATGCCATAGCATAGACTTCTCAGTTGGTAGTTTTACCTCCAAAGCATTTGCAGACAGAGAAGTGTCTTCATCTTTCTATACAGGGACTGATTTACATGACTCTATAGAGGCATTGTTACATTGAATAGGACGTGCATCCAACTTATACAGAGTTACAGTATGAACACCCTTAGCTAACACCATTGCACCTCTAGCCATTTTACATCCTTTACTTGAGAAAGAAACTTCTACACCAACATCATTTAACTTACTGACAAAAAGAAGATTTCAGGCCAAACCTGGTCTATGGAGTATGCCACCAATACCTTTCTCTTATCTCTAGGAAACTGAATTTTAACTCTACCTTTGCCAACAATATCCAGTGTTGAATCACTTGCTAGCTACAAATTTTCACCATCATACTTCTCATACTTAGAGAGCCATTCTCTATGAGACATCTTGTAAAAGGATGCACCTGAGTCAACCAGCCAGACATCATCTAATGCATGAATTGCCAAGGCTGCTGCAATGAAGGCATCTGCATCACTTTGAGAAGATTCATTGTTTGAAGAATTATTCTTCTTCTTCTCCTTACATTCCTTTCGGATATGACCAGGTTGCCCACAGTTCTAGCATCTCACCTTGGACTTTTTACTAGGAGATTTTGATCTCCTTGCAAATTTGGATTTTCACTTCCTATCTTTCTTCTTGCCTTTCTCCTTTGGTCTACCTTGAACAAAAAGAGCCTCTTTGGCCATCTAAGAAGACTTCCTTCACATTTCTTCAGACATAAGCAAAGTAACCATGTCATCCATCTTGAATGTAGTGGTTTTTCTTCTAATGGACATCACCAGATAATCCCAAATGTTAGGTAGTGAAAACAACAAGAGCATGCAACGATCCTCCTCCTTAATATTTACACCTATAGACACCAGCTAAGTAGCACTCATGTTAAACGAGTTCAGATGGTCTGCAATAGATGCACCTTCTTCCATCTTCAAGGAGTACAACTTCTTCCTCAGGAAAAATGTATTTATCAGAGACTTTCCCTGATAAATATCACCGAGATTCTTCCACAATGAAGCTACAGACATCTCCTCATGGATGTTCAGGAGTATAGAATTAGCTAGACTCAGTATTATCAGACCTCTTTCTTTTCTATCAGTAAGTTCCCAATCCTCTTGCTTCATACTTTGTGGCATAGTTCCAGACACTCCAATCCAGAGGTCTCTATCCACAAGCAAGTCTTCCATTTTGAGTTTCCATAACTCAAAGTTGTTGCCATTAAAATTTTCAGTCTCTACTCTACCTGATGTACTCGTCATCTCAAACAAAATCAATTTTTAACAATGCAAGACTCCCACTGAAACAGTATTAGCACAAAAAACTAACCTTTTCTCTCAAGGATAACACAACAGGCTAGGCTCTGATACCACTTGAAGGGAAAATAGGGATGGATCTATTGACCCAACAGTGCGGAATACATTCCCTTAACACTAATACAATAGAGGAGAAGAGAAAAAATTGGTTCTAAAAGCTACTAAGATGAAATAAAAACAACATAAGTGAGATAACAAAATTTAAGCATTCACAGATGACACAAGTATTTACGTGGGAAAACATTTTCAGGTAAAAAACCCACCACACCAAGCAACAAAAATTTCTATTACAGAAATATAATATTACATACAAATTATTTAGTCTTCACTCTCTAATTAGCTCACAACAACTCTCAAGATATGTCACTCACTGTTACAATGCTTCCTCTTCAAGCATACAATGAATTCTCTCTTTTTACATCGACTTGCAACTTACTAGTCAAACCGTCACCTTTCTAGTCTACATAAAACAAGTTACTCGACTTGCCTAGTCATACATCTCATTCAATGTTCCAACCAATCGCACGACTTCCAGGTTCATGCATAAAAAATTCAAGCAAGAAATTGATCTACACATATTGGATCGAGCCACCCAGGCATTTACTTCTTGCCTTAATCGGGTTCCCGTTACCAGCCGAACACAACTTGCATTAACTGCCTTTACTATTATTGACTTTTGGCCAATCAACACTACAGAAATGAGCCACGTGTATAAAATTCATTCGTTGCTCACTTTGACCTTCTATTCAAATAGGTCCAACTCAGTCAACCGAGTTCTGAGCTCATTCAAGCTCTTACCGCGCAACCGCCAAGCTCCTTCGACCCAGATGCGGTATAATGGTGAGCTCGCCAAATCTCACCCTTGTCTCCCCCATGCTATTGCCGCCCCATTCGAGCTCACCGCTAACTTCACCAAGCCCTTCCATTTGACCACCCCGTGCTACCACTTCCCAGACCAAAAGTAACCACGGTGTGGCAATAGCCATCGGGGAGACCACTGGTGGTCATACCACACTACCGTGGGGGCCACCAGGCCACCCTGTGGTAGGGAAATAACCACCAAGCTAACCACTAGTGGTCACACCATGGTGAGGAAAATCACCATCCGTGGAGGGGCGATAACTACCAGGCCCATCGCTAGTGGTCTCACTGCAGACACTGCGGTGAGAGGGACCACTGCCTACGGTATGGTGGTAACTTTTGAGATAGGCCACTAGTGGCCTTACCGCGCCACTCCAGTGAGAGAAATCACCGCACGTGGTAAGGCAGTAACCACCAGTGCAAGCTACAGGTGGCCTTACTGCGCCACCACGGTGAGTGAACTAATCGATGCGGTAGGGCAGTAACCACCAAGATAGTCACTGCGGTACCACTAGGGGAAGAACATACTGCCACAGTAAATTAGTAAAGGCTGAAGACAACAATTTTTTTTCCAAGTCTTGAACTATGAGGCTTCAAATTGAAAGTTGAGACATACTTTCTGAACACCCTTAACCGTCAACCCTTAAAACCTAATCCAACAACCCCTATACCTTCTTAATCCCTCAACCCCCGTACCCTCTTAATCCCTCAATCCTCAACCCTTAAACCCTAATCCCTCAACCCTCAACCCATAAACCCTAATCCCTCAACCCTTATACCCTCTTAATATCTCAATGCTTAAACCCTAATCCCTCAACCCCTATACCCTCTTAATCCTTCAACCCTTAAACCCTAATCCCTCAACCCTTAACACTCTTAATCTCTCAACCCTCAACCCTTAAACCCTAATACCTCAACCCTTATACCCTCTTAATCCCTCAACCCTCAACCCTTAAACCCTAATCCCTCAACCCCTATGCACTCTTAATCCCTCAACCCTCAACCCTTATACCCTCTTAATCCATCAACCCTCAACCCTTAAACCCTAATCCCTCAACCCTATACCCTCTTAATCCCTCAACCCTTAACCCTTAAACCCTAATCCCTAATCCCTCAACCCTTATACCCTCTTAATCCCTCAACCCTCAACCCCTATACCCTCTTAATCCCTCAACCCTCAACCCTCAAATTTCAACCCTTAAACCCTAATCCCTCAACCCTTATACCCTCTTAATCCATCAAACCTCAACCCTCAACCATTAAAACCTAATCCCTCAACCCTTATACCCTCTTAATCCATCAACCCTCAACCCTCAACCCGAATCCCTCAACCCCTATAGCCTTTTAATCCATCAACCCTCAATCCTCAACCCTTAAACCCTAATCCCTCAACCCCTTTACCCTCTTAATCCCTCAACCCTCAACCCTTAAACCATACTCCCTCAACCCTTATACCCTCTTAATCCCTCAACCCTCAACCCTTATACCATTTTAATCCCTCAAACCTCAACCCTTAAACCCTAATCCTTCAACCCCTATACCCTCTTAATCCCTCAACCCTTAACCCGCAACCCTTAAAACCTAATCCCTCAACTGTAGGATTTGAGAAATGCAAATCCACAGAACCCGATCAATACTTGCATGCAAAAGACTTGTCACAGAGAAAGAGAGAGATCAAGACAAGGGTTTGGCTCTCACAATGTGCAAGATGTATTCCAAAAAAATAAATAGAGCATAAAAGAAAATACAAGAGATCAATCCTTATAAAAGGAGATCAAAACCTAAAAGGAAAAACTAACCCTAAAGGTGAGTGCATTTAATAATTAATATTAATTATTAAATGACTAATATGTGTGCAAGCCGAAATCTTAAGAGGAGAGTAAAGTTAATTAATTACTTTACTCTAACACCCCCCCTTAAGATGAGCAAGAGTGCAGCTACAAACTAGTGCAAGAAAGCAAAAGTAACTACAATGCATGAAGGTAAAAATGGGTCCCGCAACTAGGCCTGATCAGGTACCCAAGTACAAGGAAATCTCTATGAAACGGAGAAAAGGAGAAAACCCAGTGGGAAAAAACTCCTCTCCAAAAAGAGATGCAAAAAGAAAGTACAAAGGAAATGTCTCAAGAGACTCTCTCAAGAACATATGCAGATATACAATCAGATACCCCCCCATGAGAGAGAGTGGAGACTCCAAATCCCCCCCAGAATGAGAGAACCCCTGTGCCAATGATCAAACCGATGTGTCACCTCGGAGGAAGAAATAGATCCACCGGTTGAAGAAGAGGAAATCCCTAGATGTGAGGTAAAAATGGAAGTCCTGGATGATGTGCACTGAAGAATGAAACAACAACATGAGTGTATGAATAACAAAATGGTGAATCAAACAACTCAAGATGATCCTGAAATGGAATCTCCAATGAAGAAGGGATAATAGGTGTGCTAAATCTATCATCTGTGAGGAAAGGTATATCCTCAGATATGGCCTCAACAACTGCACTTGATGGCTTGATGAGTGGAGCAACAATTTCAGTCACAACTGAAGAGGTATCCTGCTGAACAAATGTGATCTCAATAGGAGGAAGAGGTATAGAAGTCTCAACACTAGTCTCATGAATAGATGGAAGAACACATAAGTTCAAGTGATCGAAATTCTCCTTAGATACTGCATGCTCTCTTGTAGAAAGAGAGGGAGATGGTGGACCAAAGTGTGTGAATGCATACAATCGGGAAGAACGATCAACTGTCCCTGTTGCAACAATACTGCCAGTCTGAATGTCTCTGATGTGTACTGAATCAGGTGTGAACTCAACTGTCTTCCCTGTCCCACTGTGAGCAATTTGATAGATGGAGAGAAGGTTAGTGGACAAAGATGGAACACATAGTACATCATTGAATGTACCGTCATCAATATCGATAGAACCTTTCCCACATACACTCATATAAGTGTTATTACCCATCAAGATGTGTGGTGAGGATGCAGCCTCGAAAGATGAGAACATGTCCTGAGAAGATGCCATATGGTGTGAAGCACCTGAATCCAGTAGCCATCTAGATGAATGTGAACTGGTGGTTGCACATAATGCATGACCCTTATGTGGGGCCTATCCATCTATCTGGAATGATGGTGAAGAAGAGTGATGAATATGGTTCTTCTCAAGAAGAGCTATCAAATCTGAAACCTGTTTTGCATATCCATCTATCTTCTTCTCATAACACTTGGACTCATCATGTCCTAGCTTAGTGCAATAAGCACACTTAGGTCTATCTTTCTTCGATGATTCCCCCTTAGGAGAAGGTGAATCATAAGTCTTCTGTGAACTAGAATCCTTCCAATTCTCTATGGTTTGTGGTTTCTATTTATGTTTCTGCTTCTGCTTCCCCTGAGATGACTGTGCTACCAACGCTTGGTGTGGTGATCCTGTGAGAGCATCCAACTGTGATATCTTAGCCTGCTCTCGTGTCAAACGATCACAAAATACCTCAAAAGAAGGCATGGTAAAACGTGCACCCAAGGCATCCATAGTGGAATGGAAGGTCGATGAGAATATTTGAAAGTTCCCATGAAGCTTTGACAAAATTAGGTAAATACACTCTGTATCAATCTTAACCTTACCACAACCCTGTAGAAGAGATCTTTGTTGTTTGAATTTCATCAGAAAGTCCTCAATGGAGGGAAAAGAATTAGGTACAAGTGAAGTCAACT
Organism: Sequoiadendron giganteum; assembly: GCA_007115665.2. Lineage (NCBI taxonomy): Eukaryota > Viridiplantae > Streptophyta > Pinopsida > Cupressales > Cupressaceae > Sequoiadendron > Sequoiadendron giganteum. The sequence goes on from CM021105.1 coordinate 579,853,519, forward strand.
CTGCCTCAATCTACAATGCTCTAAACTCGTTGATAGTGCCAAAAAGTCCCTCAAACTTGGTCCAATAGGCTCTAGGTGTGAGACACCCTTCAAGATGAAACAGGAGACTGTCTGAAATGTGCAAAGCAATCAATCCCATAGCCTGATCCATATTGTTCCTGTGTTGCATAACCTCAAAAGCACGAGTCAATGGAGGTTGAACCGCATCCAAACGGGACCATAACCCTCAAGACTAAAGAAGTGTCATCATGTGACCCTTCCAAGTGTGATAATTATGCGGTGTGAGAAGCTCAATAGATCTATCGGCCATGTTGTGAACTGTGCCTCAATTGCTCTGAATGTGTTTTTTTTATTATTAAGTGGTCTTTCAGAACTAGACAGAAGATGCAGAAGGGGTTTTTGTTTTTAGTGTTTGTAGATTCTATTTTTCTGATGTAAATAACAGAAAGTAGGAAAAAACACCCCCCCACAATGCAAAAAACTAATCCCTAGTACAAACTGAAAGCCAAAAAACTATAGAAAGCAGTATATGATGGAGACAAATCTCTATGTACTTGAAGAATTTTTTGATGATAATAAACTATAGATCTGTAAAGAGCACAGAACCACCTTTCCGATGCCTATTCGCTTTCGAAAAGCGGAGCAAAATTGAGCAAGTTATGCCCCTCGGAGCACAAAAGGATCATCTAACTTTGATTGCGAAAAACTATATGAAAACTGAATATTTTTGAAGAAATTCCTGCACCATCAGAATGGGCTCAGAACCAGCTTTCTGACAATATTTTGTTTTCGAAAAACCGAGTTCGTATGCAAAAGTTATGGCCAAAATACCAAAACTGCTCCAAAAAGGTTTGAGGATTAAGCCTGGTGGTTAGGCTAACCGCTAGCATTAACTGCTAGCTGTTAACCGTTAGCGGTTAAATGACGGCGGCGCCCATAACTCTGATTTTTAAATTATTTTTTTTGGATTGTGTGCCGTACCAGGCCGTACGACCCAGAAATGAAAAAAATTTCCTCTCGGAGTCACTGTGCCCGATTTCGACGATTTGATAGTCGATTTAGGGGTTTTTGGGTGCTCTGAATGCGATGGTGAGGTCTGTTTGGGCTGAAATCGCTCCAAAATTTCATGTACGCTCTGGATCAAGAACCCTCAAAAAACATCAAACCCTCGTAGATCTAACGCCGTGAAGCCAAATTTGATGAATTTTATATCAAAATAGGAGTTTTTGGATGCTATGAGCTCAACGGTGAGGTTTGTTTGAGCTCAAAGTCCACCAAAAAAATGAACCCCCTATTCCAAATAAAAACTAGAAAACAAACACAGATCTGATGCAACCAAAAAAAGATCTCTAATTCTTTCAAAAACTGAACAAGCTGCAGCAGATTTGGCTCTGATACCATGTAGGATTTGAGAAATGCAAATCCACAGAACCCGATCAATACCTGCATGCAAAAGACTTGTCATAGAGAAAGAGAGAGATCAAGACAAGGGTTTGGCTCTCACAATGTGCAAGATGTATTCCAGAAAAATAAATAGAGCATAAAAGAAAATACAAGAGATCAATCCTTATAAAAGGAGATCAAAACCTAAAAGGAAAAACTAACCCTAAAGGTGAATGCATTTAATAATTAATATTAATTATTAAATAAATAATATGTGTGCAAGGCGAAATCTTAAGAGGAGAGTAAAGTTAATTAATTACTTTACTCTAACATCAACCCCTATACCATCTTAATCTCTCAAACCTCAATTATCAACCCTTAAACCCTATTCCCTCAACCCCTATACCCTCTTAATCCATCAACCCTCAACCCTGAACCCTTAAACCCTAACTCATCAACCCCTATACGCTCTTAATCCATCAACCCTCAACTCTCAACCTTTAAAACCTAATCCCTCAACCCTTAAACCCTAATCCCTCAACCCCTATACCCTCTTAGTCCCTCAACCCTCAAATCTCAACCCTTAAACCCTAATCCCTCAACCCTTATTCCCTCTTAATCCCTCAACCCTTAAACACTAATCCCTCAACTCCTATACCCTCTTAATCCCTCAACCCTCAACCCTCAATCCCTATATCCTCTTAGTCCCTCAACCCTTAAACCCTATTCCCTCAACGCCTATACCCTCTACCCTATACCTTGGACCCTCAACCCTAATCCCCTAACCCTATACCCTCAATCCTCTACCCTCAACCTTAAACCCTCAACCCTCAAACCATCAACCATCAACCCTCTACCCTATAAACCCTTAAACACTCAACCCTAAACTCTAAAGCCTCAACCCTTAAACCCTAAACCCTAAATCCTCTACCCTCTACCCTCAATCCTCTACCCTCTACCCTCAACTCTAATCCCCCAACCCCTAACTCTTAAACCTACTTAGTAAACTCTCTACCCTAATCTCTCAACCCTCTTGACACTTAATCCCTCAACCCTTGAACCCTATTCCCTCAACCCCTATACCCTATACCCTATAAATTGGACCTTCAACCCTAATCCCCTAACCCTATACCCTCAAACCTCTACTCTCAACCTTAAACCCTCTACCCTCTACCCTTTCCCTATAAACCCTTAAACACTCAACCCTAAACCTTTAACCATTAAACCCTAAACCATTAAGCCCTCTACCCTCTACCCTCAATCCTCTACCCTCTACCCTCTACCCTCTACCCTCTACCCTCAAACTTAATCCCCTAACCCTTAAAATCACTTAGTAAATTCTCTACCCTAATCCCTCAACCCTCTTGACCCTTAATCCATCAATCCTTAAACACTAATAACTCAACCCCTATACATTGGACCCTTTACCCTCAATCCTCTACCCTCAACCCTAAACCCTCAACCCTTAAACCCTCAAACCTCTACCATCTACCCTATAAACCCTTAAACACTTAACCCTAAACCATAAACCGTAAACCCTAAACCCTCAACCCTTAAACCCTAAACCCTTAAACCCTCTACCATCTACCCTCAATCATCTACCCTCTACCCTCAACCCTAATCCCTCAACATTTAAACCCACTTAGTAAACTCCCTACTATAATCCCTCAACCCCTATACCCTTTTCCATATACATTGGACCCTTAGCCCTAATCCCCCCAACCCTATACCCTCAATCATCCACCCTCAACCTTAAACCGTCTACCCTCTACCCTTTACATTAAACACCCAACCTTCAACTATCAACCCTTAATCCCTTAATACTCAACCCTCAAACCCTAAACCCTCAACCCCGATGTTAGAACCTAAAAAATCCATAGGAAAAACTAAGGGTTTCCCCATTTCGCGCTCACATTTTCCTATCATTTCCATATAAAATTCATTTTATCACTCATGCTACTTTAATAAATTTTACCGCCATTCATAAAATCAACATATGCCTTATACCCATGCCATAATATTTCCTTTTGTATCATATACTGCTATACCGCGGCCTCCCATAATGGGCTTGCGGTATGGCAGTGGTGGCTAAGGAGCAGGCAAAAAGTGTTTATTGCACTACCATGTGTGGTCAAACCACAAACCACCATAGCGTGGTAGGTGGTAAGTTACAACCAGGCAGTGGTTAAAAAACCCACCACAATACTGTTGGCAGTAATATCACAAACTGCGGTGACCGTGGTGGCAGCGACGAACGGAGACTGGTAGTGAGATAATCAGTAGAGGCAGGAAGCTAACATGATGGTAGGTAACGGTTACCATGGTACTACGCACGGTCAAACCATAGACCACGGTGGCCACAGTGAATAAGTAGCGATTAGCGAAACAATCAGTAGTGATGGTGTGGTAAGCTGTTAGTGGTTACTGCTCTACTGCACACAGTTAATATGAAGACTGCGGTAGAGCGGTAGGTGAGGAGGGAAGCGGCTAATGGTTATCGTGGTACTGCCAATGGCGAATAAAAAGACCACAGTAGAGAAATAAGCAATGATGGAAGTTGCGACAGCCAATGTGGGGTTGGTCATTGCTATACCATGGGAGGAAAATTCAAAGCCCATGATAGAGAGGTAAATGAAGAAAAGAAATGCATGAAGCGATAAAGTATTGAAGGAAAAATTAAAAGGCAGAGATATAGTTAAAGATATTTAATTTGTCGACAGGAAACACAATTAAATATTTTAATTACTGTCATGAAATTCAAACGGTTGTAATAGGAATGTGAAAGGTTGCAACGCTTGGAATGTAATGTATAAATAATTTAAAAATTCAGTAGAGAAAGGGAGAGGTAGTAGTAGTTAGAGTAGGAGTTAGATTTTTTCATGAGAAGGGACTGGGATGGAAATATTATACAAAATTTTATTAAAGCAAAATCAATGGAGATAAATATTTTCAATTTATGATTTTCCTATTTGGTGTTCAGTTGTTGTGTTGCATCAATTTCTACTCTTTATTTTGGTTGTCTCCAACTTGAGGTCTTTTAATTATTTAAATCAGCATATCAAGCATATTCCCTGGTTTATCAAAATATATTCCATTTTGTGTGATTTGATTAATTGGTGTCTGCAAGTTTGAATTAAATTCTCTTAATAAATCACAGTGGTTTTGAGATTTGTTTTGGATAGTTAAAGAAGAACCTGATAGAGAAATATTCCAGCACTATTTATGCAAGTCATAGAATTAGTAAATTTTTATGCCAGCCATAGAATTTTTAGAGTGCCTAACAACTAGAGTTAAGCCAATAAGAGGAAACACATATCATTTTTCTCCATTGCCCATGTGGATAGAAGGCACTAATCTGCCACAACCTAGAGATACAAATCCATATCAAACAATTTATTCAAAGAAAACCTTTCATTTGTGCAGTAGGAGTAGGAGTAGTTGTAATTTTATCTGTCCACTTCCCTTTGCCATTGTGGATAGATTTTTTCACCAGGAAATACATCTTAAATCTGTAACATACACATAGGTGCACCTGCCTAGGTTTTGCAAAGCCTGAAGAGAAGAAGGTATAATTGCATCAATTGGCCTTGTTAGTTGGCCAAAAGCATTGTGACAGCTTAGCAACCTCTCGTGGTTCAAACCTACATTTTTTGAGACCCAAAAAATTGGCGAATCTACTGGGGACATACTCATAAATAATTTCCAGTCTTTCCATTTATAGAGTCAAAAAAGATTTCGCTGGGGGCAAACCAAAGCAATATCACAATCTATTCCATTTTCCTACTTTTGGAAAAGTAGGTGGAAACTCTATTTTGATGTGATATATAATGCATAGATATTATGGAGCAGTAACATTTTGTCAAGATGGAAAAAGAACAAAGAAGACACCGAACAATGAAAGAACTAGAAGAAATGAAACAACAAGTGTTATACTAGAAACAAAGAAAACTACAATTGAAACAATGAATGCTACAATTGGGACTTGAATTCGACAATGAAGGTAAAGTGTGCTATTCACAGTAGAACACTTATGCACCACAACCATTTCCTCAAATGAATGTTCATCTTCCATTTCTTGAAAAAGATCAATGATCTACCAAAACCCATATGGCCCTCCAAATGTTTTCTCAATTATCGATGAACCATTTAACTTTAGTAATGTCCAAGGCTACCCAAATCCTTACCCCTGCAATGAGACAAAACTGCTAATGCATATCCCTAAATTTCATGGAGAATGGAATGAATCAGCTTATCAACATATGGAATGATTCTGGGATGTCATTGTCAACTTTCAAATTTATCCAGAGGATGTCATTATGAAATGTTTTTCGAGATCTATGAGGGATAGTGCAAGGGAATGGTTTAAATTTTTTCCTATGCAAAGTATATCTTCATGGGAGGATCTGAAAGAAATATTCTTGAGCCAGTATGAGGACAAAGATGATGATTATTTACATGATCAAGAAGAAGAAGATGATATACATACTCAAAGCCAAGAATCCATTACAGAATCAGAATGTGGAATTTCCCCCTTAGATACATTTTTTGACATAAGGAAATATGAAGGAGAAGATGAAAGCTCTCTATACAACAGGATGGTAGAAATCTATATGCAATTACCTCCTCATCATAGGCCTAGAAGACCCACATTTGTTACACAATTTGCAAGGGCATGGGAGCTTGAATCAGTTTATTGGTTAGAGTCATCAAAACAACATGCCTTGGATGTAGTAAATAAATTTCTTGATTCCATGCTTGGGATAAAACACATGGATACTGGAAATGATGAATATAATAGTGATATCATGAATGATCAAATAATGTAGCCAATGGAGGATAAATGCGCAACTGAGATTTCCAATGACAATTCTTTAGATTTTGAAGATGGTGATGATATGGGTGGTCAATCATACATATTGGATGAGGACTACAATCATGAATATGTTCTGGAAGGTACACTTCATAAGGAATATATTGGTGAAAAAGCAAGCAAAAATGAACAAATTGAGACCTCATTCTTAGACCAACACCATGATGGCACAATCGATGATAAAGAAAAATTCATGGGAGAAAGATGGCATGAGGAGAATGAAGATATAGAAGATATCTCCTACATAAAAAATTGTGATAGTGTGTGTTATGATGGATCCATTGAGTACTCAAATTGTGAAGATGAAATGATGGATGTTGATCTTCAACAAAATGATTGTTGCAGTTACTATGAAGATCAAGAAGAGGTTGGATACATGGTTGAAGATATCGAAGGAGAGACCTGTTCACTCAACAGTGAGCAAGTTTTAGATTTGTTAACTCTTGAATATCAAAGATGTGCACATGAAGATGATTCCAAAGTTTTGGCTCCAGCCTACATTTGTTTTGACAATGAAAGTAACAATTCATGTGGCCTCATGTGCATCTATCATAGTGATGAGGAGTTCTTTGAAGCTGATCAAAGGTCTGTTTGTGTCCAAAAGGAGGTATGTGATTTAAATAATTTTTGCCTACAAAAGGAAGATATTGGTTTACATGTAATTGATGATGAGTGCCCAACATTTATTGATTCAAGTATGTATGAGGATGACTATATGAATCAAAAGTGTGTGTCAGTGCCAACTGGTGATAGGAAAGAAATGGAAAGTAATTTTGATTTGATTACTTCAAAAGATACTGATGAGGTAGAATATTTTGATTTCCACAAGAAGCATTTAGATTTTTAGGTCCCAATACAACTACTAGATAATTCAGTAACATATGATAGTAAGCAGGCCTATGAATGTTTTGTTGAAGGAGGTTACATTTTGTATGTTGAAGGTGGAAAATGTTTTTCATATGATAATAGGAAAGATGAAATGCAGAGTGATGAAATGAGTAAGAGTTAGATTGGAAACAATGATTTTCTGAAGGTTTTCAATGGTAATGCATGTTGCAAGGTAGGTGGAATGGATAGTTTCAAAAGAAACCTGATGAGTTCTAAACATAATAAGGTCTATGACAGAGGAAAGTGCAGGTTTTTCTTTTGGGGTGGCCTAGGGCCATCCTTTGTGGTTTGATTTTTGAGCCATAGCAGGTATAGAGGATTAAGGATTTCCAATGCATGGACAATTCTTAGCAAAGCCTCTTTAAATACTCTTTTCCATGCACAATAGTTTAAGAAGGGTCTGGGTTTTCTAGTACATGGACAATCTTAGGAATTCCCTTATTGGAAACATCACTTTTTTTCCATGTACAGTAGTGTAGGGTTTCCATCCTCCCTTTGCTCCATCTTTCATATCATTCATCTGTTCATTCCCTCCATATTCCATTGCCTTCATTTTTCATGGCTTTGCTTGGTATGCTCTACCAAAGATATTGTGGATTCTTGTAGTGATTTGCAAAATCACTCATCCCCAATAGGGGCCATTATTAGAACCTAAAATATCCATAGGAAAATCTAAGGGTTTCCCCATTTAGCCCTCACATTTTCCTATCATTTCCTTATAAAATTAATTTTATCACTCGTGCTTCTTTAATACATTTTACCGCCATTCATAAAATCAACATATGCCTTATACACATGCCATAATATTCCTTTTGTATCATATACCACTATACCGTAGCCTCCCACAATGGGCTCACAGTATGGTAGTGGTGGCTAAGGAGTAGGCAAAAAGTGTTTATCGTGCTACTGCACGCGGTCAAACCACAGACCGTGGTAGCTTGGTAGGTGGTAAGTTACAACCAGGAAGCAGTTAAAAAACCCCATCGTGATACCGTTGGTGCTCATCTCACAGACCACGGTGACTGGAGTGGCAATGATGAATGGAGACTGGAGGTGAGATAATTGGTAGAGGTAGGCAACTAACATGATGGTGGGTAATGGATACCACGGTACCACGCACAGTCAAACCATAGACCACGCTGGCCGCGGTGAATAGGTAGTGGTTAGCGAAATAGTTAGCAACGATGACGTGGTAAGTGGTTAGCGGTTACTGCTATACCACACACAGTTAATATGAAGACCGCGGTAGAGTGGTAAGCGAGGATGGAAGCGGCTAATAGTTACTATGGTACCACTGATGGTGAATACAAAGACCACGGTAGAGTGGTAAGCAATGATGGAAGCTGCGACAGTCAATGTGGGGTCGGTCACTGCTATACCGCAAGAGGAAAAGTCAAAGCCCACAGTAGAGCAATAAATGAAGAAAAGAAATGCATGAAGCGATAAAGTATCGAAGGAAAAATTAAAAGGCATAGATATAGTTAAATATATTTAATTTGCTGACAGGCAACACAATTAAATATTTTAATTATTGTCATGAAATTCAAACGTTTGTAACAAGAATGTGAAAGGTTGCAATGCTTGGAATGTAATGTATAAATGATTTGAAAATTCAGTTGAAAAAGGGAGAGGTAGTAATAGTTAGGGTATGAGTTAGATTTTTTCCCGAGAAGGGACTGGGATGGAAATAATGTACAAAATTTTCTTGAAGCAAAATCAATGGAGATAAATATTTTCAATTTGTGATTTTCCTATTTGGTGTTTAGTTGTTGTGTTGCATCAATTTATACTCTTTATTTTTGTTGTCTCCAACTTGAGGTCTTTTAATTATTTAAATCAGCATATCAAGCATATTCCTTGATTTATCAAAATATATTCCATTTTGTGTGATTTGATTAATTGGTGTCTTCAAGTCAGAATTAAATTCTCTTAATAAATCATAGTGGTTTTGAGATTTCTTTTGGATAGTTAAAGAAGAACCTGATAGAGAAACATTCCAACACTGTTTATGCAAGTCATAGACTTAGTAAATTTTTATGCCAGCTATAGAATTTTTAGAGTGCCTAACAACTAGATTTAAGCCAATAAGAGGAAACACATATCATTTTTTACTCCATTTCCCATGTGGATAGAAGGAACTGATCTGCCACAACCTAGAGATACAAATCCATATCAAACAATTTATTCAAAAAAAAACCTTTCATTTGTACAGTAAGAGTAGGAGTAGTTGTAGTAATTTTATCTGTCCACTTCCCTTTGCCATTGTGGATAGATTTTTTCACTAGGAAATACATCTTAAATCTGTAACATACACATAGGTGCACCTGCCTTGGTTTTGCAGAGCCTGAAGAGAAGAAGGTACAATTGCATCAATTGGCCTTGTTAGTTGGCCAATAACGTTGTGAGAGCCTGGCAACCTCTCATGATTCAAACCTGCATTTTTGAGACCCAACACCTGATACCCTCTACCCTAAACATTGGACTCTTAACCCCAATCCTTCAACCATATGTACCCTCAACTCTAATCCCTTAACCCTATACCCTCAACCCTATAGCCTCTATTCTCAACTCTCTACCCTATACATTGGATCCTCAACCCTCATATATCTATTTCCCTCCCTCCTCTTATCTCCTCTCTATCCATCCATCCCTCCCTCTCTATCCTAATCCATGAACCCTAAACCCTAAACCCTTAAACCCTTAAACACTCAACCCTCAACCCTTAAACCCTAATTTCTTAAACCCTCTACCCTCTAACCTCAACCCTCAACCCAATATCCTCTACCCTAAAACCTAATCCCTCAACCCTTACACCCTTAAATCCAAGAAAAATCTCTACCCTAATCCCTAAACCCTCAATCATTAATGCATCAATGCTTAAAATCTCAACCCTCTACCCTCAACCCTTAAACCCTAATCCCTCAACCCCTATATCCTCTACCCTATACATTGGACCCTCAACCCCAATCCCTCGACCCTATACCCTATAACCTCAATCCTCTACCCTCAACCTTAAACCCTCAACCCTCAACCCTTAAACCCTCAACCCTTAAACCCTTTGCCCTATATCTTCTACCCTACACATTAAACCCTCAACCCTCAATTCTCAACATTCAACCCTTAATCCTTCAACCCTCAATCCTTAAACCCTAAACCCTCAACCCCTATACCCTCTACCCTTTACATTGGAACCTCAATCTAATCCTTCAACCATATACCCTAAACCCTCTACCCTCAACCCTAATCCTTTAACCCTAAATCCTTCAACCCTAAACCCTTAAACCTTCTACCCTATACCCTCAACCCAATACCCTCTACTATCAACCCTAATCCCTCAACCCTCAACACTTAAACTCTAATATCCTAGAAACCACCAACCCTATAGGTCCTCCACCCTAATACCTCAATCCTACACCATCAACCCCTATCACCTTCTCTCTATTTATACATCTCACCTCTCCCTCCCTCCCTCTCTCCTACCCTCTCCCTCTTTCCATGTACCTCTCATTCAATCAATCCCTACCACCCTATCTCACTCCCTCTATCCATCTCTCTCTATGTACCTCCCACTCTCTTCCACTCCCTCTCTCTCATGTCTCTCCCTCACACCCCCTCTCTCTCTTAGGTATCTCCCTCTGGAAACCTACCTAGGTAACTGTCTCTCTCTCCCCCTCTCTCTATCTATCCCTCTCACTCCACCCCCCTCTTTCTCTACCTCTATCAGATCACTCCCTCCCACACCCTCTCCCTCTCTCAGGTCTCTCACTCACCTCCCTCTCTCTCTGAATCCCTCTCTCTTGCACTCCCTCTCACTACTTATCTCTCAAGTCTCTCCCTCTCACCCCCCCTGACACTCTCAAGTCTATTCCTTTGGAACCCTACCTATATAACTCTATCTTTCTCTCTATCTCTCTCTCCCCCTCACACTCTCAAGTCTCTCCCTTTGGAAACCTACCTACATAACTCTCTCTTTCTCTCTATCTCTCTCTCCCCACTCTCTCTCCCATCCCCCCTCTCTCTCACCCTACCTAGCTAAGTCCCTCTCACTCCAACCCCTTCTCTACTACTCCCTCTCTCTTAAACTCTCACTTCCATCTCCTCTCTGTCTCTCCAGACTCTCTCTCTCTCTCTTAAAATTATCCCTCCCTCTAAAGACATACATAAATAAATACATACTTATATACATACAAGCATAATACATATGTACATACAATCCTACATCCATACAAGCATACATACATACATGTGTTGATAAAATCTTACATATATATAGGCATACATACAATATACATGCATACATACATACATACAAGCATGCATACATACAAACATACAAATATATCAGCATACATTCAATAGAGTGGCATTTAACATAAAGGAATACATAATGCAAGTGCGTTATAATGCCCTCGCGTTATGTCTTGGTTGACATGTTTCCCGCATAAGCAAAAAATCATGTCAAAACTAAGATATAATGTGAGCGCGTCATAATGCGCTCATGTTATATCTTGCTTTGGGAATCCCCAAGCCTTAGGATTGGTATTTTCCTTGGAATACCAATCCAAAGACTTGGAGGGAATTCCCAATGACTAGAGACATGTTTTTACAAATTCTACAATATTTCACATAATCAAGTTCATGCTCACCATCAGGATTGTTCGTGGTTCAATATCAAACAAATCGAACATTTGGGTAATGTTACGTTCTCTGTTAGCTATCCAATGATGTAATATTTTTCACTTTCTAATAATGTTAAGCCTTTCATCCATAATTTCTTTTGTCTGTATGTCTCTTTTTTTCCAAAAAGCAATGTTTGGTGTTTTTTTCATTATAAATTAATTGCTCATTGAAATTTCAAATAAATTTAATTTTTAGAAACTAGACTCCATTCTACAATTTTTTTTTTTAAAATAAATTATTTTCCAAAATTTGTAGGGGTAGCACGACCAAAATTATGTTTTTCAGGAAGTGTCCAATTCGCAAATTAGTAAAACATCAAATATTCATTAAAAAATTATTAGAAAAATTGAGCATCAACTATATATTGTTAGTTAACTTCTAACTATATCGATTTTAAAAATACTAAAAAAAAGTACACCATGCTAGGGTCGTATAAGAGTTGCTATGTTATGTTTTTTCTGAAAAAATCATCACCAATTTGTGTACATCCCCCGTTTGAAACCCTTAAACTCAACCATTTTAAAAATAAATTAGTAGTTTAGAAAGTAGACTCGGAGCACTTTGATCTTTTTTTTGTTCCATTTCAAAATTTTGAGTGTAACTATCCTCAATTTCACGTCCAAGGTCAGTATTTCCTGATTTCAGAAAAAAGGTGTCCACTTAAGTCTCCTTTTTGGGAACCATCTTGGTGCAGTTACCCATTTTTTAAAAGAAAATAAAGGAAAATTTGAAAAAAAGGGAGGTTCGAGTGAACCCTCCTTCGAGAAAACCCCCCTTTGCTCAAAGGGGTCAAGGGGGGTTTGCTCGAAGGGGGCTTCACTCGAACCCACCTTTTTTTCCCTTCTCCCTCTCTTCTACCAAATTTTTACAAAAAAATTCCTTTCAAAGCTCAAGTTGAGGATTAAAATGGAGGAAAATTCACAGACCCAACTAGATGATGATAGTCCTCGAAATGAGTTATCCATCAAATTTTATTTTAATATATTTTTGTTTTATTATGTATTTTTTTAGTTTAATTAAACATAGGTTTTTCACCCAAAATCAAGCTCTCTATTTTGCACATGTAGAAAAATAGTAGATTATCAAAAAAAAATTGAAAAATATGTTTGAGCTAGGTATTGATATCCTTGATCTAGTAAAAAATTTTGAATTTTGATACATACAATTTTTTTTATGTTGTTTGTGGTCCACCTATGTCTAAATTGTAATTGGTTTGACTTCAAAACTTGATTAAGAAAAAATAAATTAATAAAAGACTATGAAACCAAATGAACATGCTAGATATTGTAGTTGCAAAGATAGATTAAAAAAAAATAGAATTTTATCCTTCATAGAAAAAAATTTATGTTGTTTACAATGGGCATCACTCTTTAAAAATGGTGTTTTCTGCTAAAAAATAGTTTTCGAAGGAGATGGAAAATAAAATGAAATACTCGATTCAATTTTTTTTTAAAATATATTTAGAATCTATAGAAAAAATGTCACAAATCAATATTTTACATCATCTTCAAATTCCTCATGGTTTAGCAGCTGTAAGTTCCCAAAAGTGTAGATCTAGTTAAAAATTTCAGAGTTAAAAATTTGTAAACTAGTATCGTGGGATCACCCTCAACTTTGAAACATGTCCAAAGTTGACCATACACACACCATTTTTATTTAGAAATTCAAATTAGGTCGGCACCAAAAAATTCTAGGGTGGAATTAAAATGAGGGTTACCCAAACACATGCTTAATGAAGACCTAAAATAAGTCCCAACATGCTTCATGAACTTCACGAGTAGTGTTTAACACAAGGTCGACCAAACCAGTGTAAAAAAATAGAAAAAATAAGCACACACAACCTTAGCATGAACCAATCTTCCCAGACAACAAAATTATCTTCAATATGATCATATCATTTTATCTCTAGAACTACAAGTCATAAAAAATGTACAAAAAGAAATCTAGAGCAACTATATTTCTCTTGGACCTCAACCAGAGACACTGAAAACACAATTCATAGCTGGTGAATATAACTTGCACTCTACAATGATATAGAAACCCAAAAAATGGATATACCAACTTCCAACAACCAGGATCAACTTATCTAAACCATATGAACATAGAAGAAAAACCTGAATACCTGCAACCTTTCTTCATTACAATTTTCTCAATATCCCCGACATATACAACCAATAATGACAACAACTAGTTGATAACCAATTAACTAGTTGACATCAATGACAACACCTTCATTTTTGCATCAACATCTTCATACTTGCAATAAAATGAAGGCTTCATATTGATTCAAATACAATCTAACATCTATACGAATACAACTTTGACATGGTATGGTAAGACTTGTTTCGTATTGAATTCACTTAAGCTTATTACTTTTCTTATTTGTTTGGATTCATGGATTTATATTTCTCATTTCATGAGTATGGGTTTGGAACTCAATCTTGTTTGAATTGATTTGGTTTGATTCATTTACTATTTTCCTATGATTTATTTTCCCCTTACAACATTTGGCATGCCTAGTGGGACCTAGGTCCTTAGCACTAATCATTTGACAAGTTTTTTATGAGCAGTTATAGGTTAAAAATTGCTAATGTATTTTATAGGAAATTCTATTGTTGTTTAAAACACAAAAGTTACAAAATTCTAATGTGGTTGTTTTAACGGTCTTACTACAATTATACTTTTTTTAATTGCTATTGTACTAAACAAGAGCGCTATTGATTTTTTAAATGCTATTAACTGTTTCATGTTGCAAGTTTATAACAAAGTTGATTTTGATATGACTACTATTGTCTTAAACAAGTTCGTAGTTGTACTTTTCTTGACCACTATTTCCTAACTTGTTCATTATTGTTCCATATAAATTGTCTACTACTATACCAAACAGATCCACTATTGTTCTGTCTTTCATTTTGTTTCAATCTGTAAGTATTTTTTTGGTTTCTTCAATTTTCCTAACATTAACATTTGATTGTTTGATTGTGTTTAGGAGGTTCTAACATTGTTGGTGCAGCCCTTGCAGGATTACAACATATTTTTCATGAGAACAACTAAAAATTTGACTACAGAGTTGGCGAATGGTCCAAGGCCATTTCAAGTTTTAAATCTTTCTTAGTTAAGACACATTTCATTTGGTGCTTTTAAAATTGAACCTATAACTCTTACATTTCAATTGGTGCTTTTAAAACTGAACCTACAACTATCATATTTCAATTGGTGCATAAAATTAAACAAGGAAAATTCCATATTTTGCTTTGCTACTTAAAATTGAACAAGGAAAATTTCATATTTAACTTTGGTGCTTAAAACATAACAAGAAAATCTCACATTTTTATTTTAGTGCTCCTAAAATTAAAAATGTTTTTCATTTTGATGTTTATAAAAGAAAAACGTAGTCTCATTTGTTGTTAATATTAAGACAGACAATGCAATTAGAAATATTTCAGCTTGGTGCTATAAAATTGAAAAAATCATTTTTGATTTGCACATTGGTATATCTTGCTTGAAGTCTAAAACACTTTGAGTTTGGTGTACCTAAAAATTTAATTGCTATGTTTACACACTTGAAAGTTTGGGTATAAAAATAAACTACTATGAATTGTATACAATGTTCATCGTGCTTGGAAAACCAAGTGTGTATCCTCTCCCCTCATGTCTTTTGATGATATTGGGTGATGAAAACCACTTTGGGTTTCACAATAATTTATTTTTAGCATCACCTTTAGGTTGGGATTGCCTAAGAGACACATCCCAAAAGGAGAAGGGTATGTGCAGGATCATCATGGAAAAAATAGGCCCTTAAGTGGTAATAAAATTCAGAAAATCACAGTTAGGAAACTTGACGTAAAAATTTGAATAAGCTATCTATATTATTTAAAAAATATGTAAGAATAGAATCTATGGAAAATTGAATGTAGTTTCTAAACTACTAGGTTTATTTAAAAAAATAAAAATCTATTTGGTGAAAATTTGAAATTTCAATGCAATAGTACTTAAATTTTAGAGAAAAAATAAGAAGTAGGTGTATGTATGACCACCCTAACCACAATAAAATGATAATATTTTTTTATAAGATTTTAGATATAAGTAGGGGACTCATGTCCTGATGTGATGCATATTTTTTTGTAATTTTTTTCCAAGTAAATAATTAATTATGAATTTTTTATTACAAATTTAAAAAAAATAAAAACTTGTATGTCTAACCACCTTAACTTGGTCAAAACTTCATGAAATTCATTTTTTTTTCAATCCTATAGTATGTGATGCATGTTTCAGATTCAAAAAATGTGATACCGTTTGAAAGCTATAGATGTTTTTCAATCAGCCTATCAATTAGGACTTTAGTCGTAATTCAAATAGAAAATGAAAAATAATTATTTATTTAATTCAAAGTAAAGCATAATTTATATTGGTGGAAAGATGATAATTTCCTTTAAAAACCCTATTTGTTTCATCAATTTTGGGTAAAAAAAAGTCGTCAACCACATGGGCCATCATATCACTTAGATATCGCCACTTTTTGTCCCATCATGATCCTGCACATATCCAAAACTCGAAGGCGACTCAAAGAAAAATTTCCCTCAAGCTGCTATATAAATGATTTCGATGAAAGATAAGATTTAACTACTATTAGCTTTGGTTGTGTGGTGTCATTCAGAATGGGGAGGTACCTTTATGTATAAGTGCCCCTAATAGGAGTGATTAAAGTCTTAAGTGGCTTACTATGTTCTCACCGAGTATTAGTCCCTTGAGAAGTGATTAAGAGATTTAAAGTAGTTTTACCTGCCTTTTATTTGAGATATTCTAGTTGGTGACACAGTTCAGTGCAAGAGATGCACACCATACTCTGAAGAACTTTACTCACCATATGAACTCCCTTGAATTGAGACAAAAATCCTCAACTTAGTATAAGTTTCTTGTAGCTTTCTAGGGAGAGGGTGATTGGGTCATCCTTCCATTCCTTGAGGCCCCTATCTATCCATTCTTAGAAGACTTAAGTGTATACACTCAAAAGGGTATCCCTACCTTACTTCAAGGGAGATTCCAAGTTGTGGGCCTGAAAGTGCCATCATTGGCCAATTTGACCTTAGGGATAATATTTCTTGATATCTTTCGATGTTGTTACCAGTTTAACATGGGCTGATTTTGGCCGCTTATTATCAAAACATTATAGTTAGTTTTATACATTTTTATTGATGTACTTTATCAATTACAAAATCTTATAAAATATTCTCAAAATAATCAAATCAGCTAAAACATCTCAAAAATGAAAACTTGTCCAAACCATTGTTAAAGAAAACTAGAAAATCTCGAAGCAAGGCCGCTATTGATGTTCTTTAAATCACTTTTTTCCCAAACTTGGCTGCTACTGTATGAAAACTTCATCATTGTTTTCCTGAGATTTTATTGCTATTTTGCTTAAAAATAGCCTTTTTTGTCAAAATGGATGCCATTGTGCTCACTGGTTCACCAGTCAAGAAAATTGAAACAAAGATTGCTTTTATTAAAATTTCCATAGTTTTCTTGAAAAAATAAATCGCTACTATCCTAAATAGGGCCGCTTGTATCAAAATTACCACTATTGTTTTCTTTATTACCAATCACAACTTCAAACAAAGACCACTATTGCTCAAATTTTGACCGTTGGCCTAAAGTCCAATCACTACTATTCTAAATATTGTTGCTATTGTCTTATTTTCTGTGCAAATCAGAAATTAGTCCAAAATTGGTTAATCTTTTATTCTTTGAACATCAAAAGCAATCAGACCTACACCCAATCATCTCAACATCTGTCCATATCCATTGGCAATCCAAAAACATGACCTAGTTTTGAGACATAAATGAAACACAAACTTGGATTATCCTCTTACTCTAGTTTTCTAAGATATTAACATTTTCTTGCAACCTCAAGGCTAGTTCAAGTAGATTATCAACATATCCTCTAGAAAAATAGAGAATAATATTGGTCCAAGTCTTGTACACTTTTTGTGTCCCAAAATTAGTGTCATCTCCAAACATCCACCAAAATTAATCATACTTTAGAGTCTTGATCATTATCCAAAACAAACCATTAAACAAACCTTTATGAAAAGGATTTTACGCATTATCTCCATACTTAATTTTAATTTTTTTTTTCCCAAAAACCCATCATTCCATTCCATAGTTGGTGATCAAAAAAATTCACTTAGGTCTTGGACTTTTTTATGACAACAATGAGATCCCAATAGAGGAAAAAAATGGAAGCAAACAAGTGTAGTTATAGTTCACCCATGGAAAACACAACTAATGAGGAGTCTCACTCATGGGGGTACAATCTAAATGACCTTACAACTCCTCAAAGAGAAACCACATTTAAAGCAACACAAAATTAACCACCAAGTAATGAGGAAGTACTCCTTAGACACAAAAACATGATTGATAGTCAAAATCAGCTTGAAAATCCCAAGGACATGATCATAGAAGAATATGATAGTGATGAGGAACTTATTGAGGAAAAAATCTTACAACACTCCCAAAATCCTAAGATGTAGAAACTTATGGATAAAATTCATGGGATAAACACAAGACGATATTTTCTCACACTTGCACAAAGTGGTGCTAAACTACCCACAAACTTCAATGTAGACATTCTCAAAGACCCTAACCTAATTCTGCCAAGATATAAAATAGTAGTTAGACAAATACCAAAACCAATAGTGGATCCAAACATACCACCCTTGTTCTCACAAAATAATGATCAATCTACAATGCAACCTATGGATAACCCATTGTTTAGACAACCATCAAAGATTGAGAAAGTAGTGGTGGCTCAACAGTATCAAGGAATTTTCACTTAAAATATGCCAAAACACAACATTATACAAAACATAGGAAGTCTCTAGCAAAGTCAACCACAAAAAGGCATACCCGAAATGAACTATCAAGGTACCCTTTAACAAAATAAACCATAACAAGGCATACCCCAAACAAACTATCAAGGTACCCTTCAACAAAATACACAACAACACGACATACCCCAAACGAACTATCAAGGCACCCTTCAACAAAATTGACAACAAAGCGTATCGCAAACAAACTATCAAGGTACCTTTGAACAAAATCCACAACAAGAACGTGTATCGTCAACGTAATACCGAGGTAACCTTTAATAAAATCCACAATAACAAGGTGTACCATCAACACAATACCAAGGTACCCTTCAACAAAATCCACAAAAAACAAGGTGTATCATCATTACAATACCAAGGTACCCTTCAACAAAATCCACAACAAGGTGTAATGTTAATGCCATACTAAGGTACCCTTCAAAAAATCCACAACAACAAGGCATACCCCAAACGAACTATCAAGGTACCCCTTCAACAACATTCACAACAACAAGGTGTACCATCAATGCAATACCAAGGTACACTTCAAAAAAATCCATGACAACAAGGCGTACCACCAACTCAATACCAATGTACCTCTCAAAAAAATCCACAACACCAAGGAATACCACAAACAAACTATCAAGGTGCAACCCAAAATCCACAACACGGTATTCCACAAAACCAAAATCAAATTCTTCAACAACAACAATAAATTATCCCTCAAAATCAATACCAAGGTACACAACAAACTCAACATATCTATAACCCACAACAAGGACCCAACCTACCTTATACACAACATGGTCCTCAAGGTCCCATAACTACACAATATCCCATTTATGACCAAGCCAATATCATGGGACAACAGAGCTACAATGCAATAAATCCTCAAGCAAGTGCACCAACCAATAACATAAATGTACAACTACAAACAATCAAGCAAAGGATATCAGACATACAAATTGGAAAGTCAAAGATGAGCTATGCTCAACAAGATATTCATCCACATCCTTTTGATCAAAACTTATCTATGGTACCTTTCCCCAAAGGCTTTGAAATACCCAAATTCAACAAGTAAAGGGGAATAGGGGATCCTATAGAGAACATATGTGAATTTTTAGTGTCTTGCATGTATCTACAATGAAATGGTACCTATCTAATGAGGCTTTTCCCATGAAGTCTCGATGGGTCTGTTATAGACTAGTTCTCTCATCTACCACCTAGTATCAGAACATTCAAAAAGTTAGATAAATTTGTAAACCATTTTTTATACAACATCGAATGGGATATAACAAACACTGATCTCTACAAAATCAAAAAGAGTTAAAGTAAATCATTTGCTTCGTATCTACAGATATGGAGACAAAAATTAAGAAAATGTAAATGGCCAATTCTTGAAAAACAACTTGTAGACATCTTTATCTCTAATGTACACATAGACATCAACTTCCAACTCACTGTGTTGTGCCCTAACGAATTTGAGGAGACTATTGAAACATATTTTCTAATTGAAAGAGCTCTCATCACAAGGGGAGTAATTAAACTTTACAACCCTAAGGATCAACGTTCTACTTCAAATGACAAGCCCAAGATATGTGAAAAAAATAAAAAAGTAAACAATGAGAGAGTAGTTGATGCTAAGGTGGTAAAAAACATACAAACACCCAATGTACCACAAAATCATGTGCAGACAACACAACAAGGCTACAATACAAACAACACACCAAAAAACCAACCCAATTATGCATAGAACAATCAACCTAATTATCCACAAAACAATCAACTCAATTATCCTCAAAACAACCAACCTAATAACCAACAAAAAAATAAAGGACATGATAATGAAACGAGACCCCCAAGACAATATGACCAACCAAAAAGGAAATACACCCCATTGGGAGAACCCCTCAAGGTAATCATGCATAAGTTGGTCCAAAAAAACCTCATCAAAATTAATGATAGAAAAAACTATGAAGAGCCAAACATTAAACCACCTTGGTATAATGAGAATGATAAATGCGAGTTTCAAAAAATTAAGGGGCATATCACCAATAGTTGCATGAGGCTCAAGAACATCATGCAAGATTTAATCAAAAATTGAGATGTCAACATAGAACCTCATCCTGGAAATAAATACCTAAAGTTCTACAAGGGTCCAATCCCCGACCATTCTAAGGGAAATGACAAGGGAAAAGTTCAAGACTACCATAACACAAACTTAACTTATGATGAAATCATAGGGAACATCTCTCATGATGATCATACTAGCCATGTTGTAAACATACTGGGGGAAGATCCTGAATGTAACGTAGCTACATGAAGGGGAAGAGTTACAATCCAAGGAGAACCAACCTAAGTAAAACCCACAAGTAAGCCATCAAGTGACTACAACATTATGGAACAGTTAAAGAAAACTCTTCCCTCAATCTTCGTCCTTGAGCTCTTAAAATTATCGCCAACACATAAGGAAATATTGGGGAAAGCTCTTGTCAAAATTTTAGTCCCAAACAAACTTAATGTTGATTAGTTTCAAGCCATGGTTGGAAATATCACCTCCACCCATCATTTATTCTTTTTTGAGAAAGACCTTCCACAAAAATATTTCCAAAATCAAGCTCTCTATTTAGAATTGTGTGTCCAAAACACAAAGTCAAGAGAGTATTGATAGATAACAATGTAGGTTTAAACATCTGTACCCTAAAATTGGTGAAACAACTAGGATATTTTGATGATGTAATAGATAAAAATAAAATTATCACCATTAGATCTTATGATGATATGGAAAGAAATTTAGAAGGAACAATCAAGATTCCTATTCAGATAAGACCAATAATAGCGAAAACAACATATCAAGTATTGGATCTTAGGTTTCCATACAACCATCTCTTGGGATGACCATGGATCCATGCCTTAAAAGAAGTCCCTTCCACATTCCATCAGTGCTTGGAATTTCCTTATAATGATAAGGAAGTTGCCATATATGCTGACCTTGAAACTTTTTATTACTGTGCCAAGTTGGAAGAGAAATACAAAAATATTCTCCAAATACCCAACAATGATATATCCTTTCACTCTTTTCATATGTTGACCCAACATCACTACCTTCATTGACCAAGCCACCTAAAACCAACCTCAAGATCCAAGTGCTTGATAAGGGTTGTGGGGAATACCATTGCAATCAATCCTTTTTCATTGGAATGCTTCCCCCAACACCAAAGAATTATGGAGGACCAAAAGAGATCACACATGTCCAAGTTGTTACAATGGTAGTCAAACCTACCATTTTCACCAAATTGGAGACATAGAAGATGAAGAAGTGTGTAAAGAAGAACTACCTTCATGGATTTACAAAGAAGAAGGATGAAAAAATCCACTACCTCCCTTTCTTATTGATGAAAATAATAAAGGGTTTCAAATAGTAAAAAGAATGAGGTTCACTAGACAAGGGGGGCTTTATTTACATGGACAAGGTATAAGAGAACTAGTTATTATAGAAAGGTGCCCAAAGAATCTTGGACTGGGTTATGGTTCATTTAACATGATTACCCCAATTTAAGAAAGAACCTCTTATGATGAAGGAGCTACTTCAACCATTGTTGACATTAGATAATTGTGAATGTCTAGACAACTACTTGTATATCCAAAAAATGTTTGAAAAAATCAACATAAATGCCATCACTGCTAAATCTACATCTCACGATGACCATATCAAAATGGATTCTAATGAATATAAGTGGGGTTCTTTTGAATCTAGTGAGTATCACCTAAATACCTTATGGAGCCTTGATAAAACCAAAATCCATACCCTAGCTACAACATCCATAATATTTTCTGACACCAACAAAATACCCTTCATATACCCATAGTTGATAGACTGGGACCAACAACATCATACACCAATTTCAGACTCATTCCAGAGGGATGAGGCTATTGTAGAGTTCATGGGACTTCAAATGGACATACCTTGAGGAGATCATAAGGTAGTATTTTTGATGGAGCTTGATCAAATGGCATATTTTGGGGGGATATTGCATCCTCTAGTCGCAAAAATAAACTAAAAAATCTAAAAATAAAAAAGAGGTCCCCTAAGGAAAAGCACAATGTGGCTTTATCGAATCAAGAAAAAAGAAAAAGAGAAGGCATTGGAGGGTGAAAACCTCTTTGAGGTGCTCAAAGATGGAGGATTCAATCTTCTCACCACAAAATATCAAGAAAAAATAACACTCTTAGTTGAAGACTTTGAACCTATCAATATCGGCACAATGGAGACACCAAAAATAACATATTATGCAACATCATTTGATCCTGAGGAAAAGGTAAACTTCACAAGATTCATGAATGAATGAAAAAAAAATTGCATGGACATGCAAAAATTCCAGGGCTGGATCTAGCATTGGTAGTACATCACCTAGCAGTGTTCCCTAGAGCTAAACCCATAAAAAAAAAGCTATGAAAGATGCATCTAGAGATAACAATTTTGGTCAAAGTAGAAATTCAAAAAATTTTAGATGTGGGATTTGTTAGACCCATCAAATATCTTGAGTGGGTATCTAATCTTTTACTAGTATCAAATCCCACTACTGGCATAAGGATCTACATAGACTTTCAAGATCTAAACAAGGATTTCTCAAAGGATGACTTCCCTCTACCTAGAACTAACATGATTGTAGATATAACTATGGGGCATGAAATTCTCACTGATGGATGGGTTCTCTAGATACCCCTTCAAGACTAACATAAAACAGATTTCACTTGTGCATGGGGAACCTTTTGCTAGGATGTCATACCATTCAATTTGAAGAATGTAGGGGCAACCTACCAATGAGAAATACCACCAGTTTCCATTATATGTTGCATATCACTATGGAGGATTATGTGAATGAAATACTAGAAAAATCAATCAAAAGAAAGGGTCATCTAGCTAACCTAGCAAAGATATTTGACAGGCTAGAAGAATACAACCTATGCCTCAACCCAAAAAAGTGTGTATTCAACATGACTTCTGGAAAACTATTGGGTTACACAATATCAAGAAGAGGCATCGAGGTGGATCCTGCCAAGGTAAAATCTATACTAGAAATTCCTCCTCCAAAAAAATTAAAGAAGTTGAGAATTCAACAAGGTAGACTATAGTCCATCAAAGGATTCATCACATAGTTAGCAAACAAGTGCCATCCCTTCACCCATCTGTTACATAAAGATATAACATTCAAATGGGATGACATATGTGATTAGGCTTTCCAAGAGGTCAAGGATTATTTTATCACCCCTCTAGTGCTAATGCCTCTCATTTAGGATAAGGAAATTATCCTATATGTATCTACAATACTTGTAGAATTAGGAGCTATGATAGTGCAATTGGATGACAATAACACAAAATGGGCAGTATATAATATTAGCCAAAAACTGGTGGGCTATGAATTAAACTATTCACCCATATAAAGAGCATGTGTATCTATCATCTTTATGGCATAAAAGTTGATACACTACATATTAAACAAACAAGCAAAGCTGACATAAAAAGTGGATCCCTTAAAGTATCTATTGGAAAAAGTAGATCTAATAGGGAGGATCGCTAAGTGGATACTAATACTTAGTGAGTTTGACATAGAATATATTGACAGAAAATACATAAAGGGATAAATAATAGTAGATCAATTAGTAGATGCACCGATGGAACATCATTAGCCTCTAGTAACATAATTTATAGATGAAAGAATAATTCTAATTGATCAATCTAGCTATTGGACCTTGTACTCTGATGGGTCCCACACTCAACATGGCTCAGGGGCTAGTATCCTATTTCTCACACCGTAGGGAGATAGTATACCCAAGGCTTACAAGATTTCCTTTCCATGTACTAACAACATTTCTGAATATGAAGCACTCATCACAAGACTGAAGATGGCCACAAAATGGAGGAAAAAGGAACTACAGGTCTATAGAGACTCCTAGCTAGTCATTAAGTAGGTAAATGATGAATATTAGATAAAGGATGACAAGCTTACACCATGAAAAATAATGGTATACCATTTCAAATAGTACTTTATCGTCATCACCTTTGAACAGGTTCTCAAAATCAACAACAAAGTAGTTGACACTATGACAACAATAGTTTCACTCCTCGACATTCCTCAAAATATTTCTAAATATAAATTCCTCATGGAGAAACTACTTATACCAAAATTTTGATATCCCAGAATCAGAACAAGTTTGTGATGTTGTTGGTCCTAACTCACCTTGGTACCAAGATATGTTTTCCTATATCCAACATGGTATCATACCCCCTGAATTTAATAAAAATAAATAAAATTCTTTGTCCACAAAACATACTAATTCACCATCTTATGAGATACCCTAGACAAATGAATTCTAGATGGTACATTACTATGATGTCTCAATGTGGAAAAAGTGCAAACTTCTTTATAAGAAGTGCATAAAGGTATTGGTGGGTCTCACTCTAGTGGACAAAATATAGTATAAAAATTATTGAGAACATGGCATTATTGGCCCTCAATGGAGTAGGAATCCATTCATTACTCAATGAAATATCATGAATGCCAAAAATACAGTGATCTTTTTCATGCATTGGCACATAACACATGACCTATAAAACACCATGGCCTTTCTCGTAGTAGGGACTAGACTTGATAGTTAAGATATCTCCCACTTCATTCAATGGGAAAAAGTTCATTATCACTACAACTAAATACTTCACAAAGTGGATAGAAGTAATTCCATTAACTTACATCATAGGGAAACACATATCCAAGTTTATCTTGAATTATCTGATATGTCGATATGGAATTCCATAAACTATCATAACAGATGATGGAACCCCATTCAAAAACCAAGATGTCCATGAGCTCTGTTCAAATTTTTCTATCCAACACCGATTCTCAACACCATACTATCCCCAAGGAAATGGTCACGCTAAAGCATCCAATAAAACCATTCTAAAAATATTAAAAAAGACTGTTAATGATGTCGACTATGATATGAATTTGTAACTAAACCCGACCTTATGGGCTTATCGAACCAAGATTTGTACACCTATAGGTATCTCACCTTTTTACTTGGTCTATAGATCTGAAGTGATCCTAACTATCGAAGTTGAAATTCCCTCATTGTGAGTATCCTTGAAAGGCATGGTCAACAATGAAGAATATCAGGTGTCCAAACTGAATGAGCTAGAGCTTCTAGATGAACTATGTTTGAGCATGTTAAACCATCTCTAGGTTTATTAGAATCGGCTCAAGTGTAGCTATAACAAGAACATAAAGAATAAAAACTTTTAATTTGGTGACCTAGTACTAAAAGAATCAGAAGATCTAGCTAAATCGGGATGGGAAGGGGAAGTCTGAACCAAACTGGTTAGGTCATTTCATCATAACAACAAGCTATGGATCTAGAGGTTATCAGTTGGTTACTCGTGAAGGAGAAACTTTAGTTGAACCTCTAAATAGAATCCATATCAAAAGGTTTTATACTTGAGTGCATCAAAGTATCCCAGGCAAAAAAAAGCTAAGAAAACAAAAAAAAATCAAAAATCAAGAAAAATAGTAAAGAGAAATATAATGCCCTTTAAGTGAAAACCACCTTGTGGCGCTTCTAGAACTAGTTGCATAGTGAAAACCTGGTAAACCGATCAAGTGTTGAAACCTTGTTACACTATCTTCATCCATCTACCCTAATAAATGTAATCTTGTCCCAAACTAGGGGAAACTTCCTGAAACTATTAGCGAATTGGATCCTTGTACATCCCATCACTTTAAAAAACTATCAAAAATAAAAAACATCCAAAAAACAAACAAAATAAAAACAAAGTCAAAACATAAAAAAGCCCCCAAAAATTTATAGGTCATCTCTAGATGAGCTACAATTGAGTCACAATACAAGTGAAATATGAGCCTCTATGTGGATAACTTAGGAAATGCCATCATTGATGAGCCTCCAAGGCCCTAGAGTAGTCCCCAAAATAAAAACAAAAACATCCAAAAAAATTCTCAAAATCCAAAACATTCATAAAAGTTAGAAAACTCTAGAAATAATGTCACTCAGTACAGTTGAACTACGATTTATTTGCATTCATCACATAGGCAAGGCTAATCTTTGATCAGCCCCAAAGGAACTAGGTCGTTCCCTTTAGGTCCCCCTATTTGTTTCAAAATACTCACAAAAAGAAAAACATCAGATAAATCAGAAAATTATAAAAAGTCCTATCTCCATTATCACTTATCCGAAATAAAATTTCCTTTCATAATAAACAATCATCACCTTCAACCTTTGATAAAAAAAATGAAAAACAAACCAAACATTAAAACCAAAAATTGCAAAGTAAAAGATTGAAATGATTGGATAACTATCAGATTATAAAAATAGCTAAGTATTAACTACCTACCTATCAATTATTCATCATCAACATCCTAACGTATGTTTAACGGATAAAATGTTCCTACAATAGACATAACTAAAGGATAACATCCTAAAACATCAAACAAATATGGCAAGTGATACTACATTGTTTATCTTTTTGATTTATCTTAGTATCACATTGCCAAGATCTCAGGAAGATATCCATAAGTATTTAGAGAAGAAGGAATGGAGATATTGATTGTCAATTTATGTTTATTTTGTTTGTTATATTTTTTTGTAATACTACCATGGTGAATACTTACTTTGTTTGATGTATGCAATTTCTTTTAAGGAAATTCATGTAGAGGTCACATATTAGGTACTCCATACCTCTCTATGTAACTAGTCTGAAATGTTTTGACACAACTCACCCATACACTCTAATAGGGTTTTCGTATGTCTAGTATGAGAAAGACTATTCTTTTTTTGTAGAGTCAAAATTCCACACAATAGATACAAATCCACCTCAGTCATTAATACCCCAGTGCATTGTGTTTGTTTGCTACATCAATAAGGATTGCTAAAAATATGAAGCCTCTATGAAAGAAAAAGTGAAATCATCAATGATTGACAACATCAATTTTCTATCCATCTCTAAATCATAAAACACTTCTTCTAACTAATAGCTCCATCTCGCATCACAATATCATTAGTGCCACATGCATCCTCCATCCACAAAATCATTAATACATATCATGACCACTATAAAATGAATATCATCATCCATAGCATACATCATATATCATAATCCATACATACATCATATATCATCATCCATTGCATAAATAATGTATCATCATCAAATACATATATGATTCATCCATCCATCCATATCATATAAATGCATCAAAAAAAGGTACCAAAATATGAACATATAATCACAAATCAACAACACATATAAGCATCAATAATCATCCATAAGCATATCATAACACATAATAAAGCCGAATCAAAACATGGTATATCTCAAATATCATAAAAAGTGGAAATTTCTATACCTCATCAAGTATCATATGTGATATCAAAATATACAAAAAATACATATATACGAGGTCTCAACTATGTTGATGAATGTATATACAAAATGTCGTATCTACACAAGTCTTTGAAACAATAAACATCAAAAAAGATCAAGTAACAATCACCCCTACTGGTCGTCTCGTGAAGGGGATCTATTTTTCTCTTGGATTTGATGAGGAGAGGGATATGGAATAACTAGAGACTGATAAGTCTACCTCACAAGTTGTCCCCCAAACTCTGCACCTATTTGTGTACTCGACTCTCTGAAATGAGTCCATCTCTGAGCCCTTGACACAAAGGAATCATTTAATGTTTGATAGTATGTGTACCATTGAAAAAGCTGGTCCCACTCGATCTAGTATTGAGCAAGGGGAATGGAGGAAGCTAATGATATCTCTATCATAAGTCTTAGTTGCCTCTCTATGGCTAGCTCTTACCCTAAGCTATCTATCTCCTACCAAAAATCATCCTATTCTATAGTAATAATGGAAACTCGACCCTTAGACGCTTACCTCTACACAATCTCTATGTTGGGTGAAATCACAATACTGTGTCTCATTTTTTACCCAAGACGGAAATTTACATCAATATTTTTAACTGAATCTTTATCTTTTGAGACCTATATCAGCTAAACTATTAAGAATTTGAAGATGATGTGAACTAGTGATTTGTGGCAATTTGTGTGTAGATTCTAAATATATGTTTTCAGTTTTTTTGAAGTAAATCATGAATCATTCAACATCTCCTTTAATAATTAGTTTTAAATAGAAAAGAACATTTTTAGAAAGTAATGTTTGTGTCATACAACATAACTTTTTTTCTATAAAGGATTAAATTCTAATTTTTTAAATATAGATTCTCAACATCAATATCTAGGGAACAAATATTTTTTCATAATTTTTGTTGCATATATTTTTTAAA
The DNA here is from genome assembly GCA_007115665.2 of Sequoiadendron giganteum. NCBI lineage: Eukaryota > Viridiplantae > Streptophyta > Pinopsida > Cupressales > Cupressaceae > Sequoiadendron > Sequoiadendron giganteum. Next base: position 579,882,565 of record CM021105.1, read on the forward strand.
TTATTTTTTGAAGTGACTAACTATAATTTGGACATACGTGTCTGTCATACAACTTAAAATTTTGTGTATATATCAAAATCCATTTTTTTTTGGGGTGAGACAAGGACATCAATACCTAGGGAATGGGTATTGTTTGAATTTTTTTTACAATGGTTTATAATTTTTTAACCTCTGCACAACAAAGAGCTTGATGCTCGGAGAAAAACCTATGTTTAGTAAAAAATAAAAATTAAATACATGGTAAAATGGAAATATATCAAAACTATACTTGTTGGAAAGCTCGTTTTGAGGCCTACAATTTTACAAAATATAATTTTTAAATGGCATTATTTAATGCCTCAAAAGGTAAGGAAAAGTGATTTTTTCTAGCATTTTGATAAGTGTGAAGGAGACTCCATTATGGGCATGATTTAATACTAGAAGAGTTCTATTCAAGGGTGTTTGATCTAAGGGGGTCATATCTATTCATCCTCAATTAAAACCCTTTATGTCAAGCCTCTCAAGACTTAAATCATTAGTTTTTTTCTAAAATAGTGATTTGAAGAAAAAAATTAGTACATCCTAAAAGTGAGACACACTATTGTGGCAATGCCCTATCCCTCTTAATAATGCAAGCATCCCTATTTGTAGTTATCTAGTCTATCTAGGCTATTGTTGCTGCATCCATCTATGGAGGTGGACCTTGTGGTGCCTATTGGTCTTGATGAGGTTGATCCTGCTGCATTTGATCATGCTATTGTCCATCATGTTGACCCTATTGCCCATCAACCCATACTCTATCCAACTGATCCACTACAATCCAGAGCCTTTGATGGTCCCCTATGGACCAATCCCATGACTAGCCTAATGCCAGAAGGATCTATAAATCACAGAGGAACACAACAGGCCCACCACGAATCATAATCTAAAGTGGTGCTAGGATCTGCTAAATCTACTACCCATCCCCATCTAAATGGGGAAAGTCATCAAAACTAAAAAAAAACATCTATCAAGGAAGCCTGTAACCCCCATACCCTAAATTCTCGAGTTGTCCTCTCAAACCATGCATGGTAATCATCTTTGAAATGGGTCTGTCTCTCTCCACACTAACAAAGAATCCAATCAAGAAAATAACACTTGAGAAGAGAATCCAAATGACCTATCAACCATCATGTCTATCGATAATGGGGGAGCTACTCCACATCATCATGTTAGGCCTCACATCCTCTCCACGACTTGCAAACAAACATAGGAATATCATCAAAAACACCTCTCTAGTAAGGTAACCTACCAAGCTAGGTATAATGCGTGAAATATGAATATATGTGAGAGTATGGATCCTTTAGATTCAAAACCATAATTCCATCTGGCCTCATCATTGTGATATGCTCCTAGGCCCATAAATGTAGGAGTATCATCCCTACAGAAATAGAATTGTCATCGTGATAAGAAGCCTCGTGCATATCCCTATACAAGTGTGCCAAGAGACATGGACCCAACATATACCTCATACCATGCTCCATCATATGATCAATGTAGATGCTCCAACCAATAGGAAAATTCTTGCCTCTATAATTAGGCACCACAAACCCCATGATCAAACTAGCTAAGACCATAGATATCAAATTTGTGCCATCAACAAATGAAGATAAGTCTATCTTCTAGTCCACAACCTATAGTATCCTAACACTGAGAACTCGTTGAATGACATGGGAACCCTATCCAATATTATATGTGATGAGCTCACCATGAATAGGGAAATCCTCCAAACATCCTCCACTGTGGTGGTTACCTTGCTAGTCGATAAATGAAAGGACGATGACTTTGAATTCCATCTCTCTACAAGGGTGGTAATCATAGCCCTATGGCATCGTATCTTAGGCATGTTACATATGTGATGCAGACCTAAAACATCTAGAAAGTATTTATTGACCTCAAAAAAACCAGTCAACAATTTGAACACTTGTCATGGTCGTAACTCCCTCAAATACAACAGTTTGAGAACCGCCTACAAATATTCAACCCACAACGTCAATAATTTGCTAAAAAAATAAATTATGAACCTAAGCTTGCAAATTTGAAAATAGCAAGCCTATTTTTGACAATAGTGAGCCAATTTTTGACGATAGTGAGCATTTTAAAAGATAGCGGTAAAATTGACAAAAGTGCACAAGAAAAATGATAGTGAACAAGTTTTACATAAGTGATCATTTTACAAATAGAAAAATAATAACACATGAATTTCATGAAAGCAGTGAATAAAAGCGAGTGAGAAAAATTATAGCAAACAAATTCTTGAAAGTGACACAAACACAAAGAACAATAGTAGTAAAATTGAGAAAAAAGTGATAAATTCACAAAATTATCACTATTTAAAAAAATGTTTTCTAGCATTAATTACACAAACATGGAAAGATGAAAAAAAGAAGGGAAGTGGTACATACCATGACACTTGTGCCAACTAGCCTCTTGAAAGAGTCGACTACATTTGCATGGTGTGGGGCACCCAGAATCCTTGCCATCACAATTTGACAATTGTAAAAGAAGGATCTCTAGAGGAAAGAATTTAGTAAAAGAAAAGAGTGCAAATGAGGAAAAATGAACCCTAATTTCATATTTTTACCCCTAAACCCTAATTTTTTTTACCTTCAAAAGAATCCTAGGTTAAAATTAGGGGCACCTTGGAACACCTAAACTATAAACTAGGGCCCTATAGCCAATTTTATTTCTCTCTATGCATCTAAACTGCAACAAAACCTTGTTGTGAGTTCCACCTAAAAAGTACTTTTTTTGGCCAATCTCTCAAGGGGGTAGCCTAGCATCATACTATCTTTCCGTTGACCACTAGGGCATAGTGGGGCATATAATTTTTTTAAAATCTTGATCCAAACATCAAATTCTTTGAAACAAAGCAACCAATACTTTGTCTCAATGAGGGAAAAAATGTAGACATGTAAAAATGACCTAACACATATCACACAGCTTGAATGATATTTCTTCATCATCAACATCATTTCCATTAATCTAATCACTTTTCACATAATTTTACATCATTAAACCCTATTTCCCTCTATTAATTGGATAATCTTAAATTATTTAATTAATTCATTATTTCATCATTAATCTAACTTTATTCCTCCTGATTAATTAAATAAACAAAAAATATTTAATTATGTCACTAATATACCCTATTCATCTAAATCAATTAAATTGTTATCACTTAATAATTTAATTAAGTCCCTTTTCCCTCTCTAAACCTGAATAATTAAATTAATTATTCAACATAGTCAACAAACAAATGCAACTTTATTTGTTAAAGTCAAACATGGCTTGCACTTTCATCCCAAAATATTAATTAATTATTCAATTAATTAATTATCCTAACCCCTTTTGTGATTGAGAAAATCATTACCATCAATTTCTCACTCTAATCGGTTGACTAACTCATCTATTTCCCAATCCCACTAATCACTCAATCTATTCCTCAGTCTTACTAACCACTCAATCTGATTTCTCAATCCCCCTAATCATTCCCATCTAATTTAAATAATCATTACAATTTATTTCCTCTCAATAGTTTTCAACCATTGATCATGATATCTTATTGTGAAATCTCAATCATTCATCTTGAAACCTAAAATCTATATAACAATCCTCTTCATTCTAAAAAACAAAAGGAGAATCTATAGATTTTATGCTACAAAAGTAATGTTGAATTGACATTTTAATTCTTGAGAGATTTTACACACATATTTGATCACCATTAACAAACGTGTGAAGCTTTTTCAACATCAAATGGAGGCTTCATATTGATTCAAATGTAATCTAACATCAATACAAATACAAATTTGACATGTTATGGTAAGACTTGTTTTTTCTTAATTCATTTAAGTTTCTTAGTTTTCTTGTTTGTTTAGATTCATGAATTTACATTTCACATTTCATGAGTATGGGTTTTGAAATTAATCTTGTTTGAATTGATTTGGTTTTATTCATTTATTATTTTCCTATGCTTTATTTCTCCCTTACAACACCTATATGAGACTTTTAAAGCATAAATAAATTAGGAAATAAAGGATAAAAATTATTGCATTGAAGAACCTAAGAAGACAACCTCCAAAAGTGAAAAATTAGATCAAACCAAGAAGACAAATTATAGAAAGAAGGAATAAAGTTGGATTTATCCCAGTCCATAGACAAAGGAGCTTTATAGGTCCTCCACCTGCTAGTGAGAATGCCCCTACTAGGTTCACTCAATCCTTTCATGGTTATTGTTATTATTGCAATAAAATTAGGCATAAGGCTATTAATTATAGATATAGGGCAAGAAGAAATGATTACATGGGTAAAAAACCATTTTTACCTCCAAGATATGATGGTATGATGTCTCATTCTTTTCATGGATATTTCTATGTATGCAATAATTTTGGCCATAATGCTATAGAGTGCAAGACGAAAGTTAGGAGAAATAAACTTGTTTCGAAATGTAACACTATTTGATACAAATGCAATAATTTTGTGCATAAATAAATTTTTGTAGAAGTGGTTTTGTGAAACCTCCTACTCAGAATAGGAAGAAGGAAAAAACCCTAATTAAGAAAAAGAAGGAAAATGAAAAGGTCTAGAAAGAGAAGCAAGGTCAAGAGAATGTGAAGAAGGATAATACCATGCTTGTTCATTCTACATAAGATCTTGTGACAAACTGAGATAAAGCATTGTCTTAAGGGGAGCTATTATTTTCAAATCTTTCAACCCCTTGGAAAGGATAAAATGTTGAATAATTCAACTTGAAAGTTGATTTGGGTTAATTCCTTTGAGCTGCAGGTCCACTAAGAAAAATTGAAACTATTGATCAAGGTTCCAGAGTAAAATAATGGTATGTGGAGGTTTTCTGAATATCTTTGTATTCTTGTGATGAAACAAAGTATTCTAGCAAAATTTTACCTAAAAAATACAAATGCATTAATGGAAAAAAGTTATGGAAAATGAAAGGATTTTTATGCTTCATTTGCATGATTTTTTCTCATTTGCAATAAGAAGCATTTGTGTTCAAAAGAAAAGAAGAGTGAAAATGTTTTCAAGCTATCATGTGTTTATGTGCTAAACCCTAGTAATGATGTTTGAAGGTTTCAAAAGAAATATCAATGGAAACCCCACAACTGGTAGATGTTGCAAAGAAACCTAAGAAAAAGTACAAGAAGTTTCCTTTCAAGGTGATGGATGTTGATAAGGATGACACATTTTTGAGGGTTATTATGGATGTGATGTATACTAAAGATGTGAGAATCTATATTCATACCATGCTCAATGAGATTGATCACACACTATTTGAAGAGATTCAACATGATCTCCTATATGATCATGGTGTGTACAAGCCTAAATATGCAAATTTAGCAACAAAAGGGTTAGATGTTAGGAAATATTTCCTAGAATTTTATGACTACAAAGAATGGGTAAGAATTTTCCTAAGCCACATACACAATGAGTTTATATATTTGGATAGTCCCTACAAGATAACGACAAAGTAAATTAGGGCTATAACTAGTCTTTGTGCCACCAGACTAGTCTCGGTGCTAAAGTCAATCAAGAATGAGAGGATTATTGCACTTACTAGAGCTAAATTCAAAAAGATAACCCTTAAAATGAAATATATCATTTATCTCAAAGTTTTTTGTGCCACAATGGGGATCACCTACAAAATCTAGTACACTAATAGTGAAGGATTTTCCATCGCTACCACAATCCATACTACATATCAGATAGTGAAAGAAGGTGCCAAATCTGATCTGTGTGAGCTATTGAGGGAGAAATGATGGAGAATTTGAAGTGAACAAAATAAATTGGATTAAATTTTACGTTTTGATCATTTATTATTTTCCTTACATTATTTTTCTAGAATTAATTACTTGGATTAAAAAATAAAAATGGGATAAGTTCTTTCTAGTAGCTACTTAAATGACAAATCACATATGAGGTTTTTAGGATAAGCAAGCACACAATACTATGTATTGGGGCTTGTTTAAAAATTTGCATACAAAGATGCAATATAAAGAGAGAATTATATTTGATTTGGTTCAAAGATATAAGGATGAGATAAAAAATTTGGCGGACAAGGATCATTGTTACATTGAAGTAGTGGAGCCCAAAACCTCATGGATTCTTAGGTTGCCTTATGAAGTTTCATTTGAAGAAGTCAAGGAATATGTGGATATCTTGTTGAAGAAGACAAAAGATTCATCTGCTGAGAGATTTGACACATATAAAGAGAAAATGGATGAGATTCATAAGAAAATGAAGAGGAGCATATAGATTCATAAGAAATGGGGTATTCCTCCAAAGTCTATATCTGATGTCCCCACAGAGGATTCTAAAGCTAAATCTATTCCCCTAGAAGCCAACAAGGGGCTAAGAAGGTCTGGTAGATCCACTTCTATTGTTGCATCTACTCCATAGACCTCCAAATCTATGTAGACAACTGGTACAAATAGAAGAGTTGTATTAGAGACCACAAAAAAAGAAGTCCACTAGGCCTTGTTGATGAGTGTTTTTAGCACTACTCAACATACACAAAGTATAAGTACTCTATCTCTCTTAAAAGGTGATTATTTGTAGACAAAACTCAAAAAATACCCCAATGTCTCTAATGTTAGGTCTTGAAAATGCATAAAACAACTCAATGATGATGTGTTTTGTTGGTAATCATGAGGGGTCTTACAATTCAACAATAATATAAGTATTTAACTTAGTTGAGATTTGGTGAAATATGGAAATGTGTGTGCTAAATCGAGAAGCGTTTAATTTATAGATTAGAAATATGAAAATGACTTCTAATCAAATATAGATATATGGTGATGCTGGAATCCTATACTATTAGAGATACAAAGTAATATCAAAAGATCAAGGGTTGAGAGAGAGATATCCTAATTATAACACCTAAGGACACTCACAACAATGATTAATTGTTCAAATAGACATATTCCCCATAAAATAATTCCTACTTAACCAAGATTAGATCTATAATGTTACAGAAACAGTGCAATCTTCTAAGGTATACTCAAATATTTCCAGACTATGAACCTTCATACATATATCCAATTACTGGCACAACATGCATACACATTCATAATCAAACTAATTCAATATAAAGGTTCGGACTAGCTATACACAATAGCTTACAATCAACAAGCCACTAATGACATGAACCAAAAATTGATCAATGTCTTCAACAATTCACCATCAACATGAATGAACATAAAAATTGTAGAAGTTGAGAAAGCCAACTTCACAGAACCCAAAGATCACCTGCATGCAAATAACCTATCACAGAAAGGAAGAGATGGAGACAAAAAAGAAATGGTTCTTTGCAAGCTTCAAGAGAGATTGCATTAACAAAGTTCTTCAAATACAATTGATAGAAAAGCCTTTAAAAAGGAAAATAATGCACAACCCTAAACCTAACTTGAGAAAAAGGATAGTTCAACTAGATAAGGATAACTAAATGCAACCTAGGAATTAATATAATCCCTAAGTAAACTTATGCAAGTGTAATTAAATAATTAATTACACCAACAACCCCCCATAAGTGTAACTTAGGGAGAATATTATTATGCAAATGATGCAAAGATGCAAAAGATGGGTCTCGACAACAAGGCCATGTTAGGTACCCATGCACAAATGAAGAATCTCTCACAAATAGAGAAAAGGAGAAAAAACCTGTGGGAGAAAACTCCTCTCCAAAAGAGAGAAACAAAACACATGAAGAACATGAAAAAAGGAGGAAGAAGCTACAAACAACTGCCAATAGATTATTACTATGGTGCTGAAGAACCTCCTCTAAGGATAGGATGATTAGGATCAAGAAGACAACAATTTGCATTAGTGCCCCTAATGATACTACTTGAATTAGATGGCAAACAAAGGCAAACACTTGGAATGAAGATACAGATGGCACAAGTACCAATAGTCTGAAGCACATTGATCAACTAAGGATGGAAGATTCCTTCCAAGGAAAAACCAAGTAAGCATTAGCACGAACAATATAATACCCACCATAATGTTGAACTGGGAAAACCTAACAGATCCACTAAAATGCTATGTAACACCTTGTAGTGCATGAAGGAGAAGAAACAACATCTAAAAGTGCACAAGAAAGCACTTGCAACTGAAAAAGTGGTGTGCAAAACAAAGCACACATGCATGTGGTTGGAATCATATGGATCGACTGTTGTCGTGGAGGGACACTCACCAGACAAAGTTGTGATGACAAAAAAAAAGGAACTACACAACCCCCCCATGGCACTTTATAAAATAGTACAAGTACAAAATATGACACAACGTTAAGTGCAAAATCCCCAAAATACATGTACAATAGTGTGACACTTTATCTCAATGCGTTTACATAGAAGTCTTCTTACAAATGATGCTCACAATGCCCACAAAGGACAAAAAACTAGAAATACATGAAGAACAAGAAAAAATGAAGCATCCCATGCAAACAAGAAGTTCTCGAGAGCTAATATGTCCAGGTAATTCACCAGAGTGTGAAAACACAAAAAAATGAATAAAATATACCTGGAGTGAAATCTGGAAAAATTGCATGGATGGAATTGAAGAGCTTTGAAAGACAGTTCCAACGCCGCTAAGATTGCAAAAAATGGAGAAACAGGTCAAAATTTACGAGCTCAGGACTGAAAACAACTCCTCTGACTTCAACTAACTATAAAATGTACCAAAAAAAAAATAAAGCAATGAGACCTACACCATTGAAAGTTTGGTGGAACCAACTTTCTGATGATATCTCGTTTGCCAAAATAAAATATTGTTTGCCCAAGTTATGGCCTCTGAGAGAAAATAGCTCCAAATGGGGAGAAAACCAGTGAGACATTAAATTTGATGGTCAAACAACCATCGTAGAAAAATTAAGAGCTTAAAATTCATAGCCAAATGATCGTCACCACATTTCTTCAATTGAACTTATTACAAAAATAATCATAAAAAAAAGGTTGTCTGGGCAAATCTACCTTCGACGGTCAGACTGTCGAACAACAATAAGGTTGTCGGAAGCTAACACATTGGCATGCAGTATGGGGCCCGCAGGCCTATGTACATAGGTACCTGCAGGTACCTTGTAGCAAGCCTTTAAAAGGATTTTTTTTTTTTAAATAAAAAAATTGTACAATATTTTAAAAAAAAAAATTATGAGAAAAAAAATTTAGAAAATATTTTCTTTTTACCAGGGCTAATTATTTTTCTCGATTTGTGTGCAGACAACTGTACGGGGCCGGACAGGTAAATTGCTTTTGCCTCTTAGATCAACTTTGTCCAAAATGGACAAATGAATAGTTGATTTTAGGGGTTTGGACTGCTGCAGACTCAATAGCGAGGTCCGTTTGGACTCAAAAGACATCAATCAAATAGGTATTCCTTAGATCAAAAAGAGATAAACCCCAATCCCTTGAAGCTTCAAAATCCTTCAAAACATGAACAGGAAGCAACATGTTTGGAGCTCTGATGCCATGTAGAATTTGAGAAAGCCAACTTCACAGAACCCGAAGATCGCCAGCATGCAAATAACTTGTCACAGAAAGGAAGAGATGGAGACAAAAAAGCAAGGGTGCTCTGCAAGCTTCAAGAGATATTGCATTAACAAAGTTCTTAAAATACAATTGATACAAAAGCCTTTAAAAAGGCAAAGCATGCACAACTCTAAACCTAACTTGAGCAAAAAGATAGTTCAACTAGATAAGGATAACTAAATGCAACCTAGGAATTAATATAATCCCTAAGTAAACTTATGCAAGTGTAATTAAATAATTAATTACACCAACAAAACTATCATCTAAGAATCAAGAACAAGAAACCATAATACTTTCAAAGCTTAACACAAATTTCACCAACTCAATGACCCAATTGTATTAACTTCTCAAGTGTTTTCTTAACTTTCTCTAGTTCTTTTCCTCTCCTAATTTCTACTACTTTGCTTCTACAACTAAATTCTACTCTTGAAATCTAACTCTAGCTCTGACTGCCTACAAATGAGAAGGCACTGACCTTATATAGATATTCACATTTCAGACCAATGGCTAGGATTGAATTACATTCGATGGCCCAGATTACATTTGCATATAATGTTTGAAGCACATCAGGGTTTCATAAAATCAACCTCCCTTACATCCAATGAGTAAATTTAGTTACTCATTTACATCAATGATATTCCTCATCTGCTTGAGTGATCAATTATTGTCAGAGAAAATAAAAATAGCCTCCTTTATTGACCTTTCAAAGCACTTTGACAACTAGCTGGCATAGACTTCTAGGTATATTTTGGAATCTAAATATTGACTTCAAGTTCAATTGATACACATCTATAAGCAAGTATGTCCCCACTTTAGAAATTAAAATCTCTCCTCTTGGCATAATTCCATATACACCTTATGTGACATATATCCACACATGGGTACTTCCTTTAAATTATACTTATGATATCAACCCCTTTTAAATTGAGCTGCAAAGGGACCGACACAACATAAAAAGAATAAATTTAGTCAATTAAGCCCCTTAAATTATTAATTAATATTCAAATCATAAGAACTTGAATATTTTATTATTATGAGTACAGTAATAATAAAGAAATAAAAACTTTATCACTCATAATAATAATACTTTAAATAATGCTAATTAATTCCTATGAAATTTCATTAAATGGAAGATTTGAAAATGTAGAACATATATCCAATTTTTAAATACTCTCCTTTTAAAATGATAATGGATAAATGGTATTCTAAAGTCATACTTCATCATTTGAATATTAAAGTACCCGCCACAATCAATAATATGCAGCCAAGCCCTTTATATCTTTGATAATATTTTCATTATAATGCAAACACCTTATTATCTATGCGCACATGGCTTTTAGTGGAAAAAGGATGATGAGGGGATAAGGGTTGACTGCACTGGCTTGAAAGAGAATTTCATATGCAAAAAAGGTACCCAGAAAATGTGGAAGTTCGAGTGGCCCAGCCATACCAAAGGCTCACAAAAATGACATGCATGATCTGACAATCTAACATTTGAAAACCCACCCCTTCCTTCACATGGAAGATTCTCATAAACATTGAATCGATCTACCTTAACCGGTCTTATCACCTTGACGGATTCTTAAGCAATTTGAATCTGCACCACATAGTGAAACTCCACCATACCACATTGTCCTATTGAGAACTTCAATTCAAAGTAATTCATTTGAGATGATGCTAGTAGGGTGAGGGATGACTAGGTATTAATGCCAACTAGACATCAAATCATGTCACAATGCAATATCAGAGCATATACAACTGAAGGATCATTGACCTATTGGTTTCATAATCAAGATTCACATGCTAAGTGATTTCATTCGTAATGGAGCATGCATTTTCCAAATGATCAATAAACTATTGATCTCATAATAAAGATATACATGTTAAATTATCTCCTTCGTTCCTTGCAATCTGCCATAACGTTAATTGATCCCTTTGATCATGAATAGAGAAATCACTCTAGATGCCTCAGACATGCCTTCATGGCTATTTCATTGATATACTTTGTGAAATATTGACTTATACTAAATGTGATTTTTCTCAGGGATTACACTCAATGCCAACATAATAAACTTTAGTCGTTCAGGTTGTACTCATGCGAAGAGCAATATGTCATGATACAAGAACAACTCTTGGCATATTCTAATTATGCAAAAATTTGGAGCAACAGGGTTTTGTGGAAACAACCACATTGCGGGCTGAGCGGTGCGGGAAATTGGTGTTAAAATTCCATTTGGACGATGTAACTCGTTGTGGCTTTCATAAATAAACTTTCTGCAAAGGTAATTATAGAAAATGGGAGTGTAGGGAGATCATGCGGTCATGCTATGAGTAAGAGCCATTAAAATGGCATCGTGGGACAAGTCTTCTACGATACTAAGTTTTGCATCAAAAAAAACTTTGGTGAAAGCATGCCAAGGTTTAGCCGAGAATACATTGAGTTCCCAAAGCTGAAATTGATCCAACTCACAAAAAAAATGAAATGTGCTTCAATATTTATTGATTTGGTCATAATCATGAATTCCATCATTGTTTCATCCATAATTAATGCATCAAACTCTTTCAAAGTTTGCAAGAATTTAATAAAGATGGTGAAGCCTCCAATAAGAAAAATCCTATGCATAAGGTTTATAATATTATGATTACATCCAAAACGAATGTCAATTAATATTGAATCCACCATAAGTGAATATTACAAGCCAAGGATGCATCACCCCTTACATGCGTTGAAGCAATATTTTGTGACACATACAGTGAATGAATAATGCTTTAACACATGATACTTTAATGGATATTCTTGCAAATTGAAACCTGTCTTGATTTCCTAACCAAAAATCACTTCTACTACCACCTCTGACTTACCATAGATGAAATAAATCTTAATGTCGATGCCCTATGATAACAAGAAGTCAGCACCACTATCAATTGTTGGGAAGAATAAGCCCAACTATAGTGGACAAAGAAGAAAACACAAACTAGATAAAATGGACAGCAAAAAGAGGAGGCAAAATATTTTTTGTTTCATTAAATTAACCAAAAAACTTACAATCCAAAATGTCTACATACAAAAACTCAGAGCTTTGCTTTGTACATTCTTCACACAAAATATTGTGTACGTTCTGGTGCACTAGAGCCAACTGTGTGTTGTTGCAAACATTCTGGAGCAAACTGGTTGCTGCTACGTGTTGGAGATGTTCCACAACACTGTTCTCTGTCACAAACTTCTGCTACTGCAGGTTCACCTTAACATTCTTCCTTCTATTCTTCTGTTGCACTCTATCTTCTATCTCTCTGTCTTTTTGTTCTTCTCTAATTGAAAAAACATTCTATTATGTTCTTTTTTCTTTCCTATCCTTTTCCAAAATTGGCATTCAATTCAAATTCACCTACCAATAATAAATTTTCTATCAAAATTAATTGGGACAATAAGTGTCTATCAACCTAGCTGGGGGGAATGATCCAAAATAGACCTTACCTATTTGTGCATTAAATGCACTTTCCCATTGCTGCTCAAGATTAGCTTTTCCAACACTCCCCATTAATCTTGAGTCTTTCTGATTTACATCACCATTCAAAAGTTCTAGAGCATAAGTTCTAGAGCATATGTGCTTCTCCAAAGTTCTGGAGCATCTACATTTTTTTTTGTTATTCAGAACACAAGTTTTGGAGAATTTACATTTTTCTATGTTTTCCAGAACATAAGTTTCAGAGCATTTGAGCCAAGTTTTGGAGCATCTACCCCAAGTTTCGGAGCATCTGTCCTCCTCTATGTTTTTCTGAACCAAGGTTCTAGAGCATATCTCTATGTTTACTAGAACCAAAGTTTCGGTGCATTTATGCATACCTAGCCTATCTCTTAGGCATTTAAAGGAGTCTTTTGACAATGCCTTTGTGAAAATATTAGCGAGCTACTTCTCAGATCTACAATATTGAAGCTTGATCTCTTCATGCTCCACCAACTCTCTTATGAAATGGTAGCAGATTTATATGTTCTTGCTTCATCCATGAAAGATAGGATTCTTGGTCAAAGAAATAGAAGATACGTTGTCACAAAATATGGTTGTATCATCTTCTTGTTCCTCATTCAAATCTGCAAGGATTCTTCTAAGCCAAATGGCTTGGCATGTTGTTGCATTTGCTACAATGTATTCTGCTTCAGTCATGGAGAGAGAAACTATGGGTTGCTTCTTTGATGCCCACGATATTGCTCTTGAAGCCATGTGGAATGCATATCCTGAAGTGATTTTTCTGTCATCTACATTTCCTGCCCAAACACTGTCCATGTATCCAACAAGTTGAAACTCATTAAAAATAGTGTACATAATTCCATAGCCTTTCGTGCCATTGACATACCTTAAAATTATTTTTCCTGCTTGCCAATGTGCATCCTTAGGCTGCTCCATGAACCTAGAAATTAGGCTTACCGCGTACATCAGATCAGGTCTTGTTGTTGTCAAATACATGAGGCTTCCAACCATGGTCTTATAGATGGTTGGGTTAATATCATTGTTGTTGTCCTCTTTGCTTAATTTTAGACCTGTAGCTATTGGAGTTGTGGCTAGTTTGCTGTCCAACATTCTAAATATTTTCAAGATTTGATTAGCATAACTTGTTTGAGAAATAAAGATGCCATCATCTATTTCTTGGACCTCTATTCCTAGGAAATATTTTAACAAACCTAGGTTTATCATTTCAAACCCATTTTTCATTGCCTCTTTGAAATCAGCAATGAAAATATTACTATTACCTGTGAAAATTAAATCATCTACATACAAAACAACAATAAGTATCTCACCATTGGCTGCCTTGATGTAGAGTGTGGGCTCACTACCACTTTTGTTGAATCCATTACTCAAAAGGTACGTATCATTTCTGTTGTACCATGCTTGTGGTGCTTGTTTAAGCCCGTAGAGAGCTTTCCAGAGCCTCTAGAATTTGTCTTCTTTCCCTGGAACTTCGTAGCCAGGTGACTACTCCACATACACCTCTTCTTTCAACACTCCATTCAAGAAGGCTAAATTTACATCCATTTGTAGTACTTTCCATTTGTGTTGGGCTGCAATTGCTAGGACTACCCACACTGTTTCCAGCCTTGCAATTGGTGTAAAAGTCTCATCATAATCTCTTCTAGGCTGCTATTTATATCCCTTAACAACCAGCCTTTCTTTATTCCTTTGAACCTTACCATCAGTAGTGCATTTGGTCTTATAGACCCACTTAACTCCAATGGCTGATTTCCCTTTGGGTAAATCAATGAGCTCCCATGTTTTGTTTCTCACTATAGCATCCAACTCTTCATCCATGGCATTACACCATTTTTCTTCTTTCATGGCTTCTTCAAAATACATTGGATCATTGTGAGAAAATAAAGCAAAATCCAAATTCTCATCAAAATCTTCATACCTTGTGTTGTCATAGATTTCCCTCACGCTTCTTGTCTTCTGTGGCATCAATGATGCAAGTGTAGGGTCTGAATTTTTGGAGCTGCTTGACTATTGGTCTGATGAAGAAGACTGTTGTTGTATAGTTCTGGAGCATCCACCCTACTGAAAGTTTCTGGAGCTGTTGCTGCTATTTTCTGGACTGTCACCTTGTTGTAAGGTTCCAGAGCATCTTCCTTCTATAGCTTCTTCATCCTCAAAATGTATTGAAACACAAATACCTATGTTGCTATCAACTGTTCCATCCCATGATTCATTTTCAATGAACTCAACGTCCCTAATGATCAACACTTTCTTGGTGATGGGATTGTACAATCTATAGGATTTGGATTCTTCACTATAGCCTATGAAAATGCATTTTTCACCTTTGTCATCAAATTTCTATCTTTTCTCCTTTGGCACGAGAGCATATGCCGCACATCCAAATATTCTCAAATGCCCAACACTCCATTTGCATTTTTTCCATGCTTCTTGTGGAATCCTATCACAAACAGCTTGTGTAGGGCACCTATTCAAGATGTAAACTGTTGTTACTACAACATCACCCGAATATTCACTTGACAAACCTTTTTCCTTCAACATGCTTGCTACCATCTCCATGATTGTTCTATTTTTTCTTTCAACCACTCCATTTTGTTGTGGAGTATACCTGGCTATGAGTTGTCTTAGAATACCTTGAGACTTGCAAAAATTCATAAAATCTTGAGAGATATACTCTCCCCCTCTATCTGTTCTCAGGACTTTGATATAATGGCCACTTTTCTTTTCAGCCAAGGCCTTAGATTCCTTGAACTTATCAAATGCCTCTGATTTTTTCTTCAAAAGATACACCCAGATTTTTCTACTATAGTAATCTATGAGTGTCATGAAATAAACATTTCCTCCTAGTGTTGGGGTCTTCATGGGACCACACAAATATGAGTACACCAACTCTAATGGTGCTCTTGCTCTCCTAGAATGCCCTGATTGAAAGGGTTTCCTATGTTGTTTACCTAGGATGCATGCTTCACACTTTCTATCGGGCTCTACAATTGCTCGTAGGCCCCTAACCATGCCTTTTTTTAGCTAAAAGACTTAAACTAGAATAACTTAAATGCCCATACCTCAAATTCCAAAGCTTGGATGGGTCTTGGATGACCAATTTGAAGGCTGATTGTTGTGAGCCTTTTGGCTATGTTGAGATTCGCATTTTGAGGGGAAGCATTTGGTTCTCTGTCATTTGAACCGATGCCATAACTCTCTTTCTTCCATCCTTGTCATAGATGATGCATTCTCATTTCTCCATCAACACTCTATAGCCATTTTGGACCATCAGTCCAATGCTTAAAAGATTATGTTTCATTCTTGGGGTATAAAAGACATCATGAATTTGTCTTTCTTCACCATACTTGGTTTGTAGGCACACTATGTCTTTGCCCTTGATTGGAACCTTCTCATTGTTGTCCATTTTGATTTCAGACTTGATGATGCTATCAATGGAGGAAAATAATTTTTTGTTACCACTCATGTGGTTGCTACAGCTGCTATCCAAGTACCAAACTTCAGCGCTGCCTTGTTCTGCTAGATTGCATGCAATGAAAACTTGTGATTGTTTTTCATTTTTAGCCTTGTTCTCATTTTCCATATTTGCATTTTGACTCCCTTGGTCATGTTGTTTCTTCCTGCATTCATTTGCATAGTGACCATACTTGTGATAGTAGTAATACTACACATTGCTCTTATCTTTCCTTTGATTTGAGCTACTATTCCTTGTGTTTTGGAAGTCTAATTGGGAAGTGTTGGCATCCTCTTGGCTATTTGAGCCTCCTCTTCTAGAGTTCCTTCTACCTCTGCCTCTTTGACCTCTTCCTCTACCATTTCTTCCTCTTCCTCTACTTCTTACATTTGTTTGTACTTTGAAGGCTTGTTCTTGGGAAGAATGTGCAGACCTATTTAGGCATTGCTCATGGGTTTGAAGTGAACCCATTAGTGTTGAGAGGTCCTTTGCCTCTTCTATGGCAATAACCACTGGGTCAAATTTTTTAGGTAGGCTTCATAGAATCTTCTCCACAATCTTCTGTTCTACTACAATTTCTCCATTTATCCTCAACTGGTTAATCAAGGTGGAAGCCCTTGTATGGAAATCTAAAATGGACTTATTGTCCCTCATTTGCATGGTCTCAAATTATCTCCTTTACAACTGGAGTTTCACAAACCTGACTTTCTCAATCCCTTTGCAAGTGGTTTGAAGTATTTCCCATGCCTCTTTTGCATAGCAAGCTGCTTCTATTTGAGGGAAAATAGCCTTTGTTAAGGCTACGTCAATCAAATTGAGGGCTTTAGCATCATTATTTCTTATCTCTTTCAACTGGTTCTTTTGGGGATTGGTCAATGTTGTATATGCATTTGGGTCAGTCACATCTGTGAACCCATTTGATACTATTTCCCACAAATAATTTGCTACAAGAATGGTTTTCATTTTCTTTGCCCAGACATCATAAATTTTTCCATCAAAAATAGGTGGCTGCTACCAACTCCTACTATCTCCTCCAACCATTTTTCTAAATGGGGGAAACAACAAATACCCAAAAAAAACTAAAGGGTTTTTCTACACTTCCTAGAAAACTAGGGCTTTCCAAATACCTAGAAGCAAGGCTTTTGTCACAACATGCCTAGGACTAGAGCTAGGGCGTTAAAAAATAAATTCCCAAAAATCTTAGGGCTCTTATACCAACCTGTTGGGAAGAATAAGCCCAAATATAGTGGACAAAGAAGAAAACACAAACTAGATAAAATGGACAGCAAGAAGAGGAGGAAAAATATTTTATGTTTCATTAAATTAACCAAAAAACTTACAATCCAAAATGTCTACATGCGAAAACTCAGAGCTTTGCTCTGTACATTCTGGTGCACTGGAGCCAACTGTGTGTTGTTGCGAACATTCCAGAGCAAACTGGTTGCTGCTACGTGCTGGAGATGTTCCAGAGCAATACTATCTGTCACAAACTTTTGTTGCTGTAGGTTCACCTTAACATTCCTCCTATTCTTCTGTTGCACTCTATCTCCTGTCTCTTTGTCTTTTTGTTCTTCTCTAATTGAAAAAACATTCTATTTTTTTATTTTTTCTTTCCCAGCCTTTTCCAAAATTGGCGCTAAATTCAAATTCACCTACCAATAATAAATTTTCTGCCAAAATTAATTGGGACAACAATTGTCTGTCAAACCAGTTGGGGGGAACAATCCAAAATAGATCTTATCTGTTTGTGCATTAAATGCACTTTCCCATTGCTACTCAAGATTAGCTTTTCCAACATCAATAACATAGCTCCTACCAGCTTGAATTTTTTTGCAAAAAAGGATGGCCCAACCATATAATGTCTTGAAAACATTAAAATTCCACAAACGCTAGAAGCTTAACGCTAAGCTCTTGACACATTGATCAATCACCCTCACAAGAAGCAAAGTTTATTTTTCATTTGACCTAGAAATTCTCTCGAGACCTGAAATACTGCCATTATGAACACCAAATCCTCTTTAAATTTTCCTATCCAAGGTCTCTATTAATAGTAACCAGAGCTATGAGATTATTACGGCCATAATGAAATCTTGCGATCAAGAGTCTTGATGATATTTTGTTAATAATCATAATTGGATACTTGAAGGGATCCAAAAATTAATAATATGATCAGACTGTTGTAATTAAATTCATAGAGGTCCCTGCAACAATATTTCATGCTTCTCATATATGGTTTTGCATAAAATAGGGACAACCCATGATTGCAGCAATGGTAATATCCAACACTACTACCCCTCAATTCATATTCCTTAAGTAGACATATTTTCGTGAAAGGGAATTAGGTATGTTCAGAGATTATTATTATACTCCTCTCATCTATAGAATTCCTCACTACCTTATTGCACCTAATGCATCAATAAACTTGTCATGTGATCCATGTAATTCACTATTTCAAAATATGCTTTACTTGGTTTAATGGTAACAACGGTCTCTTATGATGCCACCAATATCTTGACAGTCTTGAATCACACAGCTCACTGCAACTTCGTCGGTGGTAATTGGGAAATTCATCCTTCGATTGGTGATGAATATAATGTTATTGCCTTAGTCCAAGCTGCTTGATCTTCAAAATAAACCAAATTGCAATTTGTAGAGAAAAAAATGTGGAAATCCATTAGAGAAATGCCATGGAATTGAAGGCTATGGATTCCACAATAGTAAGTTCTGAAAAAAGTCAAGAGTCTCACGTATATTCTGATGGAACCCCTATTTTTTTTGGTTCTATTTCTAAAATTGTGTAAAATTCATCCAGTTTCAATGTGTCTGGACTTAAGGTTTTTCCCACTATTCTTTCCTTGGGATATTATTGTCAAGATCTCTCTATTTAAACCCTAAGAATTTACCCTTGTCAATGTTATATTCTATCGTTGACCTTCTATATGCCATCACCAATCATGTTAAAAAATCTTATGTCATTGAGCTCGTTAAATTACCAACCCCTTGTGCTTAGGTCATAAAAATATAAGGCTGAGAAATTGACCTTGTTTGGCCTTTACATTCTTTAAAAAAAAAATTTAATATCTCAAAGGCCTTTTTATACGTTGACCTAGATGGTCCCCTTTCGTAAAAAAATTATGAGCATATTCTAAATGATCCCACTTAAATCCCATCTACCATTTCCACTTATTGCTCATCGCAGATGGTTTTATGAATGCAATTTTACATTGGCAATGAGTGATGAACAATGTTTCCTTTGTTTTGCATATTGTGGATGACTTTGAGAACTTTTGATTCATATTAACGATGTGTGATGCTTGAGTTTCTCCTTGCATTGTTGGAGGTTTGAATATCATTAATTTCTCTTGAGTTTTGAGTTTTGAATTGGCAATGAGTGATGCCTTCAAGGCTCTTTGTATTTCTTTTCATCACTCATCATAGATAATTGTGTGCTTTCCTTGATTAGATTAGCGATGAGCGATGGGGTCTCTAGTCAATAAGTGTCATTACTATTTTGAAAGGGGTGAATGAGCGATATGTTTGTGACCATTGATTTCAAGGGAGGATGCATGTGGTCTGATTTGGTTCAATCACAATATTGTATCCATTACTTATATGGTCTTGAATTTTAATTATAAATCAGTGATGCACGATGTGAGATAAATTTTTCCAAGAAGGACACTGATCCAACGATTGAGATTCCATTGTGCTGGTTCTCTTGTCACTGATTGAACCCTAGAGATTTGGGGAAGATCCGTGATGGGAGATTGGATGTTTAAAGGATTGTTCTTTCATTTTTTAGCTCTTTGTACTTTGCCGATGTGAATGAAAGAGCACAAACCAAGGTGGTGATGCATGATAATTATTAGATTTAGATGACTAATGAAGTTAAGAGTAAATGTGATAACTTTCTGAGGTGGTATTGCTATTTTTGAGGCATAGGTTGTAAAATCCAAAAATGACACTTGAAGATTGCTATTGATGGTGTTTTAAATCCAAAAATATCGACGACCTAGATTCAAAGCTGATAAACTAAGTTGTTAGCTCACTCATGCGAGGCTCTCCTTGATCATTAATGGATACACAATCTTTATTTTATACTTAATGTATATTTCCTACCGTTTCATCTCACTATTTGTAGCCTTTGAGAATTGTGAAGTGTGAGCTAGAGTGGGGTAGCATGTGAGTCTTTGGTTTTCAATTGCAGATTCATTGAAGTGTCTATCCCTAGCAAGTTGGTTTTCATATGAGCTTTATTTTGAGTCATGCATTAGTTGGCTTGAGAGTTTCATTTTATGGGATAGCGACTTTTGATTGTTTGTAATTATCACAGGGTCTAGTTGAGATTGTTTGGGTATGAGAGTTTTTGTTTTGCAAAAGGGATTTGGCTGGTGTGTCTCTTTGTAATTGGTTTTTTGCTAGTTTTTCCTTGTGTCCTAAAAGAATGGGTAAGTCAGCTATGTTTTTTCAACCAATTCGGAGGTCTAGGAGGCTTAGTATGTTTGAATTTCAGGAGGATATATTTGTTACTAAGCATGAGGTACCTTGAACTTCTACTCCACCAAAGGGAAAGAGCATAGCCCATGGAAAAAACAAGAAAGATGGTGTCAAGAGCACCTAAAATATGAGGAGCTAGGTTGTTTTAGAAGAACTAGTCAAGTTTAAGGGGAAGCATTTGGTTAAGACTAAGAAGAAAGAAAAGAAAAGAAAAGGAATAAGTATCAAAAGGCTTATCTGGGGAGGCATAACTCTCCCATTGAAGTTTTAGATAGCCCTTCAGGAAATGGAGGAGATACTGACCCAGAGGATGGCCATTATCTGCTTTCTCTAGTGCCATATGAAGATTGTGATGAGGAGGGATTAGTTGATCCTCTAGTTTCAGTGCAAACATGGAGAAGGCGAGCATACTTTTATGCTAACGAATCAGAGTAGCGTCTTGACCTTGTTTTTGTTTTTGATGACACCATTGTCACTATAGAAAGATCATCCTCTTCAACATATATGTCCTTTTTTATCTTTGGTGCTGACGTGGAAATATTTTTGGTTGGTGTAAAGGAGAGGTGTTGGGATCCATGTCCTTGATGACAAGTATGCCTTTTCTAGGTGGTGTGTAAGTTTTGGCCTCTGATACTAGTGGAGAATATTCTTTGGTCTATGTGGAAAAGGAATTTCGGTGATGCTGCATCAATGAATGACACCTTTTGGAAGGCTGGCTCATCTTCTTCAATTGAATTCATGGAGTTTGTTGTCTTTTTCCTCCCCTTGTTTTGAAATAATTAAGTGCAACCGTCTGGGGAATCTCTGAAATTAGGGTGAAATTAGCCCTCAAATGTAAATGTAATTGTAATTCAGCCTGTGGCTTGTTGCTCCATATCTTTATAAATAGGATTCTAGGGCCTGTTACAGGAGGAGGTTGGGTAGTGAGTTATTTTGATATTTAATCACACACATGGATTAAAAGGGTTACTGAATGGTCTAGTGATACGTCTTAAGTTCAAGTCTATCAATACACATGAAATCTTAATGGTAATACTGGCAATATAGAATATTAATAGTGAAATTTCGACACCATTTTACTCTCCTATGTACTGGTTTTACAAATTATGTGTATTAGGGCTAAAATGACCAAGGTTAAGCAATAAAGTATATAAATCAAAACCCCAATAAACAATGAAGTACGAATAAGCATAAAGACATAAAAGCATGGAACAATCTTACCAAAAATCTTCACACTACCATTGATTCACTTTCATTGCATTTCTCAAATTTTCTACTAAATAATCAATGCCCTCAGAATTATCTCTATTCACTTAATTAGCCTATGACAAAGACAAAGCAAAATATCGAAGTTTCAATCTCACTAGCACAATAGTATGCAAATTATAGATGATCAAAATGATAAATGATGATGGTATTTATAGAGAGACAAATGGAAAATAGACGATTGAGATTAGAATATTTTTATTTTGATCAATGGCTGCAATTAATTGAGATTGGACGAGATAAGATCGGAAGTAAAGAAGAAAGAGGAAATTGAATGATTTTTCGATAAAATAAAGTAGTTTGAAGACAAAAGAAAGCATAATTAAATAATAAAAAAAATATTTAATTAGAAGAGGAAATAAAGCATAATTAAATAACAAAAACATTATTTAATTAGAAGAGGAAAAGGTGAGTTATCTTTTCTTTTTGATTTAATAGAAATTTAATTCCAAAAAGCGAGGAAAAAGATAAGTCATTAATTAAATAAGATTTAATTAATTTGTGATAGAAAAGAAAACAGTGAATAATTAAATAATTAATATAAATTATAGTGGAAAGTTGAAATAATTAAATAAATAAAGTTTATTTAATTATAGAGGAAAGACATTAGTGATGTAATCGAATAAATCTAATTTATTTAATTAATCAAGATTAATGGAGAAATGAATTAAATGAACTAATTAAATAATTAAGGATTATTTAATTAATAGAAGAAGTATGACCCAGAATAATGGAAAAATAGTGTTAGCAAGCCTAGGAATTTTTTTAGTGTTTACATTTGCCCCTCTTTGATACAATGCAATTTATCGCATTGTGTCAAAGAAAAAGATATGCCCCAATGTACATAAGGAAGAATGACAAGGAGGTAGATGGTATGCACCCTCAAAAAGAAAAGTGCGTTCAAAGTGTTGGATGTTGTGGTTAAGTTGTTGATATTTGGTTGTCATTGATGCCAACACTATTAACATTGGTGTCTTGAAAGTTGTATATGTTGAGGATATTGAGAAAATTATAATAAATATGTTGAAGGCTGTCAATGAAGTTGTGAAGTTCAATGTGTTGGAAAGTTTAGTATGTTCATATTCTTAAATTTTAGATTAAAGGGTTTGTTGTTTAGCCTATCTAGTGTATGTACCAGAAGTTTCAAAGGTGCACATCAAGATTTGAGCAAGTTGTGAGTTTCTGTGTTCCTACAGTTATTCTGTTACTGTAGTTGTTGTTTCTGGAAGAAGAGAACATGACTCTGGCAATTTGAGTTGTTGTGTATGCTCCTGTGATGTTCATTGATTCTTCTAGATCATGCTCTATCTTTTTTTCATGTCCACATTGATCGGTGTGCTCGTGATCAAAGATTTTTCTTTGTATGTTTGGGTTTTCATGTTCTTGGTTGACATGATGGTTGTAGCGGGTTGTGGATCCTTGTAGATTAATTTTTGAAATTTTGGCACATTTGAGGATTTTTTTTAGGTCTTCACTATGTTGTGACTGAATTTGGTTGATGTGCATTGATATTTGTTCATGAATTGGGTCGACAATTTGTATTCATTTATCATTTTATTTATGGTTGACAAAGTTGTTGATGTAATTCCATGTACCAGAGATATAAGAGTGATTGTCTTCTTCATTTGAGATGTAGGTATGTGTGTGTAATGCGAAGTATACAAGTGATATGTGTGAATAAATATTAGATCATTCGATTATAGAGTAGAGTGTGAAGAAGTGTTTTTGTGCTTAACTAGAACTGTAATCAGGCTTTTGAAGAAGCTAATTTCTCAGTTCAAATCCTTCAAATGGTTTTAATCTAATGATTATGTAAGAGATGTGTCTTCTTTGAGTAGTGAGCTCTAAGCAGTGTGCCTAAATGCATGTGCATTCCCATTATTCATCTCTATACTTTTAACAGGGTACAATATTGTGGACTGACATCCACCGTGGTTTTTCTCCTAACAAGGTTTTCACGTATAAAATCTTGGTGTTCTTTGTGTTTCTGATCTGGTGATTTTTTATGCTTAATTTTATTTTATCAGATCTGAGAATAAGTAAAGTAAGGTTTAATAATTTTGAATAATCTGTGACAACTGATTCACCCCCCCTCTCAGTTGTCTATCCTTGTTTTTCCAACAATTGGTATCAGAGCAGGTTCGTCTAAAGAAGTTTAATAGCTTGAGGTGATTTGAGATGGCATCATACAAGAAGGATAGTCCTAGATTTTATGGAACAAACTAAACTTTGTGGAAGGATAGAATGGAATGCCATTTGAAGTGCATTGGTGAACCCTTCTAGAAGATTACAAATAATAGATATGTTATTCCTCAGAATGGTCCTTCTACTCTTGATGAGATCAAAGAAGCTAAAACAAATATCAGGGCTATACAAGAATTGTTGAGTTCTCTGACAGATTCAAAAATGACAAATGTGCTAGATTTGAAAATAGCACATGAGATTTGGAAGAAGATGGAAACTTTGTATGAAGGAGATGGACAATTGAAAGTTGCTAAGATACAAAGTCTGAAAGACAAGTGGGAAAAATTGAAAATGGGTGAAGATGAAAACATTATTTCTTTCATGCAAAAATTAAATGAACTAGTGATGGGTATTATATGTGTCGATGGAATCTTGGGTGAAGAAGAGATTGTAGCTAAAGTGCTTAGATCATTGCCTACTTCTTATAAAATGAAATCTCATGCTATTGAAGAGCTCAAAATTGTAACACATGTGACAAGATATATGTTGATTGGTAAGCTTATTGCCTTTGAGTTGAGTGAATTTGGTGACTCTACCCCTAAGATAGAATCTTCATTTAAAGCTATTGTATCTGAAAGAAAAAATAGAGATATGATCTAGGAGAAATTTCCAGAAATACATTCAAGTACGAAGATGAGATGAAACAACTTGAAGATGAAGAAAGAGAGTTAGAAGAGCTGGAAGCACTGATTGTGGAAAGAGAAACCAAAGGACAAGGTAAGTACATAGGAAAGTTTCCTATTAAATGTTTCTCTTGCAATAAGATAGCTCATTTTGCATCAAGATGTTCTGAAAGAGTTCCTAGGTTCAAACCAAACAAGCCTAGATTTCAAAAAAATGTTATTATGTTGAAGAAGGTGTTACTAATGAAGAATCTAATAAAGAAAATGGAAATGAGGATGGATGGGTATTCATTTCTATCAAGGAAAATGGTCAGGTTTCCACTGAATCTGCTAATAATAAGAATATTGAGGAAGTTCTTGCAGCCAAAATTGAAGAAAATGATGAGTGGGTGATTGAAAGCGGATGGTCACATCATATGACTGGTGAAAAAATAAAGTTTGTAAGCTTGGAGAAGTATGTCGGCGGTGTTGTAAGATTTGGAGATAACAATTATGGTGTGATTTGTGGAAGAGCCACTATTTCTCTTAGTGGTAAACATAATATTGATGATGCCCTTCATGTAGGAGGCTTGAAGCATAATTTGTTGAGTGTTGGACAGATGGTCGACAAAGGATACAATATTTAGTTCAAAGATGGTAAGTGCACGATACTGGGAAGTTCTAGAAATGTAATTGCTTTAGGTACAAAGACAAGAGGTAATATTTTTCACTTGAATGTTGTTAATGAAATTTGTTTAATTTCTCATGTTGATGAAAGTTGGTTATGGCATAAAAGGCTAAGTCATGTGAATTTTGACAACATTGTCAAGATAAGCTCCACTCAAGCAGTAAGAGATCTTCCTAAGCTAGTGAAGCCTAATAACACCATATGCAAGGAATGTTAGATGGGAAAGTAGACTAGAGTTTCTTTTCAAAGAAAAAAACATCATTCTAATGGAGTACTGGAGTTGGTGCATACTGATCTTTGTGGTCCCTCTAGAATCAAAAGTCTACACGAAGAAAGGTACTTTATGTTGCTTATTGATGATTACTCTAGGATGATATGGGTTGCTTTCTTGAGAGAAAAAATGAAGTATTAGAAAAGTTCAAAATTTTCAAAGCTATGGCTGAGAATGAGACAGGTTTGAAGATCAAATGCTTAAGATCAGACAGAGGTGGTGAGTTCACTTCCCTGGAGTTGAATTCTTTCTATAAAGAGCATGGAATCAAAAGACAATTATCTACTCCCTAGACTCCTCAATAGAATAGAGTTGTGGAGAGAAAGAACATAACAATTCTAGATGTTGCTAGATCTATGATGTTGGAAGGTAATGTACCTCATATCTATTGCAGAGAAGTTGTAAGCACTACTGTGTATATTGTTAACTAGGTAAATGTCAATGGTAATTCTAGTAAGAATATTGTTGAGTTGTGGTTTGGTTATAAGCCTACTATTAAATATTTCAAAATATTTGGAAGTAGATGTTACATCAAGAGAGATGAAGACATAGGCAATTTTGATGCTAGGAGCGATGAAGGAATTTTTCTAGGTTATTCTACTAAAAGAAAGGCCTATCAATGCTATAATAGAATATTGAGGAAAATGGTTGAAAGCGCAAATTTCAAAGTTGATGAAGACACTGCTAGATCATCCAGATACTATGGATATTATTTAGATGACCAACTTGATAGTATTGATAAAAGGAAAAATGTCTAGATAGAGAATCAAGGAGAGGCTAGTGGAAGTGTAGAAGAGAGAACAAAAGAACCAGAATTTCAAGAGAATCCTAAAGTTATGAGGTCTGTAAAGCTAAATCATTCTGAAGATTAGATTATAGGAGATAAGAACAAAGGTGTGCAGACTAGAAGAAGAATTGCAGAAGAATATTGTCTGATTTCCAAGACTGAGCCCAACAATGTCAGTGAAGCATGTAAAGATGAACACTGGATGGAAGCAATGATGCAAATAGAGAAAAATGATACATTTATTCTTGTTCCTAGACCTCAGGAAAAAAATGTCATTGGAACTAAATGGGTCTTCCAGAATAAGATGAATGAACAAGGTGAAGTGGTCAGGGATAAAGAAAGACTAGTATGTAAAGGGTACTCTCAGATGGAAGGTATTGATTTTGAAGAAACCTTTGCCCCTATTGCTAGAATTGAAGCTGTAAGATTGTTTCTTGCTTATGTTGCTTTTAAGAAATACAAAGTCTATCAAATGGATGTAAAGTCAACATTTCTGAATGGTGAGCTAGAAGAAGAAGTATATGTTGAGCAACCATATGGATTTCAACTGAATGATAAAGGATATATGGTTTGTCAATTGAAGAAAGCATTGTATGGACTCAAGCAAGCCCCTAGAGCCTGGTATGCCAAACTAGATAAATACTTGTTGAAGCTTGGATTTAAAAAAGGTGTTGCTAATAGTAATATGTATTTCAAGAAGGATCATGATAAAGAGTTGATTATTGAAGTCTTTGTTGATGACATCATTGTTGGAGGTGATGATGATTTGTGTATGAATTTTTCTAATGAAATAAAAAGTGAATTTGAAATTTCTATGATTGGAGAGATGGAGTTATTTTTGGGATTGCAAATCACTTGGTTAGATAATGGAATTTTTACATCTTAGTCCAAATATATAAGAGAGCTACTGAAATTTTTTGGCATGGAAGACTCAAAGTTTTTGGTACAACCATGGTAACCAGATACAAATTAACACATAATGATGATTCTCCTAAGGAAAATCAGACAAGATACATGTCAATGATCGGTGGATTTCTTTATTTGACTCAGACCAGACCTGACATCATGAATGTTGTATATATGGTTGCTAGATATCAAGTTGATCCAAAGGAATCCCACGTGACTACTATAAAGAGAATTTGGCCTTTGGTATCCTAAAGATGATGATCTTACTTTAAGTGCCTTTACTGATGCATACTGGGCAGGTGATGTGGATGGCATGAAAAGTACTAGTGGTGGTGCCTTCTTCTTGGGGAAGAATTTGGTATCTTGGTTAAGTAAAAAATAGAATTCCATTTCCTTATCTGCTGTTGAGGTAGAATATATTATTGCTGCAAAAAATTGTACTCAAGTAATATGGATGAAGTAGATGCTGAGAGATATCAGAATTGAGTATGATGAGCCTATTGCTATATTTTGTGATAATTCAAGTGCAATAAAAATTTCTAAGAATCTAATGCTGCATTCAAAGACAAAGCATATATCTATCAAATATCACTTTTTGAGAGACAAAGTGAGTGACAAAGAATTCAGACTGGAGTATGTGCCTACTAAGGAACAAATTGCAAACATCTTTACTAAGCCTTTGCATAAAGATACTTTTGAGTATCTTAGAGAAACGTTAGGGGTGATTACCTTTCCTAATCAGAACTAAGATGCATAGTCTTTTCATTAGTCTGTGCATTCATAGTCATATCTTGATCCGGATTGATGTTGTGGTGGTTGCTACTTAGGGGGAGTAGTCAGATGATTCAGATATGTGCTTAAGAGCTTTTGTACCTTTTCCATTGATGTCAAAGGGGGAGAAGAGTAATGTGAAAAACTATGGAAGAGCTAAAATTCAAGGGGAGAAGAATAGTATGAGAAGAGCAATGTGTAAAGGGGAAATTGCTGAAATAAGAGTTAGTTGCGTTGATGGTGTATTTTTCACATCATGTATTGCCATCAATACCAAAGGGGGAGATTGTTGGATGTTGTGGTTAAGTTTATGATATGTGGTTGTCATTGATTTCAACACTATTAGCATTGGTATCTTGAAGGTTGTATATGTTGAGGATATTGAGAAAATTAAAATAAATATGTTTAAGGCTATCTATGAAGCTGTGAAGTTTAGCATGTTGGAAAGTTTAGTATGTTGGTATTTAGAAGTTGTGGATCAAAGGGTTTTTTGTTGATCCTATCTACTGTATCTACTAGAAGTTTCAGAGGTGCACATCAAGATTTGAGCAAGTTGTGAGTATCTGTGTTCCTACAACTATTCTGTTACTGTAGCTGGTGTTTCTTGAAGAAGAGAATGTGACTCTAGAAATTTGAGTTTTTGCATATGCTCTTTGATGTTTGTTGATGTTTCTAGATCGTGCTTGATCTTTGTTGCACTTCTATGTTGATTGGTGTGCTCATGATCGAAGATTTTTCTTTGCATGCTCGGGTTTTCATGTTCTTGGTCAACATGATGGTTGTAGCATGTTGTGGATCCTTGTGGATTAATTTTGGAATGTTTGGAATGTTTGAGGTTTTTTTTAGGTCTTCATTATGTTGTGACCGACTTTGGTTGGGGCACATTGAGATTTGTTCATGAATTGGGTTGACAGTTTGTTTCATTTATCATTTTATTTTTGGTTGACAAAGTTGTTGATGTAATTCCATGTAGAAGATATATAAGAGTGATTGTATTCTTCATTTGAGATGTATATGTGTGTGTGTGTAATGTGAAGTATACAAGTGCTATGTGTGAATAAAAATCAGATCATTCGATTGCAGAGCAGAGTTTGAAGAAGATTGAGCGAAGTGTGAAGAAGTGTTTTTGTGCTTAACCGGAACTATAATTAGGCTTTTGAAGAAGCTAATTTATCAGTTCAAATCCTTTAAATGTTTTTAATTTGAATGTCTCTATAAGAGAGTGTATCTTCTTTGAGTAGTGATCTCTAGGAAGTGTGCTTGAATTCATGTACATTCCCATTATTCATCTCTATACTTTTAATAGGGTAAAATATTGTGGACTGACATCCACCGTGGTGTTTCCTCTAACAAGGTTTCCACATATAAAATATTGTTGTTCTTTGTGTTTCTGATCTAGTGATTGTTTATGCTTAATGTTATTTTATCAGATTTGAGAATAAGTAAAGTAAGGTTTAATAATTTTGAATAATTTGTGACAACTGATTCAACCCCCCTCTCAGTTTTCTATCCTTGTTTTTCCAACACAAAGAACATGAGTTTTCTCTTGAAATGGATAAGAAGACTAGAAGATGAAGGAAAAATGGATAGAGGAAAATAGGTAAGGGTAACGAAGATGCAAAATAGAAGAAATGTTAGAGTGGAAAAGATGAATGTTAGCATGGATGACATGGATGTCGAGATAGTTATAGTTGGGATATATTTTTCTATGCAAGGCTTTGCATTTAATTATCATTGGGTGATAAAATGTGATAAATGGACAAAAACCACCATGGTATGACATAGACCAAGTTCTGCAAGGTCATCCATCTGTAAAACAAATAGTCACAAATAAGGAATGTCCTAACTCATACTATGGGTCATGTTGCCCCAGTTTTTTTGTCAAGACAAACTACAGACAACAATCCAATAAAAGATGAGTCATGAGACATAATCGCTCCTCTAAATCCTTCATGGGACATCCTTGAGGTGGATAGTAACATGACTGAAGTAAATCCAAAAAATAAGACAAAATAGACCAACAAGATCAATAGTTATTCGGATTATTTTCCAATAAGTGTTTTCCAGTGTGTTAAGGGAGAAAGTGAGTGATGGGTTGACTATTTTGACAAGGCTTGGTTTTAAGAGAAGAAATATGTCGTATAAGATGTCTAGTCTCATTTTAATCATGCAACTACCGGTATAAGTCAAATGAAAAAGTGTGATAGTGACAAGGCCTAGTTTTAGGAAGGACACATCCTATTTAAGAGCATTTGTTGTCGATTGATTTGACTGATTTGTTTGATTTGACAAATGATTGACTTGACTTGGAGACTTGTTGGCTTGCTTGTCTTGTTGGTTCAAGATTTGTGTTTGAATTTTAGATAATTATCTTGCGTTTGAGTTGACAGTGTCTAATTTATTGTGACTAACCTGATGAACCCTAAAAGACTAACTTAGGGGGCAGTGAAGGCTCATTGATAGATTTCCTTTCCTACATAGCAATGCGTAGAGACCTCATAGTTCAACATGATAGTTGAATTTATTTCAATGACAAAGGATTAAATCATGATTTTATTTGACAACACCTAAAGGACTGACCTAATGCCTCGAGGGCACATGGATAGATGGCCTTGCCTATGTCTAGTTGTAGAGGCAACACAATTTGACAATGACAAAGACTGACATGATTGACTGATGTTATTTTTGGGATTTTTTGAATGTTTTGGGTTTTCGACATATTTTGATTTTTTTGTCTTTTTGAGGTTTTATGATGTTTTTGGATTTTTGGAAAATTCAATTTTTTTGTTATTTTGTTGTTTTGATTTTTTTTGGTCTTTCTAAGATGTTTTGATTTTTTTAATCTTTTTGAGATGTTTTGATTTTTTTTGTCTTTTTGAGATGTTTTGATTTTTGATTTTTTTTGTTTTACGAGGATCGTGAGAAATGCATGTGAATGATTCCTACAAGCAAGTGAGCAAGCATGCACAAGAATCCTAGGACAAACATGATCTTTCCCCTAGTCAAGATGAATACCAATTGATAGGTGATGATGATAATGACGACGTTGTTTGACATGGGAAGGACACATCTCGAAACAACGTAAGGATGATGACAATGTGACTAAAGGATCAAGGTTTGTAGTAGGGATAGAAACAAATCCAAGGAATGTTTTGGATGATGCACTAGGATGCATAGGAATATTTTATGGATTAAGCTTATTGCATTTGGAATGACTTCATCTTAGGATTGAATGGGATGATGGAGGGATGTTGGATAGGAAGATTAGAATCCTTAGACCATTGACAAGGGAAAATAAAGATGTGCGATAGGTAGGAAAGGGTAATGGATTTATTTTGGTAAAGGATATGATACATGATGATTATTGGATGGTAGAATTAACATATGATATCCAAGGACTATGTCACATAGCAATATTTATTTTTCTTTGAGATATGGGTTTGGATAATTCTATGAAGGCAATGACATGATACTTCATGGATAATGCATGACCAATAGATAGACATGTCAAGAGTTTTTCCAAAGTATGATTTATGTTTATACCCCAGTCTTTATCAAGATCAAGGTAGGTGGGAAAATGGATAGGTGTAAATGTCATGCAAAGGGTATGGGAGATGAGACAACTTTTCCCCAAGTGTAAGGGTCCACATAGATAATTGCTCTTACAAATGACACCAGTTTGCCAGGTTTTCATCATGGTACTTATCCAAAGCACCATAAAAATGGTTTTCACCATTGGACAAAAAAAATTCTCTTTACTATTTTCTTGATTTTTTTGCTATTACCAAGACACCTGTTTGCTAGGTTTTCATCAAGGTAACGATTTTTTTTCAAGACTTTTTCTCATTTTTTGTATTTTTTTAGGACCTTTTCACTTTTTTTTTCGTATTTTTCTCAGAACTTGATATTTATGGATGGCCTTGTTATTTTAGCTGATCACTGAATATTATGAATCCATTGATGGTTTTGATGTAGAGACTGATGCCATGATATGCCAATAATGACCTTTATGAAGTAGTTGCCTTGTTAGGATCATAGCACTTGCATACAATTGGTTGATGTCATTGTTATTTTTGTTGATACTAGATTTGGCCTTATCAAAATACACACATCAGGATAGAGTGCCATGAGAGTCCTTACAATAAAGAGTTGCTGCCAAGATGCAACAGATTCATGAGGTATGTCTTTTGAAATGATGGATGATGGTAGATGTGGAAGGTTTGTTTTGATGTTTGGATGAATCACTTTTTATTTTCCAAACTTGGGATGTTGGATGGCGGAGTTTGGAATTTTGTTTGGGATAGCATTTGGAACCAACACTTTTATATTCCTTTCTTGATGACAATTTTGATGAAGGTGGAAATTTTTTATATGTGGGAGTCCTATTTTCTTGTGGCTCCACATTTTGATTGACTTTTGGATTTAGAATATTTTCTTTGCTTGATCCATTTTAACTTTATTTATCCACTTGGATTTTTGATTGATTCAATGGTCTTTGGCGTTTGATTTAAGAATAATGAATGACTTAGGAATGGTGTCGCCTTGTGGTGTGTTAAATAATATTCTAGCCCCTAAGCCATGATTTGTATGGGATTCATCAAAATATGATTTCCATGTCATTCTAGTGTCTAGAGTGAAGATAGATTCATCAAGAAAATCTGAGACCATAGGATGATCTACCTCAGTTGGTGTGTCTGCCAATTGGTCAACAATAACTTGTCCTTTTATAGCTTTTCTTTTGACATATTGGATATCATATTCACTGAGTATCATGACCCATTTTTCTAAGCATCTTATTAATGTTGATTTACTAAGGAGATACTTATCTTTGTGACCAACATTGTTTGGTGATTTAACATGTAGTGTCTTAATTGTTGGGTAGTGAAAACTACTACAAGACAAGCACACTCTATTGGATTATAATTTAACTCATATTCGACCAGAGTGTGGCTGATATAATACATTTCCCTTTCATTCCCTTTACTATCATTCTATGTAAGTAAGGCTCCTATTATTGATGTGGTTGCTAAATTATAAAGAATCAATGGTTTTCCATCAATAGGCGGTGCTAACATTGGGGGTGTAAGTAGGTAATCCTTGATTTGTTGAAAAGCTTCTTGAAATTTATCTGTCCATACAAATGGTACCCCTTTGATGAGTAGATGTTGGAAGGGATGTATTTTATCTACCAACTTTACTATGAATCATCTAATCGATTATAGCCTTCCTTGTAGTCTTTGTAGTTGACTTATTAGCTGGTGGAGGCATGTTTATTATATATTTTATTTTTGTTGGGTCCACTTCAATGCCTTTTCTAGAAACAATGTATCCTAGGAGTTTTCATGATGTCACACTGAATACACACTTTTTAGGATTGAGCCTCACCTTGTATTCTTCCAGTCTTTTGAAAATTTTATCCAACACCCATAAGTGATCAACCATTGTCAATGATTTAGTTAAAAAATCACCCACATAATATTCCATGAGAGTGTGCATGAGATCATGAAAAATGGTTTTCATGGTGCATTGATATGTCGCTCCAACATTTTTTAGTCCAAAGGACATGACATTCCAGTAGTAAGCTCCCCATGGACAAGTGAAAGTTGTTTTATGTTGGTCTTCAGGTGCAATTCTAATTTGATTCTACCCTAAGAAACTATCCATGAGGGATAAAATTTCATATCCTGCCATTAAATCCATAATCATGTCGATATTTGGTAGAGGGAAGTCATCTTTAAGAAATTATTTATTTAGATCTCGAAAGTCTATGCAAATGTAGATGCCACTTGTTAGTTTTTTTAATGGTACCAGATTACAAATCCAGTTTGCATAATAAATTGAGCTATTAAAACCAACATCTAATAGTTTCTTGAGCTCAACTTTGACAAGTAAAGCAATTTGCAGGTGCATTTTCCTTAATTTTTGTTTGATTGGTTTAGCACTTGGCTATAATGGAAAATAATGTAATATCAAATTAGAATCTAATCTGGGCATGTCAACATATGACCATGCAAATTTGGCCCATCTCTAAGCTGTGAAGAAGTTGTAAAATTCAAGTTGCTCTATTTCTATCAAAGATGCTGAAAAATAGATTAAACAAGGATTATATTTAGTTCCAATGTTGATTTCCATAGATTTTTCAACCAATAGTGGTGACTTCTCTTGAAAAATGGGGAGAATGTTCAACCCTCCATCCTTGGGTGTGCCTCAGAGAGGTTTTCGCCCTCAAATGCATCCTTTATTTTTACTTTTCCATTGTCCAAAGGTGCCTTTCAGTTTTCACCTATGGACTCATCATTTTGAATTTTTGAATTTTTTCCTTTATTGTTTTTACTTTTGTGACTGAAGGAGTGAATAGACTCCCCAAAATAAGCCATGTTATCCAAGTCTATGGTAAATCCAGCCTTATGGTCACCACTAGGCATTCCTTTTCACAATCTTAGGAACTCAGCTAGTGCTTCATCATTCTCAAATACATCCAAAGTACGAGGTTCTTGTTGATCCCAATTGATAAGTTGGGGATATATTAGGGGAATTCCATTATTAGAGGTGTCAAAGGTAGAGGCTGATAGGGTGAGGATAGCCCTATTGACATGGTCACAAAATTTTCTTATCAAATCCTCCTTATTCTTTTTCTTGGGAATAGGTAGATTATGAGATGGGCCAATTGTAAAGCTTTGGTTAAATATTTCATCAAAAGTGGGTTTGTTGGATTCCCTAGAGGTTTCTTCAAGTTCATAATCACTAGATGATTTTTCTAAACCCCATTCATATTGATTGGATTCAATGGAATCATAGTGGCATTGGTCAAATGGCTCATTGGATGTCTTGATAGCTACAGAAGCACTCTCTTCCTCTTGTGATGGTTTCGAGGTACTAGAAATTCCAATCTTAATCGGTTGAAACCCAAGCCCTAGGCATTTTGGCCATAAAGAGATAATGATAGGTTCAGTCCTCCCATTTTGATGTAATCCCAATTTGCTATGTCCATCATATCCTTTGTCCTACATTATTTTGAAGCCTTTTCCATTTTTTTCTGTAGGTATCTAAGGGGGTGGAGGAGGTTCTTCACTATCTTCCTTGTAAAGCCACAAGGTAACATCTTCTTCATTATTAGCTTCTTTACTTATTTCCCCCGTTTTGTGAAGATATTAGAGGGGGGAGGCACATAGTGATCATGAATTGTCTCTTATCTATTGTTGGTTGACCGTATGATTTGGGAGAAATTAGCTGACTGATACAATAAGATGTTTACATATGATACTCTCCACATCCCTTATCTTGTATCTCAACTTTAGAAGTGACAAGTAGTGTTTGCAAAGTATTTGGTAATTAAAAGCTACTTAAAAATCTAAGAATCTAATTAAAACCTGAGAATCTAATTAAATATCTACTTAAAAATCTAAAAAAGTCACATTAAAGATCTAATAAAATCTAATCTAAATAAAGATATAATTTAAAAATTTAATCTAATTAAAGATCTATTGAAAATATAAACAAATATAATTAGAATATAGATAAAAATATAAAGTAAAACTAATAAAAATATAATATAATGAAAGGTAAAAGAAGATAGTGTTGCATGATGCCTACTATAAATTTTTGCTTGTTGTTGCAAAGGTTTAGAGAGAAGTTTTTGAACATGAAAAGCAGTAAATCCCTCAAAAGATGGGAGTATCACATCAAGATGATGGTGTTGGTGCCGAGTATAAGCTCACCTAGAGGATGGCCGTGGAAAAATTAGAATCATCCACCCAACAAAAGACCTTATTCTTAGAAATATAGAGAAGAGGAAATCCCTTCCTATTTGGCGGTAAAAGCATGAATTACATTTACATCTTGAGAGAACAAATGAATGAAAAGATCTATACCATTGAATACTGACTGGGTGCTAATTTTAGCAATTTTATTGTGAGAAAATGGTAAGACAAGAGGATCTGTATGATGCCTATTGACATAATATTGGTGAGATTCTATTTTGTCTCAATCAAAATGAGGATACCTTCAAATTACTATTTGAGATCGACATTAACATACATTTCTTAAGTGGTAATTTCCATTTTTTTCTTCCATTTCTATTTGCATAGGGTTACCAAATGTGTTGCAAAATCACACTCATAGTGTAGCATCTATTCAACGTCATGTTCCTAAATTCAAGCCTAGCTAGCATATAGTTCAGATTCCATGCATGTAGTTAAGTAGATTTAGGGTGATGGATTTATCAAGGAAGGAAACTATCAGTGAACACTTTCTTATTTTTATAATAAGCATGCAATCATATCTCAAAATGTAGTATGAGAATATGAAGCCATAATATGAAAAACATAGTATAATGAAAATACTAGGCCATATTACAAACCGATATACTTTCCACTAGACAAGATGAATATCACTACAAGAACATTACTGGCCTAATATAGATGCAAAAATATATCAGCTAAAAGAAATGTTAATAACATACAGATGATTGGAAATGAGAAAATTTTAGACATGCAACCATTCATGTCAATTTGTGAAACTTGAAAAATGACAAATGATAGAGATAAGATTTGTAGAGAGCCTTCGAAGGAAGTCCACTGAGGATTTAAAACCTACAATCATTGTAACAATCCACTTGCAAAACTTGAGAAGAGAGGGTTAGATAATGCAAATTTTTATAAGCATCAAAGCTTGCATTAAATAATGGTTAGATCCTTGGAGCGTGTCTTAGTGGGTTCACATCGGGTTCACCAAAATGTATATGAGAAATTTGGATAAATAAAATGATAAATAAATAAAATGAATTACCTAATCCAAATCTTCAATACCTCAAATAGATGCAATGATGGATGAATTGATCGATTGATTTTGATATGTTGGTTGCTCGATTTATAAACATAACAATATAGAGAAGGTTCAAAATGGAGGATGATGGATGAAAGATGATGAAAGATTGTAGAGATAATTTGACAAAGTAACGGTACTCAAAAGGTCCTCCCCAAATGGCCTCTGAGAGGTTATATTTATAGAGCTTTGATGTGGACAAAGATAAGATTTGATAAGATTCTATAAGGATTTGATTTTTGAAAAAAGAGGAAATACAACAAGATGAGATAATATTTTAAAAAGATAGAAAGATTTTGATTTATTATTTTAAAGGAAATAAATCTTGAAAAAGATGAGAGGGATAATTGATGAATTATCTCATTAAATAAATTAGTTAGATACACATGAGTTTCAATTTTTGAAAGAAAGCAAGAACATCTTTTTAGGATTCTATTAATTAAATAAATATTTAATTTATTTAATTAATGTTAGATTTAGGATTTTATTAATTAAATAATATAAATTATTTAATTAACATTAGAAGAACGAAGGGATTATGAATAGAAATGATTTAATTAATTAAATAATATAAACTGTTTAATTAACATTAGAAGAGTGGAGGGATTATGAATAGAAATGATTTAATTAATTAAATAATATAAATTATTTAATTAACATTAGAAGAATGAAGGGATTATGAATAGAAAGGGAATAAAATAAATTAGTCAAATAGATAAGATTTATTTAACTAATTAGATGATGACATGAGTACCTAGGGAAAAACATGCTACAAGATGTCTAAATGATGTAATGTTGTGGTCCAAGGTATTGTAAGAGGACATTTTTGGGTGTCTACAAGTTTGATACAAGAGGTCCATCCTCGGGGGAAGTGGACCAATGGGTGTAGGAAAAAAGTGATCCAAGGAATAACTACCACACAACCGATAGTTTATAGCTAGTGTCATGGATTACGTGCATTGAACCCTCATGGATAAATTTCAAACATTTATGCATGACTGAGGGGAATGCATTCCTAGTGACCAACCATGGGATACCTAGTTTCATTCTAAAGAGTTCAGACCCTGGGATTATGTCAAAAAGCAAGTTTATTGGCTTAGGTCCAACAAGGACTGACAAGGTGATGCTACCAAGGGAAGGTACATAAATTTTGTTATGTGTATGGATGGTACTTTCATGTGTGTCATACCCATATTTTTGTAGGAAATTGATCAACATAATCTCCTCAGTAATCACATTCACTTGACATGTTGGGTCAACAAG
This sequence comes from Sequoiadendron giganteum, assembly GCA_007115665.2. Taxonomy (NCBI): domain Eukaryota; kingdom Viridiplantae; phylum Streptophyta; class Pinopsida; order Cupressales; family Cupressaceae; genus Sequoiadendron; species Sequoiadendron giganteum. Next base: position 579,921,170 of record CM021105.1, read on the forward strand.
AACACCTATCACAGTGTTTTTGTTGATTCATGTGGGGATGTAAAGAGGAGATGCCTCTCTATAATAACCCATTAGCAGGTCCTATGAAGTGAAATTCACACCATAAGCACTACTTTCAAACTATGTGGAAGGGATAGGTAGATGCAAAAAGGAAGCCATCACATACACTAAGCTAGGATTTCATAGAGCCCCCTAAAGGTCTTGTAGTTAGATAGTGACCCGACTAAGGTTTCATTCCACAATGCTTATGGAACCTTCCAACTACACTGCTAGGGGTCATAGGTTAGGTTGCAAGGTGAAACACCTCACAACACTACTAGGATATGAGGAAAGTACTCTCCAACACCGCTAAATGGAACCAAAATGGTTCACGTTGGATTCACCAAAAATGTAAGAGAGAATTACCAACCACACTAAGGCTCTAGGTCATGGAGAGTCGAGAGCAAAGGGATTCCATAACTTACCTCAAGCTAATAGGTGTTTAGGACAAGAATCAAGAATGAAGAGCACTCTCAAGTGCTTGTGTCACTCTATAGATCCAAAAGTTTAAATGGGGCTAGGTGAGCCAATTTTTGGAGTTCAAACCACACCTCAGACAACTCTTTATCTGAGGAAGACATTGTGGGTCTAGGATGAAATCATGAAGCATTGACATCTCTTTGGCATGCTAGCATCCATATGACAAAAAAATGTAAAGTGCAGCAAAAAACACCAAAAAACCTACTAACTACCTATTTGACTGGTTTTAATGAAATAAATAGAATAATAAAGTATGAAAAGTAAATACGTAAAAGATAAATCAAGTAGATGAAGACAAGGGTTAAAAATATCAACTCACTAAAGCACCAGTTTTCTAGTGAGATCCATGCACACATTTACCTACACACAAGCAAGCACTAGTAGAATTTGGCAAATAAATGACTAGGTGACTAAAACATTTAGTGACAACAACTAAAAATGACAAAATTATACTAATGTTTGGCAACTCAGCTATAAATGAGTAAATAAATGACTAATTTGGTCATTGACTAAAAAATTATTTAGTCACACAAATAAAAATGACTAAATAGTTAGTCATATTTAGTCATTTATTTAGAAAATCATTTAAGGAATCAAGAATCAATAGCCCACCAAAATACTCTAATAAACATACTTTATAAATTTTGTCAAAATCTTATTTTCAAGCATAGACTCCCAAAAGGGATTTTTCATTTTAATAAACATACTCTAAAACCTTTGTTTAAACCTTATTTTTAGGCATAGCTCACCAAAATGGAGAAGTGTTTGAGTAAAGAATGACAAACAATGGTAAGGAGATGTGCGTGATAGGAGGCATAGGATTCATTGCTACTTATCTCATTCTTTCTCTGCCCAACAAGGGTTAAATTGTTCGTACTATTATTTATAATCTAGGTATTTAATTGGCATATATTTTCATAATCTTAAATTCCTTCAAATGCTTTTGAAGTATCAATGTATCGTATATAGGGTTTAGAATGTATCCTATATAGGGTTTAGAATGATTTATTTTAATTTAAAAAATAAATAAATGATGTATTTACCTATGATTAGATAATGTGGAGATCTCCTAAATCCTCCCCAACTCACTATCCTCTTTGGCATTGTATTCATTACTTCAGTTGCTAGGGTTTTTCTTGCGACATCATTAATATCTTCATGATAGTGACTTTTAAATAGATCCCAATATTTTATTTAATCTTTATCATGGTAACCCTTGAGTTCCATAATCCACCTTCAATCTCTTATAGAAACATTGTCTTAAGCTAGACTATATAGTATGCACATAAATCAATTCCTTCATACCTACTATTGTTCCAAACCACCACTCATTGTCTTGCTTAAAATGTTGCCTCCATAAGCACAATAACACGTTTTAAAATCATGGTTGCCAATGATTGACCATTAAGGTCACTACATTCATCAAGATACAATGATATTTTTATCTTCAAACTCAAGGCATTATGTAATATAACATTGGGAATTGTTTGCTATGTAGGGTTTGATTTTCTTTCACATTTATTGCTTTGTGAACTACCTTTAAGACTAGATATTGCACTCTCAACTACAATCTCAAACAACTCACTCACTGTCACTTGAAGATTCCTTTCATTATAATCCTTTTATAAAATAAGATTATGCCCTATAGACTACCTACTTACTACAAGGGACTCATTGTTTCATGGTATTGTGGGTCTTAAGATCCTTCAACCTTATTGTCACTTTTCCTAGTCCACAAAGTATTATTCACTATTCTCCCATCTTTGATGAGTCTCAAAAAACTACTCAAACATGCAATCCACTACCTCCATTATACAATGGCTAAGAAGAAACATTGAACTTGTGATTACCCCTGTTAATTCATTTGGACAATCATTACCTGATTGCATTTTCCTTTTCTAACACTGTTAATAGCATTTGAAAAACCCTTAAGGTCAGCAAGGGGGTAATGAAACTCACTATTAAAATCTCCACTTTACTATGAAAGGTTTGAGATTTATTATCTTGTCACTGATCAACCTCTTTTTGACTATCACACCTCAAGTGACTATCATTCTTCTTACCATAGATTGCATTTACAAATGCCACTGAGCTACATAGTGTTCTTGTTATTGGCTACAATGTCTCAATATTTCTAGCATTGCAACCTCACTAATCTGCTAGAGATGGTTTATGTTTCTACATAGGCCTAGGGTTTGTACCCTAGTCATTCTCTTACCAATTGTTTTGTTGGTATTAAAAAACAACCTTAAATCTTGGGTCAGAAAATTAGCTTTCTTGACAAGGTGTGGTATGATCTTGGATTGTATCCTAGAGTGTGTGGGAAGCTTGTGTTTGATCATTAAGGTATGTATACATGATCAGGGAAATGTATCCTATATAGCACGAGTCTTGCCTTAATACTTATCATAATGGTTATTAGTAGATCACATTATTATAGTTTGTGGTAACCCAAGATTGCATTCAAGTATGCAAAAAAATTGGTCTATAGTTTAAGGTGTACACTTTTAAGTAACATTTATAAGGTTTATAAAATCTTGACCACTCTGTATAATAGCCCATTAAACATGGGTTGTGCTTGAATGCACTATATAATTGATATAACACAACCACTCTACATATCAATGAGAGTTATAGGCTCTTTATTGCAGCAAGAGGTAATCGCTCTTGGATCATGCTATCATTACATTGTAACCTATTAAACTTGATTCAACCTAAATTCAACCAATGATGATTGACACCTAATTGTGATGAAAATGATTAATTTTTACATGAATTGTGCTCATATGAGTGCCTCCATTTCTATCACAACATAGCCACATTAAACTTGGGTCACACATGAATGAATCATGTATTTGTTATAGCACAACTATGCCACATGACCAATAGAGTTATGGATCACATAATTATAGTCACAAGAATTTGTTCCTTAGTTGTGCTCTTATGGTGATTTCATTATTGTTACAGGATAACCCTTTGGACTTATGTTGCTCAAATCCTTACATTTCTTATTTTCTCTTTGGATTGATGAAAATTCAATGGTAGGGATTTGTATGCACGTCATACTCATATAAGTTTCTTCATCACCATTATACAATAGTACATTGGAATTTCCTTTCTTGAAACTTTACTTTTTTTTTTATTGTTAGGGTTTCTTAGTTATTGATAAAAGAAACCAAACAAAAAATCATTTTGTTTTTAGTTAACTCCTGCTAACATAATTTTGGAATAAATGTTTGACTTCATTACTTCGAGTGTGAAGAATTTTGTTTTCTTCTTATAATACATTTATTCGGAGTTGTAGTAGAAAGATTCTTATGTTGAAACCCATCCTGTAAACTTGATTTAAGCTATATTTAGGAGGCTTCATGGATTTTTTGTGATTTATACAACCTTTTTTTTTATACTAAATGACATTGGATTCTTTCTAAAATTGAAATGATTTATTAATTATGGTTTTAGGATGATTAAATTTTTTATTTAGAAGGGCTTAATATGTGGCATTTTTATGTGTAGGAAGAATCAATTGTGATGCAACATTTGGGTATGGACGGTTCTGGAAAAATTGGATTGCTATCAATGACATAACTGGGTTGGAGAGTACTTTCAGCTAGTCTGAAATACTTCTAGGTGTTTTTGATTAGAACCAGAACTTGAGTATATGAATACAAACATTAGTGGACAAAGAAAATCACAAAATTTCTTATCTAGTTTCTGATCGAATTTGAGGTCGTGAATACCAAACAAAGAAAGTTCCTACATTCTAAAGATAAAATCATAAATCTGTTGGTTTAATTGAAGATCCAATTTGAGGTTGTGAAGCTTCGAAAAAGAAAGTTCCTACATTCTAAAGATAAAATCCTAAATCTGTTTGGTCCAATTTGAGGTCCAATTGTAAGGATTTTTCTTTTTAATTATACTTTTTGACATTTGGCTTGATACAAATTGTCTATGCTTCCACATTTTCATGTATGTCTAGCACGACACTTGTAACTACAATATATGAACAAAAATCCTTGTTTTTATGCTTTGATGGATGTCCCATTATCAAGATCTATATAAAAAGGTTGCTTTGTATATTGGTTGGTTAGGTGTTCTATAGTGTTATACAAGTTTAAGCTTTTCCTTTTGTTGGTTTTAAATAACAGTATTATCTTTCGACTAGGATTTCTACTACAATCTCTCTTTTTGTTGTCTTTTTGATTAGTGCTTGATTTATAGATTGTAGTTGTTGACATCTATGCCACATCTTGCTTATATATTTGTGATTTACACCTTAATTGCAGTGCTAAAAGAGTCATATATTTACACCTTATTAATCTTGAATTAGTTTAGTGGGAAGTATCACATGCCCTATTTTCCTAAGTGACTTGAGTCTGATACATGTGTATTTGTTTTGGAAAATTTATGGTATTTACCTGTTGGAATTATGCAAGCCTCAAATTCATTGGTGGACTCCCAACTTGGTTGTCATCAAGTCAGATTACACCAAGTGAGAGTTCAAGCCTTTACCGCCATCCCAAGAAATCTCATGGAGTGACTGGCGGTTGAGTGATACTTATTGCTACCCTACAAAGATGTTAGATTGATCTTGTGGTAGTGCGGTCCACCACCCTATGGTGCTTCCATGTTGACTAGTATGGTATAGTGGTGGTTACCACTACCTCGTAGAGATGGTAAAATGTATCCTGTGGTGGTGCGGTATAGTCATCACCACACCACAATGGTGTATGAGGCTTGGTGTGGTATAGCAACAAATACCACCATACTGTGATGGGATAGTTTGTGTATAGAAATGTAGTGGTGAACTGTGGATGACTAGATGTATTTGGTAGGACAATGAGTTATTGACAGTTAAACAGTTAATGATGCAATGGAATCTATAGAGATGGTTGTTGTGTAGTAAGATTTTACTTATTTCTTTTAGTATTTTGGTTGTATTATTTTTTTTTAATCATTTATATATTGGTCTCCCTTTTGTTGGCTTTGAAAGAAATTCCTCATCCAAATCTCTAATTCATAGATAGATAGGAAGGATTCTTTCAAAGGTTGAGAAGTTGGGATTTACACCCATTGGTTGCATTTTCTTACATATTTAATTTCTTGTTTCATGTGCCTCAAAATAGGTGCACTAGATCCTTGAATGAGATTAACACAAATTTATTTAGTAGGAAAAAGAGACTAATTCTATATGATTTTTCTTTATAATTCATCCCCATGTTGATAATGATAAATCTTAGCTTTGCAAAATACACAACATCATTAACTAATAAGTTCTTAAAAAAAATTAGGATGCACCCTTCCAAGGGACAAACCTCTCCAAATTTTTAAAAGAATTGCAATTCTTTTAAAAATTTGGAGAGGTTTGTCCCTTGGAAGGGTGCATCCTAATTTTTTTTAAGAACTTATTAGTTAATAATGTTGTGTATTTTCAAAGATGAGATTGATCATTATCAACATTGGGATGAATTATAAAGAAAAATCATATAGAATTAGTCTCTTTTTCCTACTAAATAAATCCATGGTAATCCCCTTCAAGGATTTGGTGCACCTATTTGGAGGCACATGAAAGAAGAAATCAAAAATTAGCATATGGCTTTCTTTGGGAAGATCAATAGTAATAAGATCCATATCTCCTCATTGATACAATATATTTAGTCATAAGGTATTAGATAGTCTAGTCCACAATTAAATATTAATAACATACTAATAAGATCCAAAGCTATTTTTTAGCTTTAATAATAGTTGTCATTAGAATTGGGCCATATGTACTTGTAGTATCCCCTACAGTAGGATTTTATTAGTCTAGCCATAAAAAAATCCCTTAGATTTTCATGTATGTCTAGCAAGGCACTTGTAATCCCTGATGTTATGATTTGATGGATGCCCCTTCAGATATGTTGTAGTGCACACTAATATAGTGCAAGCCTATTTTTTAGATTTTTTAATTTAGCATCACCAATATTCTCCACAAGAACATTGTCCCAGTTTAAAATTATGGAAATGGTTCACATCTCTTAGAACAATTTCTCTTGCAACAATCTTGGAGATGAATTTAGATATAGTGTGAAAATCAAAACATACTCGAAGGTTATTAACTACTCTAATAGTTGTACCAAGGGCCATGTTTAACAAACCAAATTCAATTGCTAACTTTTCACTATGGTGGCATATAAATGATTCTTTTTTCTTTTATTCCACAACATTAAGTAAAAGTCTTGAATCTAGAAATACCTTGCTACCTTCATTTTCCAAGCCAATTTCTCCAAATTTTCATAGCTCTCCCATGTTTCTCGATGTGATTTGTCTTTCTACTATGTTTGGACTTATTTTTGTAAACTTGCAATATACAATGCACTTTTATTCTTTCTGAATTGAGACTAATAGTAATTTTGTTGGTTGTATTGAGGCACTTCATTCATGGAATAAAAGGTAGCACCTTGTTGCTTATATCAGATGGTACATTGCATATGAAGGAGGAATGATTCTAGCTAGGTTATTGTTCATTGCATTGAAGGAGAGAGGTTCTTATATGGGACACAATCAACACTCTCCTTCTTGGATTCTAAATGTTATAGCTTTCTCTTGGAAGATTTCCCACATTGTAGAAGTTTTAAGAGATGAAAGGGGCATGTGCTCACATTGAAGGGCTTCAAGCATGAATTTCCATCATTGCAGAAGTTAAATTTTCTTTCTTGCAATCATTTTTGTGCAATATTGTAACTTACATTTTTAGTCTTTTGACTAAAAATAAAAAAATTAATACTCTATTTCTAAGCTATAATTAGAACACCTTTATTTTATTAATAAAGTTCACCAATTTTTCCTTCTCAATGGCTATCTTATTGTGTGCAATTGATGATTGATGTGTATTTTTGTGTTTTATGCTTAAATCCTCAAATATCAATCAATTAAAATGACTAACTATACTACTAATTGACATCAATTAATAATTAAATTGATTGAATATACTACCAATTGATAGAATTCAGTGAACAATCAATAAAAAAGACTAAATAAGTGACTATTTATATATATTAGAAAATAAAAAATGACTAAATCAATGACTAAATATATTGGTGGAAAAAATGACTAAATAAGTGACTAGATTACAACAATGAATGACTGAATATACTACCAAATTGATCAATCAAAACAAACAATAAATGAATAAAATTGGTTTAGTCATCAATCCAGTTGTGTTATATATGACTGGCAATAAACTACTAAAGGTCACGTGACCAAGTTCAGTCATTTATAAGCAGTTTTTAGTAGTTTTTTCAGTCATTTATTGCTATTTCTATACTAGTGGAGAGGGTAAAAATGTTGGGTTGTATAAGGGCTTGCCTTAGTCAAACTCCTGCTTTGGTGTTTCCCCCTCCATAGATAGCTAGAAAAGACACGAAGTAGAAAGTATGATAAAGGAAATGGAAATGAAAGAAATGAACACTAAAAAAGATGCTCCTCTAATCTATCAAACCACAAAAGGAAAATGAAGTGTTACCACCTCCACCCAAAGGCTCTCAAGGCCAATGAAGGGAGAATGCAAGCAATGAGCTTGGAAAAGTTGACACAAACACAATAGTGATATATACTCATGCGAAGAGTCATAAGTCATGATATAAATAATTGATTATTAACAAGAACAACTTTTGGAATCTTCTAATTATGTAAAAATATGGAGCAACAAGGTTTTGCAGAAACAACCACATTGCAGGCCAAATAGTGTGGGAAGTTGGTGTTAAAATTTTGTTTGGACGGAATAACTAGTTGTGGCTTCTGAAAATAATTTTTTCGTAAAGGTAATTACAGAAAATGGGAGTGTGAGGATATCATGTAGATATGTCGTGAGTAAGATCCATTCAAATTGAATTATGGGATAAGATTTTTGCAATACTAAGTTTCACATCACAAATAACTTTGGTGAAAGAATTCCAAGGTTTAGACATGAATACATTGAGTGTCCAAAGCTGAAATTGATCAAACTCACAAAAAAAAAGTACTTCAATCTTTACTAATTCGATCATAATCACAAATTCTACCTCTTTCATCCATAATCTATGCATCAAAAAAGTTTGAAATAATTTAATAAAGATGGCAAAGCCTCCAATAAGTGAAGAGATTTTAAATGCATCAAATAAACACAGAGTTGCTACTCTATTTTCCAATCAAGTTGGAAATACCCAAACACAGAATAACAAACTAAAATTCAATGGAGAAAAATAGAAAACTGGGCATGCAACATTTTATTCTTTCTATTCAATGACTAGAAATTATAATGTAGAATGGAAACAACATAACACTCTAAAAACAGACTACAAACTACCTATTACAACTTTCTGGGAGCGATCAACTGCTCAATCAGATCATAGAAAATTAGGAGCTACTCAGAGCTCTCTATTCCTATTCGACTGGAACTATCTACTGTTCCTGGAAAACATTGAGCAATCAAGAGAATTATTTCTCACTGCAAACACTCTACAAAATGTTCTAAGAGCATTCCCTGTTGTTGCTGCAACTTTTCTTCTTGCCGCTAATCACATGTTGCTACAAAAAATTGACTTCTTCTTTTAATTGGCAAAAACATTCCCTCTATTTTTCTCATTCATAAAATCCCTCTCAATTTTGAAATTACCTACCAACATTAGTTGGGAATTCAAAAATTCCTATTTCATTCAATTCTGAGCAGTCAGGAGCTGCAAGGATGAAGATCCTAAAATCTGCCATTGGAAAAATAGCTCCTGATAGGTAGGTGAAGCAACGGTAGGTTCAAGGACAATAAATATTTCCAACACTCCCACTTTGTATTGAGCCAACAAAATAGGATCAAACTTGATCCAGATGAAGAACACCCAACCTTCTTCTTAAGTGCTCAAAACTGTCCTTGCTTGATGGCTTAGTGAAAATGTCTACTAGCTGCTACTCAAACCTGTAAAATTCAATTTTGATTTCACCATTTTCAACTAACTCTCTGATAAAATGATACCTGATTTCAATGTGCTTGCTTCTTCCATGAAACATAATATTTTTCATCAAAGCTATCGATGAAACATTATCACAAAAGATCATTGTTCCATCCTCTTGTTCTTCTCTCAAATCTGCCAAGATTATTCTTAGCCAAATAGCTTGACATGCTGCTGCATTTTCTTCTATATACTTAGCCTTTGTTGTTGATAGGGAAACAATAGGTTTCTTCTTGGAAGCCCATGATATAACACCCAAAACCAAATGAAACACATAGCTCGAAGTGCTCTTCCTATCATCCAAAATTCTTGCCCAATCACTGTCAGTGTATCCAACCAACCCATACTCTTTTTTTGTTGTGTACAACACGCCATATCCTTTGGTTCCATTCACATACCTCAAGATTATTTTACCTTCTTTCCAATGGGTGTCTCTTGGAGTTTCCATAAATTTGGAAAAAAGGCTCACTCCATGCATTATATCCAGCCTAGTTGTCAAATACATCAAACTTCCAACCAAACTTTTATACATGGTCGGATCCACATTGATGTTGCAATATTTATTGCTTAAAGTTAGACCTATGGATGTTGGATTTGGGGCAGGCTTTCTTTCAAGCATTCTAAATCTCTTCAAGATCTCATTTACATACTTTTCTTGAGAGATAAATATACCATCATGCATTTGATTTACTTCTATGCCTAGAAAATATCTTAAGAGACCTAGATCTTTCATCTCAAACTCTCTTTTCATGGCCTCTTTAAAATCAGCAATGAGGAAATCATCATCCCCAGTAAAAACAAGATCACATACATACAAGACAACAAGCAAAATATTACCATTTGTTGCCTTGATGTAAAGAGTGGGCTCACCATCACTTTTGCTAAAGCCATTGCTCATAAATATGAGTCAATCCTATTGTACCATGCTTGTGGAGCTTGCTTCAGCCCATAAAGAGACTTCCTCAACCTATACACCTTGTGTTCTTCACCTGTAACTTCATATCCAAAAGGATTCTCCACATAAACTTCCTCTTTCAATGCTCCATTAAGGAAGGCGGACTTCACGTCCATTTGAAACACCTTCTATTTGTACTAGGCTGCAATTGCTATGACTTCCCGCATGGTCTCCATCCTTGCAATAAGGGCATACATCTCATCATAATCTCTCCCAAACTGTTGCTTGTACCCCTTTGACAACTAAATGTGCCTTTTTCCTTTCTATGCTTCCTTCGACATTGCACTTGGTCTTGTAGACCCATTTCACCCCAATAAATTTCTTGTTGGGAGGAAAATCAGTTAGCTCCCATGTGTTGTTCCTCTCTATTACATCTATGTCCTCATCCATGGCCTCACACAATTTTTCCTCTTTCACATCTTCTTCAAATAAATCGGATCACTATGAGAAAACAATGCAAAATTCATGTTCTCATCAAACTCTTCATCATACCTTTCATCTTGGTAAATATCCCTTAGACTCTTGGTCTTCTTTGGAATTCGGGAGGTGAGAGTGAGGTCTGAAATTTCACTACTACTATTGCTCTGCTGAATAGGATGGTTCCAATGCAATTAGGAGCTATTGGGAGCTCTTTGCGACCCATTCTTTGGCTATCTATGGCTGCTTTCCTTTTTGTCTATTTTGATAAGGAGAAATCAGTAGTGATCAGGAGCTTGTCTAGAATTATCAAGAGCTCATTTGGAATGATCAGGAGCTACTACAGGCTCCACTGAATCATCATGTTGCACTTGCTTTTCCTTTCCTTTGACATTGGGAGAAATCGGGAGTGATCGAGAGCGATCGGGAGCAATTGTCCCATCCCATGACTGATCTTCTAAAAACTACACATCTCTATTGATAACAATTTTCTTGGTGACTGGGTTATACAACTTTTAGGCTTTAGAATATGAACAATAACCTGTGAAGATGAAATTCTCACCCTTATCATCCAATTTCTGCCTCTTTTCTTTAAGCACATGAGAATATGCTACACAACTGAACACTCTTAAGTGCTCAACCATCCACTTGCATTTTGTCCATGCCTCTTGTGTTACTTTGTCACAAACCTCCTTTGTTGAACTTTTATTAATCAAATAAATAGTTGTTGCTACAACCTCTCCCCAATATTTAGTTAGGAGTTCCTTTTATTTCATCATGCTCCTTTCCATCTCCACGATGGTCCTATTCTTCCTTTCAACCACTCCATTTTTTTTGTGGAGTATAACTGGCTATAAGCTCCTTCCTGATGCCATTTTTCCTACAAAAATTTACAAAGCAATTGGAGTTATACTCTCCTCCATGATCTAACCTTAGGACCTTGATAAAATGCCCACTCTCCTTTTCAGCTTGGGCCTTAAACAACAAAAACTTATTAAATGCATCAAACTTATGCTGCAAGAAATAAACCCATTTCTTATAGCTGAAATCATCAATGAAGGTCATAAAAAATATGCTATTACCAATGGATTTGATTTAAATAGGGCCTACCAAATTTGTATGCACCAAATCCAATGGTGCTCTTTCCCTTGTAGAGTTTCCCAATTGAAAGGGTTTTCTATGTTGCTTTCCAAAAATGCAAGCCTCACATCTAACATTAGGCTCTACTATACTTGGCAAACCATCAATCATTTTGCTCTTGGGAAAAAGACTCAAACCAACATAGCCTAAGTGTCCATACTTGAGATGTCATAGCTTGGACTCCAATGGTGCTCTTGAGGGTTTCTTGTTGTACTAATATACATTTTCCATCCATGAGAGGTGTGGCAATGGACTGAGATGAGAAACAAGTCTCAATATTCAAAGGAAACATCTAGTTCTTTGTCATTGCAACTGCTAAAAACACCTTTGTCCTCTCATTCTTTTCATAAATGACACATTCTCCCTTCTCCATCAGCACTTCATATCCATTTTGGATTAGTTATCCAACACTCATGAGGTTATGCTTTAACGTAGGTGCAAAAAAATATTTTGAACCTCCTTCTTCTCACCTTGCTTGGTGCGAATCATGATATATCCTTTTCCTTTGACTAGAAATATTCCATTGTTCCCCATTCTAATTTTAGACTTTACATTTTTGTTAATGAAAGAAAATAGGCTTTCATTACCACTCACGGGGTTGCTACAACCGCTGCCCAAATACCAAGCTTCGGGGTTGCCTTCTTCACCAATGTTGCACATGATGAAGGTTGTAGACTGATTTCCTTCAACCACATTTGAATCAGCCACATTTGCATTCTATTTTTGCTAATTACCATGCTTTTTCCAACACTCACTTGCATAATGCCCAAAATTATGATAGTAGTAGCACTCAATGTTTCTCTTGTCATTTCTCCCACTTGAACTACTATTCTTCACGCCTCTTTAGGAGTTGTTCTAATATTTTCATACTCCTTCTTGGCTGCTTGCTCGTACTGATATTTCTCCTCCAAAATTTCCTTGTCTGGATCTACCTCTACCTCTCGCCCTGCCTCTTGCATTTGACTGAGCTTTAAAATATTTTTCTTGGGAAGAAGTAGCAGATCTATTTAGGTGTTTCTCATGGGTTTGAAGAGAACCCATTAACTCATCCATCACCAAAGTAGAGAGGTCCTTCGCCTCTTTGATAACAATGATAAGTGCATCATACCTCGTGGGTAGATACCTAAGGATTTTTTCAAGAATCATTTGCTCCTCCATCATTTATCCATTTGTTCTTAGCTGATTTAAAAAGCCTGAGAACCTTGTGTGAAACTCTGAGATGGTCTCACTTTCTTTCATTTCTATAATCTCAAACTCTCTTTGAAGAATCTGGAGATTCACTGATCTAACCTTTTTAGTCCCTTTGTAGCCGCTTTGGAGGATTTCCCAAGCATCCTTTTCATACTCAGCTACTGCTATCCTAGGAAAAATTTCCTCTATCAAGGCTACTTCTATCAAACTCAATGCCTTAGCATCTTTCTTTCTTTTCTCCTTCAACTGGGTCTTCTGGTTATTTGTGAGAGTTGCAAATTCAGCTAGGTCAGTGATATCCACAAACCCATTTATCAAAAAATCCCACAAATCATTTGCAACCATAATGGTCTTCATCTTATTGGCCCATACATCATATTTATGTCCATTAACGAATGGTGGTTGCTTCCAACTCTTTCCTTCATCTCCAACCATGTCTCCTATAGAAAAAAATTAAATATCCAGATAAAAAAAAAATCCTAACTCACGAGGAAATTGGGCCTATGGATTTGATACCATGAAGAGATTTTAAATGCATCAAATAAACATAGAGTTGCTGCTTTGTTTTCTAGTCAAGCTAGAAATACCCAAATGCGAAATAACAAACTAAAACTCAATGCAGACAAATAGAAATCTAGGCATGTAAAATTTTTGTTCTTTCTATTCAATGACTGGAAATTACAATGGAGAAGGGAAACAACATAACACTCTAAAAAAAAAGTATAGAGTACATATTACAACTTTTTGGGAGCGATCAACTGCTCAACCAGATCATAGACAATCAGAAGCTACTCAAAGCTCTTTATTCCTATTCGAATGGAACTATCTACTATTCCTGGAAAACATTGAGCAATCAAGAGTAATCCTACTCACTACAAACACTCTACAAAATATTATGAGAAAATTCCCTATTGCTGCTACAACTTTTCTTCTTGTTGCTAATCACATGCTACTACAAAAAACTAAATTCTTCTTTTGACTGGGAAAACTATTCCCTCTATTTGTCTCATTCAAAAAATCCCTCTCAGTTTCCAAATTACCTATTAGCATTAATTGGGAATTCAAAAATTCCTACTTCATTCAATTTTGAGTAGTTAGTTAGGAGCTGTAGGGTTGAAGATCCCAAAATATGCCATTGGAAAAATAGCCCCTGACAGGTAAGTGAAGCAATGACAAGCTCAGGGACAATAAATGTTTCCAACAATAAGTATAATCTTGTGTACAAGGCTTATAATATTACAATTATATCCAAAACGGCTATCAATCAATATTGAATCTGCCATAAGTGAACATTATAGGCCAAGGATGCATCACCCCTTACATACATCGAAGCAATGTTTTGTGACACATATAGTGAATGAATAATACTTTAACATATGATACTTTAATGGATATTCCTACAAATCAAAACCTGTCTCAATTTCCTAACCAAAAATCCCTTCTAACACCACCTCTGACTTACCATAGATGAAACAAATCTTAATGTTGATGCCTTGTGATAACAAGAAGTATGCACCACTATCAATAACATAGATCCTACCAACCTACAATTTTTCAGGAAAAAGGGATGGCATGTGTTAGCATAAATTTCTCTTAAGACTATTAGTTTCATTTACATGCAATTAAGCTAACTTGAGAAGACAACATCGCCTTATCACCATAGAGAAAATTGTTGTTAAGTTTTCTTTCACTGCTTCTTTCACTGTAGGAGAAATTGTAGTTAAGTCTTCCTTTCACCGCTTTTCTATTTTCTATAGTGGTATTTGTAAAGTTTCTTTCATATTTTTATTTTTCAACTTCTATTCAAAGCATGCAATCATCACAATGTTGTTAGAAGCATGCAACCGCTAGTTACCAACTGCTCTTCAAACTTGTTTATAGAGACTCACATTTCAGATTTGGAGGACACATTTGAGGGGTTATCTCTCCTCTTTGATGATAGTTTCAACAAAGTTGTTGGCCCATCTTCATTACCTTTGGAGATTTACATTCACGCGTTTCCTTTTTTAGTGGCTTGTTCAAGCTTGGAGACTCCTACTCAATTTTTAAAGACACTTGATGAGACTTCATATTTCCTCCTTTTAGTTGGACATGGAGTGGCTTCTTCATCAACCTATAGATCTGTTTCGTCCCAAGGGAAGACATGTTGTTTGTAGACACTGGGTCATTTTTTGTCTTCAAGCATTCTTTATCGACATGCAGTACTATCCCACTTTTGAACAAACTACTATCTTCATGAAGACTTTCACTGAGCTCAAGTTTCATTCTCTGCGAGACTTTGGGGTGAAGGATACTACAACTAGTTTATTTTTATTTGAGGGGTGTGGGTTTGTTCCCATAGGGTTTTCCCTCTTTCCTCTTTCTTCTCTTTAGGATTTTGTCTCCTTAGTTAGACTTAAGGGGGGGTGTTACCGTAATTAACTATCTGAGATTGTTGTTAGATGCATGAAAGAAACTTTACAAATACCACTACATAAAATAGAAAAGAAGTGAAAGGCAGACTTAACTAAAATTTCTCCTACAGTGAAAGAAGCGGTGAAAGCAAACACAATAGTAGTTTTCTCTACGGTGATAAGGTGGTGTTGTCTTCTCAAGTTAGCTTAATTGCATGTAAATGAAACTAACATTCTTAAGAGAAATTTACACTAACAGTGTGGCCATATAATGTCTTGCAAACATTAAAATTTCACAAACACCAAAAGCTTAATGCTAATATCTTAACACATTGATCAATCACCCTCATAGGAAGTGAAGTTTATTTGTCATTTCACTTAGAAATTCTCCCAAGACCCAAAATACTACCATTATGAAAACAAAATCCTCTTTAAATTTTCCCATCCAAGGTCTCTATTAATAGTAACTAGAGCTATGATATTATTGTAGCCATAATGAAAACTTGCGATCAAGAGTCTTGGTAATATCTCATTGGCAATCATAATTGGATGCTTGGAGGAATCTGAAAAATAATAATATGATCAAACTCCTATAATTAAATTTTTGGAGGTCCCTGCAATAATATTTCACACTTCTCATATACCTTTTTGCATAAAATAGGGACAACCCATAATTGCAGTGCCAACAATAGCTAGCATTTATGCCCCTCACTTCATATTCCTTGTGAAGAAAAAATTTTGTGAAAGGGAATTAGGTATATTCCAAGATTAATATTATACTCCTCTTAGCTAAAAAATTCCTCACTACCTTATTGCACATGATGCATCAATAAACTTGTCACACGATCCATGTAATTAGCTATTTCAAAATATGCTTTGCTTAGTTTAATGGGAACAATGGTGACATCACGAAGATCTTGACAGTCTTAAATCACATAACTCGCTACAAATTCACTGGTGGTAATTGGGAAAATAATCCTTTGGTTGGTGATGAATATAATGTTACCGCCTTAGTTCAAGTTGCTCCATCTTCAAAATAAACCAAATTTTAATTTGCAGAGAAAAAAATGTGGAAAGCCATTAGAGAAATTCCATGGCATTGAAGGCTATGCCTTCAACAACATTAAGTTCCACAAAATTTCAAGAGGATCATGTAGATTCAAAATTTTCCATACTAAATGCTGATTCTATTAATAATAATAACCTTCATCATTCTATGATAATATTCATACATGAATTCAAATACACTTCTAATGATGAAATCAATGAAATTGTAGCTCTCATGAGATGAATTTAGAGTGCCAAGAATAAATGATGATGCCCATAATATCAAAAGGTTTGCAAAGAATACCTCTTTTGAAATCTTGCATACTATATTGTTGTATCTTTATCCTTAGTCAAGTGGCCCATAATGTCTTCCCATTTGAACAATATGAGTTTTCAAATTTACTTAAACTAGCCATTGCATGATTTCTTAACTACATGATTATCTGTGATAGATCAACACATTACACATGCATTATAGCAATTTGAATTCCCAAAAAACTTGTCCAAGACCTAGCTTATAATAAAAAATTCACTTTTTACAATGCCAACATGGATTAATGGTTAATGTGAAATGCTAAGATAAATCTTGCATATTCCTTTATTCTTCATGATCGAACAAATTCCATAACAATGAAGGTAGTACAAAATCTAGTTGCCACTCACAAAAATGAAGGGTGTATAGAAATGATGCAGGAATCCCATGTTCACATGCTTGATAGAGAAGGTGTCCAATCCCACAAGAGCATAATTCCCACAAAAATAATACTCCCACGACCAGCTCATAGAGTTGAAACTCCCAATGAAACCATATTATAGCTCATATTACTCAATATGTGGGATTGATTGGTTTGTTGAAATGGGACATATTTGTGCCAGAATGAGGGTTGTTAGCACCCACAATAAAAAAAATTGTGAACCCCACAACATGTTAGAATTTCCTTAATTACGTTAATTTAGCCCCAAGAACATAAAATGCATCACTACAACCCTTAAAACCACCAATTTGCAAATTTCCAAAAATGTGGAAAATTCAACTATGGAATCTAAAGGGTTTGGGGCCAATCGATGACAATACCCACATAGAATTCCATCAAATCCCTAAAACTTAGTAGATTCAAGTTTTTTAAATTCAAACACATTAGAAAATGATGGCGTTGATTTATGGATATCAACAAACTTTAAATTTTTAAGGAATGGAGAATGCAGAAAAATGGAATGTGGAAACCAAAAGGTGGAAATACAAACAAGTTTGTACCATAAAACAATGTAGGAGACCCCAACATCCACATGATGGCTTCCTACATGAATTTTTTTGCAAAGCCAAAAATCTTAGCAATTTTAGGTTTTTTCAATTTTAGCGCATGAGAAACTGGGTAGGAAGAGTACCTAGATGTACTCCTTGTTATTTTGACCCATTTTGAAAAATGCATAAATTTGGATTGCAGAAGTTGGGGGGTTTGGCACCGGTGAGATGAATTCTCATAAACAACACAAGAGATCCAAACATCCACATGGCGACTTTCTGCATAAATTTTTTTGCAATTCAACTTGAGTAGATGAGACTTTGGAAAACCTTTAAAACCTCATAGAGACATCAAGATTCCATAGGAAAATCATATTAAAGTCCAAAACCAAAGGCAAAGTGAAGAAAAAGAGGGGGTCCCTACCTTTGATGGGCGTGTATGCAAAAAACACACAACAAACCTAAGAAAAGGGCAAAGACGATGAAGATAGATGTAGAAAAATTTGAAGAGGAGGGAGAAGTTGGAGAAGAAGGCACCTCCAAATAGAAGAAGAAAGAGAAGAAAGAGATAAAGTAAGCTCCTCCAATAATATTTTGCTTGATCCCCTAAAGCTTGAATCTATATTAAATGGAATTGTTCATCATGGTCTACTAGGTAAAACCCTAGAGCTCCATCTGGAAGTCCCTTTGAAAGATCAAAAGACCATATAAAGGGCCATTCTTATGTAGATGCTCAAGTATAACATGTATCTGAGTGAAATCCTTGAAAGGCATTCATAAATCCTAGCTTAGGTTTTGAGACAAAGAAGAGAGAATGCAATCAAAGAAGATGAAGAGATAAAAAGACATGCTATCAACAAGGTTGGGTCCTCTCTCTCCCAAGAAGAAAAGGATAAGATAGCAATATCAAGAGGTCCACAAAAAGAATATAGTACACATTCTCATGGTCATGGATAATGGTTGTAGACATGAAAATTGGTCTAGGCCTACGAGTACCACTTTCGACATAATTTTCTAATATCCATGGTCATGATTAAATAATGTTTATTTTTTAATTAGCTTTCTAACACATCTTTCCTCTATTAATTAAATACCCCTTTTTAATTAATTCATTAATTCATAATGAACTTTATTCAACCTTGATTAATTAAATAAATCATATTTATTTAATTATGTTGCTAACTAATTAATTATCTTTCTTAATTAAATAATTTATTATTTAATTACTATTAGAAACCCTAGATCAGACATGCAAACCTAAACACCTTCCACAGAAGAGAAAACATAAAAAAGCAGAGCTTTGCATGTGAATGTGCAAAATGATATATTCAGGAATTCAATATTAAAATGAGATGATTTGCTTTATAAAAGGAAAGTATGCAACCCTAATGTTGACCTAAAAATAACTCAACTAAATAAAGCTTACTTATTAAATAAGTAAACTAATTATTACCTAAGAAAAACCTAAGTAAAGTTATGCAAGTGTAATTAAATATTAATTACACCAACACCCCCCCATAAGTGCAACTTAGGGAGACTAAATAAGCATGCACCTAAAACTAAGATGAATGCAAGAAAGTATGAATGGGTTTTGACAACAAGGCCTGATTAGGTACCCATGTACAAATGCAATAATGAGGTAGAGAAGGAAAACCCAGTGGGACAAGCCCCCCTACAATGAGATGACTGCTGCAAAGAAGCACTGGAAAAACACTATGGAGTAACATTGGAATTGAAATCTGGCAAGCAAGGAAAGATACTTCTATCTACAAGAAACCATATCGGAATCATAATAATGTGACAGCAGACTCGATGCCACAGAACACTCGAACACTCCAAACTGGAACAACCCTGGAATCCATAAAGCAACAGTAGATGATATGATGATGATAGAATATGGAAGTCATGAATCTCAATGCCGATGCCAAACTAAGACTGAAACTCTTCCATGGGAAAAAAGTACCATACAGAATTGGGAACAATAACAACAAATTTAGTGGCCCTCAAATTGAGATGGATCCGATGCGGATCACTAACCATAGGCTGTCAATCTAAAGTGTGAACCAAAATTAATCTGGTATGTGTCAAGCTAAGACAAAATATGGCCAATAAAAAACTAAGAAACCAGATTACAACCCATGCGAGTTGTCATCAAAATATAATGAAGATTATTATGCAAGAAACCCCCCTGATGGAACTTTATATCAGTTCATTTATTACAATCCCCAATGACTGCAAAAAGAGAGAATTCCTAAAATTCATAAACAAAAAATGAAAATATACCTCAGATCTATGTAGAGGACTGAACCAGCTTTCCAACGCCGCAAGAATGGCGAAAAAAGGATCACCGAGTCAAAAGATATGCCCTCCGGAGTGAAAAAAAAAAGTTCTGAGTTCAAGGACCTAAAAAATAAATTTGAAGCATAATCAGGAAAAATAACCTACACCATAGGATTGGGCTCAGAACCAGCTTTCCAACAATATCTTGTTAGTGAAAAACCATCTCCGTACGCAAAAGTTACACCCGATTTGGTGAAAGTGCTCCAGAATGGCCAATAAGTCCCCAAGAATCACCTGCATGCAATCACCTGTGACATGCAACAAATATCCAGAACAAACAAGAGGATGTTCTATAAACCCTCAGAGCAAAAAGTATGTGCAAAATGATATATTCAGGAATTCAATATTACAATGAGATGATTTGCTTTATAAAAGCAAAGTATGCAACCCTAATGTTGACCTAAAAATAGCTCAACTAAATAAAGCTTACTTATTAAATAAATAAACTAATTATTACCTAAGCAAAACCTAAGTAAAGATATGCAAGTGTAATTAAATATTAATTACACCAACAATTACCCCTTTATCATATTTCAATTATAATTAAATATTTATTATTTAATTATTCATTTAATCCTTTTCAACAGTCAATTAAATAAATTACATTATTTATTTAATTAAGTTCATTTCGTTTTCGAATGTTGAATTAAATTAAAATTTAATTCATTATTAATTGTTTATGTCACATTCTTCTGTCATTCAGTTATCTAATCATTCACTCATCTTCTGATTCGAGATCTATTTTAAATCCACCATTTACCTCTGGATTTGATATCTGATCATCTTTGCAAGAGGACTCTCTGTCACAACTAGTCAGTTAACTAGTTCTAACTCATGTGCATGAATGTGTTTATTAATTAAATATCTTTATTTAATTAATTAATTCATGTGTGCATTTGAACTCTTTATTCTTTGAGTTCCAACTTTGTCTTTGTCATTCAAAGTCTATTTCTTCTATTTTCGAAGACTCTTAACTGAAGACTAAATTGTTTATTTAATTTGGAACTCTTGTTCTTTCTATTTTCGAATAGTCTTGATGCAAGATTAATTTATCATTGTAATTTAATCTTTATCCTGCAGCCTTTCCTAACTCGCATTCTAATTGACACAAAACTCACATCACATGAAATTCATCAATCTCATCCATCGATCTCTCTTTTGAATATGAGTTGATCGTTCGAAAACCCAAAATCTATAAAATGGCCTGTCATTATTATTTCTCCACCCGAAATCATTATACTTTTGACAAGAAACTTAATGTTCGATATTTTTCTTAGGCATTCAACAAAGTTATGCTTGCATCAATACTAAAAATCTGAGGACAAGAATACTGATACAACAAAATGGAGAAGGACAATCAAGATAATTCAAAGAAGTGGATGCATATTCAATGAGATCTTTTTAGTTATTTGTTTAATTTATTATTGTTCATTTATTCATTCTTTGTTTTTTTGATTTAGATTATTTGTTAGATTTAGATTTGATCATCTCAATTTGTGCAGCAATCTCCAAAAACTCTATGTTACATATTTACGGTTCATGTGTGGAGATGAGATGAATTCCATGGGAGTTTCATGGGTATAGTAGCTTGGTTGCCTCGTATAAGTGTGTGTCATGGAGGGGAGCCAGTGGGTTCAAGCTACTAGTCATCCACCTTGAATATGCATAGCTGGATTTATCCAAGTAAGAACTCAACAAGTATTGTACAACATAGCCTAGGTTGTAAATGTTCTCTGATTTTAACAGATCCATCACTACAAATTGAAAACACAGTGTATTTTGTGCTTTTTTTTGCTATATTCGTCAAAAAACTCGATCATCAAATGGAGTCAGTCGAAATAGAATCTTCAAAAAACCCACAACTGTCAACAAAAGTTGCAACTATTATTTTTTGAAAATCATCTATATTAAAGAGTCGCAACTGTCAATTTAATCACTGCAAGTGTCTGTCAACCAAGTCCAATTTTACAGAGTTTAGATACTGCACCACAACTATCAAATCCTGAGTTGCATGTGTATTTTCAGGCCGCATTTGTCAAATGCAAAAACTGCAACTGTCTGTCAACAAGTTTAGGTTCACAAAATCCATATTTTGAGTCACAACTATTACTTTGAGTCGCATTTGTCACAAGTCAAAATTTCTAGTCAACATTTGAAACCTGTTTTTAGTCAAATCACCGCATCTGCAACATACACTGCATCTATCAAAAATAGAACCGCAACTGATAGGTGAACCACATTTGAATGCCAATAGAAAATTGAGAAAACTGTAAACGAAGTCTGAAAGCACAACTGTCATTTTCACTTTTGTTTCTTAAGATCAACCTTGGACAGAAACTGGAATTTTTTTTCTCAAAAACCTTGCATTATTAGGTGTCATATACATCCTATTCATAGTCATCCTAAGTTGTATACATTTAGACACTTCCTAGGAAATTGCATATAGTAGAATATAATAACTTTCTACGTCATTGGATACATTCATGTTCTGATTTGTCATCATCATTGAACCTAGTCACTTTGGTCCTCTTACTGAATCTTTCCATCTCAACAGTCTAGTTTGGAAAATTCTCCTTGTTAATTGTCTTTGCCCTACAATTAGGTTCCTTGGTTAAACTCAAATCATTGCATGCATTTATTCCATAGGTGGTAGGTTATACCCATCTTAGAATCATTTACCGTCAATATTTTGCACATTGTTCGTCCTAGCATACGTCATCTTAGTATACGACATTTTAGAAATCTTTAGAAATATCCTTTATATTTAGAAAATAAAAAAAAACATAGAAATAAGACATATCACTTTTTAGACATAGTCTGCATTACCCCATTTTGAGCAATTTTTCATGGTCAAAACAAGGTCTAAAAAGAAACATAAAAAAATGTCACACCCTAATGAATTTGTCAATCCTTTTGGAAGTCAACTATCATGGAAAGAGAAACCACACAAACCTTTGCTTGAAAAACATGTCACTAGAGACACAAATGGATGAGTTTTTATTTAAGACATAGAGGCTGTACTACAAGATCATGAGTTTGTATCTTTTATGGATGAGGGTTTGGAAAATTATCCCCAATGATATCTAGCAAATTTGCTAGTAGAAAGTACCACACTACCACTAGGATTTGATGTTCACACTTTGAAAACTGTATCTACTCAACCAACAAAAACCATCATGTCAAGTGTTTCCATTCCCCAAATCACCACAGCAATACCAACTAGCATACCAACTCAAACATCATCAATTGTAACCACAACCCCTTTCAACATAACATAAGGTTTACAATTTGTTGTGGGAGTAACTTCATCAAACCCCTTTGGCACAAACACTATTGGTAAAAGATCCAAACTCGACATGAATATTCCTACACCAAACCAGAACATTCCAACAGGAATATTCCTACACCAAACCAAAAAATTCAGATGAGAAATATTCCTACGCCAAATCAAAACATTCAGATAGGAAATATTCCTACACCAAATCAGAAAATTCTAAAGGGATATATTCCCTCGCCAAATCACAACCTGTCACATAACAACACAACATTTCAGAACACCTACATTGATCCAAACAACACAAAAAACATGTCCTTGATGCAAGTATATGTTCTCCAAAACCAAATGCAAATGCTTCAACAATAGATGGACAACATATCTATGTCAGGAAAGTGAACTATCTCAGTGCAAGATCTATGTCCATTTCCTTTCAACAAAGCACTATACATGACACCCTTCCCCCATGGATATATTATACCTAATTTTCCTAAGTATAATGGGAGGAAGAATCCTTTGGAACACATTAGATAATTCTCAACGAAATGCATGGACATATCATATGACCCCCCACATACTTGATGCAACTATTTATGTGAACCCTTGTTGGGATAACATTGGAATGGTTCTCTAAATTACCGTATGGCATATGATCTTGGGGTGAATTAGTTGAGAATTTTGTCGAACACTTTGCCTTTAGCATATACAATGAAGTAACAATAGTTTTTTTGTGTCACACAAAACAAGAAGATGGCAAAAATTTCACCACTTTCTTCCAAAGATGGAGAAGTCTAGCTAGCAGATGTCCAGTAGAAATACCAGAAAAACAAAAGGTCACGATATTCCTTGAAAATATCAATCCAAAACTGAGAGGTGACTTAAGGGTACATTGTTGTACATAATTACTAGACTTGGTACAAAAGGGCATCATCCTTGAAAAAGGCCTTATTCACAAAGGAGAAATTAAAGTACCAGGCAGAAACCCAGTTGTCCAACATCAAAATGTTCCCAATGATAGAAACAAATTTTGGTCTAGAAACAAAAATGTTACAAATGATGACATTGTCGATGCTAATACCATAAAAACATGACCATTTATCACACTTAGAGGTTACAACCCCAATCAAGACATGAAAAATAGTCTAGATCAAATAGAAAATTTTGTCCAAAATTCACAACAACAACAACCAAAAAGGAGATTTCCTACACATGAATTTACCCCTTTGGGGCAACCAATCGAGACAATTTTCAAAGAGCTGATTAAAAACGATCTCATTAAACCTTTGGAACCAAGAGAATATGATCCTGGACAATTTAAACCTTCATGGTGAGATGATAACACCTATTGTGACTATCATCGAATAAAAGGACACAACCTACAACAATGTCGACAACTGAAGAATAGTATTCAAGACTTTGTTGAAAACAAAACCATAGAGGTCAATGCGCAAAAAAATACCAAGAACAGTGATCATAAGGTCTTCACAGACCCATTACATGACCACATGAAAGGAAAGGCCTCCAGTTCGGGAACCAAGAATACTCCATGAGCCAATTATGCCAATACCAAGTATGACTATGGTAAAGGAAAGATCATAAATCACCTCCGAGCTGCAAGTGAAAACATCCATACCATCACTATTAAGAAGCATCTTGAATGTGTTGTAAACAAATGAAGAACTAAGATAACTCTTCCAAGTCCTTCTGAGCTACCCACATAGTCTTCCAAGTCTAAGTACAATCTCATTGATCAACTAAGGAAAACACCTGTACAGATATCCATTTTGGAACTGTTAACTTTATCACCTAGGATCGAGCCATTCTTGACAAAGATTTATAGAATATGACTATTCCTACAGACTTAGATGTCAATTGTTTCAAAGAAATGGTGGGATATTTAACAAAATCACATCATGCAACCTTTTCTCAACAAGACTACTTAACTGAAAAGACTAATCATAATGACCCATTACATCTTGAAGTCCTAGTCCATCAAACCAAAGTCAGATGAGTCTTGGTAGATGAAGGAGCAGGTTTGAACCTGTGTACCCTAAAATTGGTTACGGCATTCAGATTCTCAGAAGAATGTGTAGACACCTCTAAGAGTATAGTCATCAAGGCTTACGATGATGAGGAAATATCATCCAAAGGAGTTTTTACACTCCCTATCAAAATTAGCCCAACAATTATGAACACCGGCTTCCAACTCTTGGATCTCACCCTTTCATTTAACCTATTGTTAGGTAGACCTTGGATACATGCAATGAAATCCGTACCTTCCACATATCACCAATTTCTTAAATTCTTGTATAATGGCACCGAGATCATGATTGGTTGTGATCCAAATCCTTTTCAATATTGTACGAGCCTAAGGGAAATTCCACAATGATAGGTTCTCGTTAATCAAGAAACTTCATCATCCACTTTATCCCTATACGTTGACCCATCACAACTCATCAAGTCCATTTCATTAAAACCACCATCATCCACTCCTAAGGTCAAGATCCAAGACAAGGGATATGGAGAATATTATATGAAGGCATCCTACTATGTCAGTCAGTTGGTTCCACCTAAGGCATATGGTCTACCCATGCCAGATAGAAGACAATCTGTAGTCGCGTTTCATGTTCCCCCCACAATGATGTTGACCAAATGGGGAGAGTTAAGTGAAGAAATTGTGGATCAAGGTGATATTACCTCCTAGTTGTACCAAGAAAACAATGAGAACCCATTACCATCTAGTCAGATAGCTAATGATTACTATGGAAAAGGGTTTAAGATAATGTAAAGCGAAGGCTATGATGGGCATAGTGGGTTAGGACTACATCAAAATAGAAGGATGGAACTAATCATTGTCTTGCCATGACCGAAATACCTAGGGCTAGGGTTTCAACTGCTTAGAATTGGTTTTCCTAGTACTTTGTCACCATTTCAAGAGGAAGTGAGTGCTTATGTAGACATTGAGATATCTTATGAACCACTTCCCCCAGTTTACGATGAATCTCTTGACTCAAGCGATTGTGAGTGGGATTCCCTTTCCTATACAAGTACTACAAAACTAGATAATCTATTTGGAGAATTGGACCAAATGATAAAACCCATACCAAAGCCATCTAGTCCTTATCGAAAGAATAATGGCTTAAACACCATTATTCGGAAACCCTTGATCATGCATCTTGGGCACCTGGTGAACCATCTTCTGATGACCTAGCCATTGCGATAGTCCCATATCAGAGTTTACCTGCCCATAGGAAAAAGAACAAGAAGGAGTTAGTCCAAAATTTATGTGACCATTTCAATCACTCTGTATTCACCTTGTCAGCTTCCACCTTTGATAACTTCGATGATGACATGCCTCTCATATATCCCCAACTTATTGACTGGGATCAATAAGGTACACCCATCCTAGATGTATTCGAGAACAACTAAGCAATAGTTGAGTTTATGGGACTTCGAGAAGGCATACCTAGAGGGGATCATAAAGTTGGTTTTACCATAGACTATGCAGAATGGATTTCAAATCTTGTGCCAGTAACTAAACCAACTGGATGTTAGATTCATAAGAACCATAGACTATGCAGACTGGATTTCAAATCTTGTGCCAGTAACTAAACCAACTAGGGGCAACCACATTTGCACAAACTTTAGGGACATCAACAAGGCATTCTCCAAGGATGACTTCCATTTGCCGAACATAGACATGATAGTAGATCTTACAACAGGATACGAGATGCTATCCCTCATGGATGGTTTCTCTAGATATAACCAAATCAAAATCATAGTTAAAGACCAACACAAGACAACTTTCACATGTCCATGGGGCACATACTGTTGGAATGTTATGCCCTTTGGGCTTAAGAATGCAGGAGCTACCCATCAATGGGAAATGACTACAATTTTCGATGACTTTGTCCATACTCTCATGGAAGATTATAACGATGACATTATAGCTAAATTAGAAATAAGGGCAGATCATTTGAAATTTCTAGACAAGATATTATAGAACCTAGAGAATTACAATGTCAAACTAAATCAAAAGAAATGTGTCTTTGGAGTGAAATCATGGAATCTTCTAGGGTATATCATTTCCAAAAGAGACATTGAAGTAGATCCAGAGAAGGTAAAAAATATCATAGAAATGCCTCCTCTAGTCAGTATTGGTCAATTAAGAACACTGCAGGGAAGATTACAGTTTATCAGGTGCTTCATTGTACAATTGGCAAACAAAATACATCCATTTCAACATTTACTTAAGAAAGGGGTACCATTTGTGTGGACACCTAAATTTTAGGAAGCTTTCCAGCAAATCAAGGATTATCTAATCACTTTGCCAGTATTGATGCCTCCTACAGATGTAAAACCTTTGATACTATAAATCTCAACAACTCAGTCAGCATTACGAGCTCTTCTCGCACAAAATGATGATCAAGGTCATGAAAGAGCAGTCTACTACATTAGTCATACTGTGGTGGGATATTAATTAAATTAAATTAACATAGAAAATTCCTATCTTGTGGTAGTCTTTGCTACTCAAAAACTTTGACACTATATGTTAAATCACCAAATAATGTTGGTCGCAAAGATTGATCCCCTCAAATATCTCCTAAGTAAAGCAACATTAACAGGCTGATTGTCTAAATGGGTTATGAAACTTAGTGAGTATGACATCCAGTATGTGGAGAGGAAGGCTATAAAAGGACAAGTGATTGCAGATTAGTTAGCGGATGCACCTATGAAGGTAGACCACCCTTTAGTGGCAGATTTTCCTGATGAATTTATCTTCACAGTTGACACTAGAAAAAAAAGGAAATTATACTTTGACGGGTCACATACAAATCATGGTTCAGGAACAGGTATCCTATTTGTTACACCTCAATGTGATACTATTCCTAAATCATTCAGGATTGCTTTCCCTTGCACAAGCAACATAGCAGAGTATGAAGCCTTAGTGATAGGACTAAGAATGGCAACCCAGTGGAAGATTAAGCGTCTACATGTTTTTGGCAATTCTCAGGTAGTAATCAGGCAAGTAAATGATGATTATGAGACTAAGGATGAGAAACTTCCCCCTATAAGCACATGGCCGATAGCTTCAAGCAGTACTTTGATGACATTACCTTTCAACAAATACCACATATTCAGAACAGGGCAGCAAATGTTATGGCAACCATGGGTTCCTTATTGGATATTCTGAGTAACGTGCCTAAGTTTGAGTTTTTGGTTGAACAGTTGTTGGTCCCTGCCTATGATGTCCCCAATTCTATGATGGTGTGTACAATTATTGGTCCTCCTTCCCCATGGTACAAAGATGTATTCGACTATCTAAATGACCAAACCTTACGATTAGACCTATCAAATAACTAACGCCAAACCTTTATTTGTAAGTCAGCTAAGTACACCATAATTAGAGATACCTTGTATAGACGTACCTTAGATAACACCCTAATGAGATGTCTTGATGTTGAAGAAGCACAAAAAACTTCGCGAGCAGTGCATGAGGGTATATATAGATCCCATTCGAGTGGTCCTACTTTAGCCCATAAGATTATGAGATTAGGTTATTATTGGCCTACAATGGAAAAAGAATCGTATGTCTTTGTAAAGAAATGTAGACAGTGTCAAATACATGGAGATTTTATAAGAGCACCACCATAGGAGCTTCATCTAATTACATCACCATGGCCTTTTTCCCAATGGGGACTTGACCTCATAGGTAAGATACACCCTCCATCATCTAATGGCCATAAAATCATCATAACCGGCATCGAATACTTCAAAAAATGGATTGAAGCTATTCCCATGACCTACATCACTGACACACAAATATCCAATTTTATCCTAAACTATATCATTTTTTGGTATGGTGTATCCTAATCCATTATCACAAATAATGGTCACCCATTCAAAAACTAAGAAATACACCATTTATGTTAAGAGTTCCATATAAAACATCATTTTTCCACCCCACATTACCCACAAGGTAATGGCCAAGCCGAGGCATCTAATAAAACCATTGTCAGAATCCTGAAGAAGACTGTCAATGACGTTGGCCATGACTGGCACCTACAACTAAATCCTACCTTATGGGCTTACTGCAAAAGCATCTGTACTCCCACCGGCACCACTCCATACTCCCTAGTATTCGGATCTGAAGCTATCTTACCTATTGAGGTTGAAATTCCTTCCTTGAGGGTATCCTTGAAAGGTCACATTGACGATGAAGAATACTGTGTATCCAGATTACAAGAGTTAGAATTTATGGATGAACAAAGAAAAAAAGCACTAGACCATTTACAAGCATGTCAGAATCGTCTTCATCATAGCTATAATAGGAAAGTTCTAAATATACAATTTGACATTGGTGACTTGGTTTTAATCGAGAATCCCAAGAATCAAGTTGAACGAGAAAACCCAGGAAAGTTTGAACCTAACTGGTTAGGGCCTTATATAGTCACATAAGCTTTTGGATCAGAAGCGTATCAACTCTCTACCACTGAAGGAGAGCCAATTTTGTCACCAATCAACAACCTTCATCTAAAGAGGCTCTATGTGTAGCTTCTAAGAATCTGTCTTAATCGAAAAAATACAAAAAAATACAAAAAAATGAAAAAACAAAAAAATGGTTACCTTGGTAAAAACCTGGCAAACAGGCGTCTTTGTAACACCAAAAAATTAGAAAATCAACAAAATAGTAAAGAGAAATAATCCGTCCTATAGTGAAAACCACTTTGGTGGTGCTAGGGATAAGTACCATGGTGAAAACCTGGCAAACAAGCGCCATGTGTAGTCAAACTCGCTCTTTCATCTACCATCATTCCAATTAGACTTTTCACCATCCCTCATAATAAATTGTTGTCCTATCTATTGCTTGGAACGATTGACATCAAGTCCATTCTATCACATTCCCCACTCCATCTCGCATGTGTTATTCCCAACTGGGGGAAAATCCTTATTTTGTGCCATGTGGACCTTGTACATAGCATTTACACCATCGAAAAATATCCTGAAAAATCCCAAAAACAGTAGAAAAAAAAACCTCAAAAAGACAAAAAAATCAAAACATGTCAGAAAATCCCCAAAATAGAGTCGATTCAATCATGTCAAGTTAGTCGTAGACATAGTCAAACTACGTTGCATCTGCGACTAGATGTAGGCAAGGCCATCAACCAATGTGCCCCCAAGGCATTAGGTCTCTCTATCTAGGTTTTTCACATCTCACACACATTAAAATCATGACTCTTTGTACATTCAAATTCATTGGTTGTGTCAAACTATGAGGTCTCTGCATGTACAACATAGGCAAGGCTAATCAATTGATGATCTCTTGAGACTGCACTAGGTCATTCCAATAGGTTTTATCACATTCAATATCACACACGTTGCATGTCATCAACTTAAGTACCTATCTTTAGTCAGTTATGTCCGTTAAAGTATGGTCGAACTACGAGGTCTTTGCATGTACAATGTAGGCAAGGAAAATCAATCGATGAGCTCTTAAGGCCACATTAGGTTAGTCCTTTAGGGTATATCATCTCAAGTCATACACAGTCAATACACACACACACACTCAAATCAATCAAGGAATCAAAACAAGTCATGCATCAACAAGGAAAACATCTCAAAGTCATCAAGTCAATATCAATCACATTGTCAGAATGATCAACTTATTTCTTAAGCAAGATATGTCTTTCTTGTCAACAGACATCGTCAAATTGTCATAGCCTCATGTATCTTGTCGCATCAATGTCATTAGGCTTCAACATATTATAAGGCATGTGTCTTTTTGAAACCAGGCTTTGTCATGCCTTACACAGATAGCCACCAAGTCAAAACCAGACTCAATGTCTTTTGTAGTATGTGTCATCCCTCACATCCTGCTATGTCAAACATCAAACAATCCCACAAGATCAAGTTTTGGAAAATTATTTTATTTGGCTTTATGACTTTATATCTTATTTTGTCTTATCTTTATATTGATTTGTGCATAAGTCTGATTACTAGCTTTCTCAAGGATGTCCCTTGAAGGATTTAGAGAAGCAAGGATGTTTCAGGACTCTTTTTCTTTGGTTGTTGTTTGTCAACTATTTGTAAACTTTGGTTTTTGAGTCATGTTACTAGTTTTCTCAAGGATTTCCTATCAAGGATTTAGAGGAGCAATGACATCTCATGACCCGTATTTTATTTGTTTGTTGTCTGTGGTTTGTCAAGATAAAATGACTGGGGCAATCTTGTCCTTAGTATGAGTTAAGACACTCCTTGTCTACGACTGTTTGTTTTTCATAGATGGATGACTTTGTACACTATGGTCTATCTCATATCATGGTGTGTACTATCCATTTGTGTCAGTCCCACCCAATGATGATAAAAATGCAAGCTTAGCAAATCTGGAAAAATATCGAAGATCACATGTTTCTTAATCAACCACCTTCGTTGTTTCTTACTAACATTCTGAAATCATCTGTGCTAACATTTCTTCTTTCTGGCATAATGATAGAGTCTTGTGACACAACAAAAAAATTAGATAATTTTCATATGCATACATTCTATAAGCATCATATAGTTCCATTGCATTTCAAACATGTAGGAGTAGTGACATATTCATTGCATATATAGGAAAATCATGGCATAATAGGCATTCCATCATCATAAGATACATAATGTAAAAATTGCATGTACATATAACCATCACAAATAAATAACATCATATAGAACATTGCATTCCATCATTAAGTAAGTAAATACATCCATAACATCATAGACTACATAAATTCATCATAATGTAGAAACCATCATTCATAACACACATATACATACATCATCTAGGAAACATAATCATATAGAAACAATGCATCATCATGAAATAGAACTACATATCAAGTAGAATCCGCCAAAAATTATATCTATATATTGCTCAAAATAATGTGTCACAGTATAATATTAGAATGTATCCATAAATAAAATGAGCTCGCAGGCTCTCTGATCAAAATACAATGTCCACAAATAACAAGTGTCAATGTGTCCCACTACTGCCATTGTCCAGTGGTGAAGGTGGAGGAAACTACCTCAGAGGTACTCTTTGTGAGGTGGAAGGCCTGTCATACAAACCTTTCCTCGATGTTCCTACCACCCCCTATGTACTCTGAGTCCTAGTCTGACTCCTGCTCTGTGACCTATGGCTGCGAACCTCAGAAAAGCTAGGAGCTTGCCTCTCTACTGGCACCACTTCCTCATATAGATCTCTATAATAGGTAGCCCTCTCTACTAATCTGACTAGCTCGGGAACCATACCATCAGATGAAGTGCCACTGTAAAGGTGTCTAACCTTTGTATAATGTTGCTATGTCTCCTATCTCTGATCAATGGCCTTATCTCTCTCCATGAGTGCACTATCTCTCTATTTGCAAGGCATATAGCTCTATTGTCATCAATCTCAGTCTCTCCTCCAATGCCTCCCTATCACTATCCCTAGGAGCCTCATCCTCCCATCTCCCCTCTACAATCCAATCCCAGATATCTCTCTCCTACTCCTCCATGGGTGCCTCCCCATAGCTTGCCAGAATACCAACAGGATAAATATCCATGTCAACCTCCTCATCCTTAGTAGGGTCCTCTCTGCCAATATCTACCTCTGCATGCTCCTCTACTACTACCTCCTTGGCAACATGCTCATCTCCAACCTATGCCTCTGCTCCACCTTTGATGTCCAACATTGGTACATCCTCTAACACTGCCTTTCGAATAGGTGATATTCCACCTACTCGACCACCTCTCTGACCTCTTTGTCCTCATCTACCACCACCACCTCTGCCATCATCACCACCACCCCTACCATGTCTGCCCCTATGCCACCCTCTCGGCCTTGTACCTCATCTCTCAACTGGTGTCGGTTGATCTGAATCTGTATATGAAATAGGATGATGCTCTACCCACCATGTGTCATACGCAACTCTCATCCCTGGATCTGCTACTCTGCCTCTCCATCCCCACTATAAAGGTTGTAAGGCCTGAATCTCTGCCTCCGCACTAGCCATTGGTATCATAGGCCCCCCAGTGTGGGCCCTCTTTGGAAGATCGAGCAAACTTTGCTCTACCTCTAGGCTCATCCTAAACCTCTCCAAACTATCTCAAAACTTGATCTGGTAGGTGTCTCTCAATTATATGAATGCTCGAAACAGTCCTACCAATCAGGTACTATGTCTACCGACAAAAAGTCAAATTTTTGTCCTCATTAGACCATCTCTCACAATCCATGTATGGCCTCCACGTAAAATGATCCAATATGTCCAGTACATGTATCCAGTAGCCTGTGTCTCTGACATGACTCTGAGTAATGTTTCTCATATATCGAAAAACATATGGAGATGTAGCCTCCCACTCTATAGTAACAAGAGGAAAAAATACCACAATCCACTCACATGCCCAAACCATGCGAAGAGTCATATCACAACTCATCGACTATGCATCTTAGTACACTATATCATGTAAATGAAAATACAACATGCCTAATAGACAGGGACCCTAGGCATACACAGTCTGTCTCTCTAACATCCCCACCAACATCTCTCCCCACTTGATAGGAAAACCATGACCCTATCAATCAGGAAGAACTATCCCCCCTATCAGTGTACATAGGATACAATCAATCCTCACATATCTATCTGCCAACACCTACCATCTGATCTTGTAATGCTTTATCCCTAAGCTCCTAATGTCATCATACACATAGTACCTAGTGAGCTCGTTGTATCTACGCTGGGTATCATACATAACCCGCTCTCCTCTTATAGGAAGTCTCAAAATACTATAGGAATTTTCTAAAGTAACCATCGCCTCCCCAGTTGGCAAATGAAATGATGAAGTCTCAGAATGCCATTGCTCACACAAAGCAGCCAACATGCCTCTGTTTGCCCGAATCGTGGGTATAGTCAACACATGCTGAAGTCCAAGTCTCCATAATAACCATGTCTGCGCACCGACCAACTGGGATCTCAACTCGAAGGTATTCAGATATGTCTCCCAAGTATAGATAGGATCTAAAACAACTTGCATTTCAACCAAGATGTCATTTTTAATTTTTAAATTTTTTTCAAGTTTTTCTAAAAAAAAAAATTCAGAAAATTTTCCAGCCAAATGTGGCTCACTATAGCACATGTGGTGCACTCATACAAATGTGTTGCATGACACACATTTGTGTCACACATATCATATGTGTTGCACAAAAGCCAAACCATTTCTCCTAAATGTAGATGCGATTCACAACTACAAATGCGGTGCATTTTATTTCATATGCATTGAATTCCCAAATGAACTAACCTAGCTTAGACTTCTTTTAACATATGCTTCGTTCCACATGCAGATGTGTTGGGTACGATCACATATGCGTTGAATGAAAAATACCGCATGTGCAATAAAGTTTTTAGGTGCCTAAAACTACGTGCAAAATGAAATTTCAAAAGATCATTTTAGGGTACATACCGATGGTCTTGCGTCAGTTGGCCATCTGAATGTCTGGATCCAATATCCGCGATGCGCAGCGTAGGGAACTAGAGACATCTTCATCCAATGCTCAGAGAAAATTTCTCAATTCCTCAACTCTTCCGGGTGCAAATGAATTGGTTTTCAACATAATTTCTATTTATACCTAGGTTTGGGTGGCATTTCTTCTGACCTTGTCTATTGGTCGCTTAACCTTCCAACTTCTAATGACCCATACACATCCCTATCACTTCCAAATTCAATTCTGTCAACTCCATAGCATTTCTGACCATCAAATTGACTTATCGAGAATATTTCTTGATTTTTTTGAAATTTTTCAAAAATTTGTCAATTTTCCCGAGGGGGCATACCCTAACCTATTTCATGCTGGGGCACGATCGGGGCATATTTTATTTGACACAACACCGAAATGACATTGTATCAAAGAGGGGAAAACTATAGACACCGAAAATTGGTCCAGGCCTACGAGTACCACTTTCACCATAATTTTCTAATATCCATGGTCATGATTAAATAATGTTTATTATTTAATTACCTTTCTAGCACATCTCTCCTCTATTAATTAAATACCCCTTTTTAATTAATTCTTAATGACCTTTATTCAACCTTGATTAATTAAATAAATCATATTTATTTAATTATGTCACTAACTAATTAATTCTCTTTCTTAATTAAATAATTTACTATTTAATTACCCCTTTATCATATTTCAACTATAATTAAATATTTATTATTTAATTATTCATTTAATCCTTTTCAATAGTCAATTAAATAAATTAAATTATTTATTTAATTAAATTCATTTCATTTTTGAATGTTGAATTAAATTAACATTTAATTCATCATTAATTGTTTATGTCACATTCTTCTATTGTTCAATTATCCAATCATTCACTCACCTTCTGACTCGAGATCTATTTTAAATCCACCAGTTATCTTTAGATTCAATATTTGATCGTCTCTGCGAGAGGACTCTCTATCACAACTAGTCAGGTAACTAGTTCTAACTCATGTGCATGGATGTGTTTATTAATTAAATATCTTTATTTAATTAATTAATTCATGTGTGCATTCAAACTCTTTATTCTTTGAGTTCTAACTTTGTCTTTTTCATTCAAATTCTATTTCTTCTATTTTTGAAGACTCTTAACTAAAGATTAAATTGTTTATTTAATCTAGAACTCTTGTTTTTTCTATTTTCGAATAGTCTTGACACAAGATTAAGTTATCGTTCTAATTTAATCTTTATCTTGCAGCCTTTCCTAACTCATGTTCTAACTAACACAAAACTCACATCGCATGAGATTCATCAATCTCATTCGTCGATCTCTTTTTTGAATTTGAGCCGATTGTTCGAAAACCCAAAATCTATAAAATGGCCTGTCATTATCATTATTCCTCCTCTCGAAATAATTATACTTTTGAGAAGAAACTTAATCTTCAATATTTTTCATAGACATTCGACAAGGTTATGCTTGCATCAATACTGAAAATTTGAGGGCAAGAATACTGATACAACAAAATGGAGAAGGACAATCGAGATAATTCGAAGAAGTGGATGCATATTCGGTGAGATCTTTTCAGTTATTTGTTTAATTTATTATTGTTCATTTATTTTTTCTTTGTTGTTTTGATTTAGATTATTTGTTAGATTTAGATTTGATCATCTCAATTTGTGCAACAATCTCCAGAAAATCTATGTTACAATGGTGATAAAGAGAAGATTCAGAAGGAGATAAAATAAGTTGCAAAGGAAATCCTTGAAGAGGTGTAGACTAATGCTAGAATGGGTTCATGGGAACCTCTATAAGAATAAGGTATTATTAATATGCCCCATTTAGAGAATACAAAGGAGCAAGATGTCTTCGGTCAACAAAATGAGCAAGATGTCTTTGGTTAGGAAAAGAGAAGGAAAAGGATAAGGAGAAGTAGAAGGGTGATAAATAAGAAATATTAGAAAAATCATGTATTCCCTTTTGGTTGACTCAATCAAGCATTTTTTGGCACAAGAGATACTAATTCAACCAATAGTGTCTCCACAATTGTTTCATATTAATACATTCTATGGAGAAGTCAATTTTTTTGGTATGTCTCTGTTGAATATCCAAGATACTGAGAGTGGGAGGCGAATCGATATCTTCTTACACTTATTGAAAAAACACCATCCTATTTCTCAAATGCATATAATAGTAAAGATGAGCAAAAGCAATAATAGAAAATGAAAAAAAAACAACATAGAAACACCAAAATTTTATTTGGAAAACCCAATGAGGGAAAAAACACGATGATGATTAACTCACTATATAAAGTAGTTCCAAAACTAGATACAAAAGAGGCTCACTTCTAGATAAGAGAGGCTCACTTCCAAATACAAAAGGTCACTGCTACAAAGAAGACTCATTGTCCAAACAAGGAGGCTCATTTCCTACAAAAGGATTATAGTAACAAATGGCTTACAACTAGAATATGAACCGGTAAGAGTGCCCCTAACAAGTGTTGATTAAGTTCCGTTGATGTTCAAAAAATAGACTTAACACACTTCATCAGATTCGCACACTTCACTTCACATTCGCACTAAACTTCATATTCAAATCACACTTCACATTCAGTATGTAAGTTTCACAAATTCCAGCTTCAAAACTATCCAATATATATAAATATATATCTAATACATCCGCAAGCATGAATTAGGGTGTCCTAATTAGATGCAATCTTTATTCACAAAAAGCATTAACTGTTAGCTCCAAGTTAGTACAAAACTTCTCCAAAATAATTCAACCATGTAGTATTCTATATCGTGTTAGCTTGGACCTTAGAATAGTTCGCTCATATATCCGCAAGAAAAAAAATCCATTATACTATCAACTATTTATTAGGTCGGCCATCAATAGACCAAATAACAAAATGCAACACTAGACAAATTCCAACTCTCCATATGAACATATGAGCACACATGATTGTATACTTACAAGCTTCCAACATTCATAAACCATTTTCCAAAACCACGAGTAGTGATGATCACCAGAGGGGAATTACTAACCAAAATACCAGACCAAAAATACCAGAGGAAGTAAACTTGTTCTTCATACCGGTTCAGAGTATTGGATCAAATTGACACCTTAACCAACATTATGACATAAATGACAACAAAAATTCTAATCTTATTCATTCTTCCAATAATCTCCCCTTCATAAGATGAAGCTTGGATACATACTTCACTCCACAACAAGGCAAGAGTTTCTACAACAATAGGTGGAGAATGCAAAGGAATTGGAAGAGGCAATAAAGGTATTGGAAGAGAAATTACTTGAAGAAAAAAGGGATACATCACTACCCCCTATAAAAAAAATTAAGTAGCTAATGAAGTCCTTTGAGACTTATTCATCCCATTTGGAAAAGAAAAGAAAAGAAAATATAAATGAAAAGATATTGATAGATACCTATAGAAAGTGTGTCACTACATTGGCCAAGTTGCAATCATGCATCAAGGACATTTATAAGATAATGAAGGAAGCAAAAAAATATATGTTTTCTATCTAAAGTGGACTGCTACCACAAAGAACATAAAGGATCAAATTAGTGATATTGAAGTGTAGGTCACAAATGTGGCTACAACTTATGATTCGATGCAAGATAGTGATGGTCCCGTAAGGGCACAAGTAGAGAATTTAAACTACCAAATTTGAAAATTGCAAGATCAAAGGGATCAGTTTAAGGGTTAGGTGAAGAAGTTAGGAGAGGCTCAGGTGAATAATTTAAAATTAGCATGCACCATCTTCTTTGGAGGAAGAAAAAGACACATATGGGTAGTTGATATGTCAAGTCCAAACCCCGATCACAACAAAGAAACAGTGTGACAACAACTTGATCTAGCTCAATTTTTTTTATAAGAACATTATTCCATCTGGTTGAGGTTGTAGACACCTGAATTTGACCACTCCCATATGGGAAAATTCACCCTCACATTCTTCTATCTCACATCCCTAAGCCATATTAATTAAATAATTTATTATTTGATTAATATTTCATCTCAGCCTAACGTCCCCTAAGGTATTTAATGAATTAATCAAATACCTTACCTCATTCCTCTCTAAATAAAATAAAGGGTTAATTCATTTAATTTAGTCACTTTATCTAAATGAATTAAATCAATTTTCAATTCACCTTGATCTCTCTCCTCATGTCAACATCCTCCATAATCCCCTCTTAATCTAGATTAATCTAATTAATCTATGATTAGGATGTGCACATCCCTAACCATCATTAGGGTGACATCCTCCATAATTTTCCACTTGCCTCTAATCCCCCATTAGCTCATCTAATCCTACATTTGCATAGCCTTAATCACTAAATTAAGCTAACCTAATCCTCATTCCATTAATGGCATGTGTCCTTAGTCAACCTTATTAAATGCTTTCTCCTTTTGGATAAGTTGTCCTCTTCCCCATGTGAATTTAAAATTCACATTTATTCCCCCATGTATTTTAAGAAATTTTTAATTCCTTGTCTCATCCGCATGATTATTTGTGGGGAATTTTTAATTCCTCACTTTTCCTCTCAAGGTACATGTGGGTAAATACCTCCTTTATGAGGAGATCTGGTCCATTCCCAAGGTACCTCCTAGTACCTCCACCTCACCTCCACTTCATCTCCTTTTCTCCACCTCATCTGACACATGTCATCATGAGATGGCTTGTCAGTTCTCAACTCACCCTGGCCATTGATCCTCTTCACCTTGGATGCATCTTAACCATCCATTGGTTTAGAGGCACCTCCCCTAAAAGTAGTCGGTTTTCCCTCATTTTGGCTATCACACACAATCATTCAATCGATCAAA
Organism: Sequoiadendron giganteum; assembly: GCA_007115665.2. NCBI lineage: Eukaryota > Viridiplantae > Streptophyta > Pinopsida > Cupressales > Cupressaceae > Sequoiadendron > Sequoiadendron giganteum. Next base: position 579,960,985 of record CM021105.1, read on the forward strand.
CACTTAGCCAAATTGCATGCACTCACACACTATCAAACATACCTCCATTGTTGCAGCCACTTATAGCCATAATATTGCATCTAACCAACTACCCAAATTTAGCATTGCATTCTCCATTATCTTAGCTCCACTTTGAACTAGGATTTTTGGCATTTGGCTAAGAAAGGAGCACACAAATCAAGCATCAAAAGGGCCAACCAACTCAACAATTCAAGCAAGGTAAAAGGTATTATTTATTGTATTTTCATTTGAATTCAACTAGGCCAATATTGAAGTGTTGTAGTGTATTTTATTGTTTTGCATTCCTTTTGTTTTACATTATTAGGATAAGAAAATTCACTTTCACAAATTTCTAGCACACTTGGTGGGACCCACGTCATGGGTCTACTTTTATGTTTTTTGGTTGTTTCGAGTTTTGTAGGTTTGAATTTTAGACACAGAGGTGAATCTTCCCAGATGAGAAAGTCCACCTAACACAGGGGTGGACCTGTATTAAACACTAGAGAACACGTCTATGCATTTCTCTTAGAAAGGATAATTTGTTACTACTAATCTAGACTAGTATTCTTAGAGGTGAATACGCTATGACAAACTGAATGAGCGAATTTGCTAGAGGAAGTAGTGATCCCAGTTTGACCGCATAAGCAAATAAATTCCCACCTCTCCCCTCAATAGGTGATTATGATATCACCTATTTCCTGAAAGTGTGAACTTGCATCCAAGAGAAAGGTGAATTTGTTTCATGCAAAGGTGAACTTGAGGTAATACAAAATGTTAAATTTTTTAATTCACGCTTTCATTTGATTTCAGATCTGGGTACTAATAAACTAACTTGTTTGTTTATGCTTGTGATATTTCACTAATAATTGTGCAATAAATTCTACACCCAAGATTGAAGGTCAAAACTACTAACACATGCATTGTAGGATGAGCGATCAAAGCCCTTAGTTTTATTGGTTGTTTTTCTCATACTAGATAGGCACATATAGACTTAATTAAGGGTCAATTAATCTTATTTGTTGTGTTTGGGAGTTTGTTGTTGACGTATTCTCTCCCCTTGCACCATACGGTGATCTTGGGTGACCAAAAATTGCAACTCATTCTAGTCTAGTTGAGTCCACCTAGGAGTACTAGTGTATGTATGCTCTCCCCTTGTGCCATGGGCAAGCCTAGGGATCAAAACTTTTTTCTAGTGTTTCCTTCCTTTTGGTGAGAAATACCTAGGATTTCATCACCTGAGGGATGATCTCGGCCACATGTTACCAATGGGGTATATAAAGGGAGAGAGCTAAAGTTGTACCCCATTCTAGTCACGTCATGTCTAGCGAAGCATCGAAGCTAGGGCAATACCTAGATAAGATGTGCAGGGTTGGTTTTAGTTTCTAGTACCTCGTTAGGGATCTCAATCCACACTTGCAATGGGTTGGTGTTCATGGTTGTGCCGCATGCACCCTCTTGGTGTATTGAGGACTCACAAGATAACTTGTATAGCCTAGATAGAGACCTATGTTCAGCAGTGGCTTGGTGTAGTGCAAGGGATGTAGGTTATACCTTGAATTTACTCATCACATACTTCCTTAGGTTGAGATAGAAATCCTCGTGGTGAAATATGATAGTTCTCAAGGAGAGAGAAGGTGAGCCCATGGTGTTTGTTGACAAACCTGTGTTATTGGATCTCTAGCTATCCACCTTTGTGAGAGAGGGTGCTTCCACTTGATTTCATAGAGTATTAACCTTGGGGTGTCCCCTCAAGGTGGTGGGCCTACATTGAGTTAGAAAACCTTTGCTACTAATTTTAGGCATTTTTTTTCTAGCATGCCTTCTTATGATATACTAGTGCTTTTCATCATTTTGAGTTATTCCTAGCCTACTGCTTTTTATTTGCTATGTTTGTAGTCATTTTCCATAGTCTTCCCTACCCTCAGTGGAGATTTTACTTCACATAGGGACAAATTTTTATTGTAGACAAGTGATCCTACCCTAGAAGGGTGACTCCATGTCAGAGTCAAGTCAAGTCATCCGATAGCTAAATTTGTCTCCATTAGGGGAAATTTTCTCATGGGACTCTTAGATAGGTGATCTTGTGTCCACTTGTTCATACAATAGGTGATCATGTTATCCTATAGGTGATTCCATGTTCGTGTCTCCTAGTCTCTTGTCTGTACATCCTGTAGAATAAGCAAACCTATTATCCGTAGAGGTGACCCATGTCAAATCCATACCAACCCCATTCATACACCTGAAGACATAGGAAATATTTCTTTCCCCATAGGAATTTATGTGTCTTGTTCATACAACTAAAGGAAGGGGTGATCTTGTAGCCTAGAGAGGTAATTTTTTATTCTTGAGAGGTGATCTTATTAACTCTTGTCTATACTAAGCAATGAATAGGTGATCTTGCTACCTATTTTGGTGATCCTAAGAGTCCAAACCATATATTCTAAGACATAAATGAACTCATAAATACTAGAGAGTCGATATTGTGATACTCAGAGGTGATTCCATGAATCTTTAGATAAGTGATCCTATGAACCGGAGGGGTGAACCCACTACCCACAAAGGAGAATTCGTGTTCCATACAAAAATAATGAGAGTTAATCCTTTGGACCACTGAAAGCTTGTTGTTGTCCAAGTCTATTCCTATGATCAAATAGCTTTTATGATCATCCATCTACCTACAATTATCATTTTAGTTCATCTACATTTTTTAGTTATTGAAACCTCAATCAAATCATATAGGTTCATCTTAGAACATCCCTAGATTGCATATCCATCATCGTTCCATCAATCCAAATCCCCTAGGCATCATTTTAGAGATATTTTATCCAATTGGGTTAGGAAGCTGATCCTAATCATTATCATCCACACTTAATTAAGATTGTCATCCATCTTAAGTTAGTAATTATTTGAGGCCTTATCAATCTACTTCCATCTCAAGGTAGGTTTTGTGTTGTAATCACCTTTTTTATCATCTAATACAATCAACAACGTCTTCCATCATCTAGTCAAATTCTTGAACCTAGTTCAGAGTTAATCCTATCAACTCAATCCAATCAATCATATTATCTAATCAATCAATCCAACTTAATCCAATCTAATTATCAATCCATATTATCCTAACAATCATCCAATCAATCTATATATCATTCAATTATTTGATATTTTAGCTTAACAATTCTTTAAGTCATCATCTAGGTCATTAATACTTAAGTGCATCTTAGGATTTAGGACCATCTTAGTATTCTGGTCATCTGCATTTTCTTTTCGGTTACCACTCGATCACAAGAAAGAAAACTCATGGAGCTACAATAGTCCAAAGGTACTCAACCTCAACACACTTTGAATCTTTCTCCTAACAGTGGATCTTGACAGTTCAATATTGAATTTCATCCTCGTCCTTCCATCATAGAAGGCTTGGTCAATCAACATGAGGTAACTATTGATGAATATCTTAGTGATCCTACTAATACGCAAATGGATAATCATCTTCTTTCCAAGCATGCAGATAAAATTATTACTCAATTTCTCATAAGGGGTACTAAGCCCCCTCCAAGGTTTGATATCTCACAATATGTCAATATCACACCCCCACCTCAAACACATAATCCAAAAAGTTCTCAAGTAATTTTGGTATCATCAATCCATCAAGTACCCCAAGTTACTCCATAGGATACATGATACCAACCTGGGTTTGGAAATGATGTCTACTATTAGACCCCACCCTTACCTATTTGTATTTTTATCATGGGTGCAACACTTGATCCCAACAACCCTCAAGGTCTTGATCCTAATAATCTACAAGGTTCTACTAATCCTCAAGGACTGACCAATCCACAAGTGCAAATGAATTTGTAGGGTTAAAATAATCCTCAAGGTACTCACCCAATTAATTCGCATGGCAGTAACCCTCAAGCTTTTATCCCCGCATCTTTCATACCAACTGCATAGCCACATCTACCCAAAAAATTGAGTCAACCATCGAGAAACATTGGGGGCAATACATATAATATTTTTTCCTTTACACCTCCTCACATCCCTCTCATCCACACCCAACCATTACCACAACAAAATTCATTGCCTAATTTTGGTACCTCCGTCGCACAAAAACCACCTCATCAATCCCACATCTCATTGCAGCATCAACAACCCCCACACCAACATCAAGGAAATCCATCACAACCCTCACACCAATCCCAAGTCAATACACATTGGCAACAAATACCCACAAAATCCCAAGGCAATCTTGTTTCCCAATATCAATATTATTCACAGCCCCCACCTCACCATTTTTCTCCTTGCTATCACCAATTTCCTTCAACTAGCACATATTACTAGCTACCTCCCCAACCAGGCACACCTAGACCACAACAAATCACATCAAACACTAATCCTAGCTGCTCATACTATAATCAGAAACCATCATCCCAAGAGCAACCACAACAAAACACCTACTATCAACAATCAAATCCACAACAACCCATTTGCGATTATCATTCCAATCCCAACTACTCATATTACAATCAACTATCCTCATCCTAGTAGAAAATTGCCTCCTCATCATATTACCAAGCCCCTCCATCACACCAACAAATTTATGCCAATCCCCAATTCACACCTCTAGAGAAAAACACATAGATACCGTCACATCTACTTCTGTTGTCATATGATCAATCCATTCTTCCACTATTACCATCACATCAACAATATGCTCCTTACAACCAGTCCAACCCAACTAATATTCCCCCACCAACATCAGTCAATAAGTCCTTCACAATGATAATTACCTTCTTCGGTTATTCCCTAGAAGCCTAACAAGACCAGCTTTGGAGTGGTTCATGGGTCTACCATGTGGGTCAATATCCACCTTTCTTGATTTATCAAAGAAGTTTGTTACACAATTCTCTTTCAATCTTGATAAGGATATAGACAATCTAGATATTTTGAAGGATAAAAAATGTGATAAGGAAACATTTTCCAACTACCTACAAAGGTGGCGAGCATTTGCTAGTTGACTCAAGTCTAGCTTTCCTGAGAATGAGTTAGTAAACATCTTTTTCATGAACTCTCAGCTTGAGTTGGCTCATAATTTATGCCTTCATTATGTTACCACCTTCATAGAGGTGACTGAGAAAGGAACCACCATTGAGAAGGTCCTAATCACTAAGGGACAAATCAAAATCTTCAAGGAAGATAAAGATAAACAATATAGAGATAAATCCCACTACTAGAATAGATATAAAAATGTTGTCAATTACTTTGTCACTGACACTAAAAACATATAAGTAGCTATCACTTCACAAAGATTGCAGTATATCCCCAATCCATAATTGATTTCAAATGTCATATCTGTACAACAAGGTGCACCCCATCCTCCTCCACGGTCCAATCAAAACAACCAAGGGAATAATAAGTGTTCATTTAATCCTTTGGGAGAATCCTTAGATGCCATTTTCAAGAGGTTGCTTGAGGTGAACTATGCAGTCACTTATCCTATGAAAAATCCTTTTGATGAGTCAAAACCTAAACCCGCCTGGTATAGAGAGAATGAGTATTGCGATTATCACAAGATTAAAGGTCACTCTACTAACAAGTGCCAAGGACTTAAAGGTTATATCCAAGATATCATAGATCAAGGAGACACCATATTGGATGCAAACCAGGCCATATTGTCCAATTCTCAATTACAAATATATCAAAATGCCTTCCCTAAACACAACCAAGGTCCAAGCACCTCCAATGCAAATAATGGATCCAATAACAACACCCAAAATAATAGCACCAATAATGTTAGCTATAAAAATGTGCCTTATAAGTATGACCTGACATTATTACATGCATCAATCAAGGGGAGCCACGTGTATCTATGATTCATGTCAAAGGAAAAGACCCTCAATGTGTTTTTACCACATGTTGTACCCACATATCAGTCCCTGGACCTTACAATTTATCTCAGGCCACTCTTGTGAACTCACAATATAATATTCTTGATCACCTAGGAAAGACACCTACTCAAATATCCATTTTAGATTTGCTAAGGTCTTCTCCAATCCACCAAGATATCCTTACAAAATATTTGCAAGATACACATGTGCCAAATGATATTGATCCTACTTAGTTTCAAGCTTTAGTAGGGCATTTGTCATCCACCTATCAGTTGGGATTCAACAAAAAGTATATGTTGCCGATAGATTCATCCCATAGCTATTCCTTAGACACTGAGGTCCTAGTCACTCACTATAAGGTAAAATGGGTCTTGGTAGATAATGGATCTGCTCTCAATCTATGTACATTAAAGTTCATAAAATAGGTAAGGTATACTCATGCTAACTTGGACAACCAGACCATTACAAACCATTATAATTAAATCCTATGACAATGGAAAAAGGGACTCAAAGGCATTATTTTCCTTCCTATTGAGGTTGGCTCTATTGTACAATACACTACCTACCATGTTGTTGATCTATATTTTCCATACAACCTTCTCCTCGACTGACCATGGATTCATGCCATTTAGGCCATTCCATCCACCTATCACCAATGCCTAAAATTCCCATACAATGGGGTCAAAGTAACTATCCATATAGACCCTCAACCTTTCGAGTACTACCATGCTCTAGAGGCTACTTTCCCACATTACTAATATTGTCCTGGAGTCAAAGTGGGGGCTCCTCAATCATCCCCATCCATCCCATCTTCCAATCCATCCTCTAATTCATCATCCAACATATCATCCACTCCATCCACTACATTTGATTCTACCATTACCAAGGTCCAGATCATAGACAAAGGTTGTGGAGAATATGAGATGCATAAATATCTTAATGTGGTGACCATTCCACTATCTCCTCACACCTATGACCAACCTTCTTAGTCTACAATGAGAGAAGAAGTGAAGACCAAGACTATCAACTCTAAAACCATGGGTTCACACTTTGTAGTCTCCAGGAACACTACAATATTAGGCAAATGAAGATATTAGTCAATGGGTCTACAAAGAAGAACTTGAGCTGACACCTCCCCTCATTGAATACTTCTAGTAGGTTTATCCCCATGGTTCAAAGCTAGCAGAAAAATACAACTATCAAGGGGAGGACTTGGTGTGTAGAAGCATAGAAGACTATAGCCCATTGAAACACCAATGCGAAATAAAAATTTGGGCTTAGGTTATGACAAGAAGAAAAAGGGTCCTACATCATCCACTAGCACTTCCAATAATGTTAACTTAGATAATGATTTCCTTGAAGACATACCTGAAGAAGAATCAATCATACTTGCATACGATGATGTAGATATCCCTTCCCTTTTTTATTTTACCTTGATCTTTTCCATAAGCCTTTCACTCCATCACCCCGACCTTATTGATTGGGACCTATGAGGGAGTGACCCTATGGACATATTTCCTTTAGAGGAAACCTACCTACATCTCATGGGATTGGGGGAGGATGAACACCCTAACCACAAAAGTAAAAAGAATAAAAAGACAAAAGAGTCACCAAGTGAAAATTTCCTTGAGGCACTTCTTGACTTGTCAAAAGTAAAAATAAAGGGTGTATCCTCTAGTGAAAAACTCAATGAGGTGCTACAAGATGGGTATATTCATATTCACCTCATTGGAGCTCATTTATCTAAACGGTCTTCAATTCTGATCAAAGAAATGCAATAATTTAATCTAGGTATGAAAGAAGAACCCAAGATCACCTATGTGACAAAGTCATTATCGGGGGAAGAGTACCCCTTATTTTCAATATACTAAAGGAAGTGATTGGTAACTTTGCATGGTCCTATTCAAATATGCCAAGATTGGATCTTGCATTGGTTTTACACCATCTTGATGTCCATCAATATGCAAAATCAGGTAAATAGAAGCTTAGGAAAATTCATCCCCAAGTGGCTCTACTCGTTAAGAAAGAATTGGAAAAAAAAATGTTAGAGGCTAGGTTCATCATACCTATTGATTACTCTAATTGGATATTGAATATAGTTACTATGGCTAAACCTAATGGGATCATTATAATCTATACCAACTTTCGGGATCTCAATAAAGCTTTCTTGAAAGATGATTTCCCACTTCCTAACATTGACATGTTGGTAGATCTCACAACAAGACATGCCATGATATTGTAGAAGTTGATAAATCTCAACCTCACAGTCCCCAAGAATCACTTGCATGCAATCACCTATCACATGCAATAAATATACAAAATAAAACAATAAGAGATGTTATGTAAACCCTCAGAGCAAGAATGTGCAACCTAAAACTAGAAAAATATTATTGAATGATATGATAATTACAATGTGATCAATCCTTATGAGGAGATGAAGAAAACCTAAAATTAGGAAACCCTAGTGTACACACTTAATAATTAATAAATAATTATTAATGTGCCTAAGTTTAGCTTAAGAAACCTAAAGGAATAAGTGACTTAATTAATTAATCAATATGATTAAATTAATTAAGTGTAATAACTTATTACTCTAACACCCCCCATTAAGATGAACTTAGGGAGTAGCTAAAACAATAGAAAAAAGATGCATGAAAGTAAAGATGGGTCTTGGAAACAAAGGCCTGATCAGGTACCCAAGTACAAATGCAATGCAAACTAAACTAACTGAGGTATAGGACAAAACCTAGTGGGAACAAAACTCCTCCTCAAAATAGAATGCAAAGAGAAACTAAGTGATGAAAGATGGAGGAATCCATAAGACCCACCAAGAACACCATCCATCATAAAGATACATCAAAGAAACCCCCCAGAAGAGAGGAAGAAAGAGACCACAGATCCCCCCCAGAATGAAGTAGCCCCAAAAGAACAAAAGAAACTGCATCTCTTGAAAGAAGTGAGAGGGAAGAGGCTGAATGAGAGCAATCTCCGAAGGTGAAGTAGGTGTAGCCCATGATGTCTCCACAGAATCAGGTGTGACATCAACAAATGAAGAAGTCAAAGTGGGTGAAGACTGAATAGGAACCTCTTAAGATGGATGCTCAACTAGATCCTACTGCACTGAAATGGAAGAAACCACATATGGAGTCATAGAAGTATCAACAACTGCAATAGTAGGTGAAGGAGATGGAATGGATGGCTCAAGAGCAGGATATGAAGTGAGAAGTCCAATTTTCAAGAAGCCAAATGTCTCCTCTAAATTATGATTCACACTAGAAGTGTGATGAATAGCTATAGGAACAAAAGCACCATCAGCAGAAAAATCTGCAAAGGAATACAACCAAGATGAGTTATCCACCACCCTAGTAGCAATAACCGCTCTACTTTCCAAGTCTCTGATGATAACTAAATTAGGTGTGAACTCCACAGACCTCCCATTGCCTCCATGTGTGATTTGATATATAGAAAGAAGGTTGTTCTTCAAATGAGGAATGCACAAGACATCCTGAAAAGTGTTGTCCCCAAAAACAATAGACCCCTTACCTATAACACTCATGTATGTATTGTTTCCCATCAAAATAGGAGACATAGTGTGAGAATCAAAGGAAGTGAGCATAGATTATTTAGAAGCCATATGATGAGATGCTCTATAATCTAGAAGCCATCTCCCTGATCCAAGACTCAAAGAAGCACAAAGAGCATGCCCCTTCATATTTGATGAAGTATGTAAACCAGATGTGCCCTTGTCATGGTGCACTGAAGAAGAAGAAGGAGGGGAAGGAAATGATGCAGACATCCTAAAAGGAAAATCACTCTGATGTTTCTGAAAAAGATTCTTCAGCTCATCAATGTCCTTCTTATAGAAATTATGTTCTGCATGTCCTTCTCTCTTGCAATATGAATATGGGCCCTTTTCCTTCCTAAATGATTTTCCCTTAGAAGAGGATGATGAATCTAAGGACTCCTTCTGTTGCTCATAAGATTTGGCATCCTTTTGTTTCTATTTCTTTCATTTTCCTATATAAGCCTTCTGATCTCTAGGATCGTGTGATGCAATAAGTGCCTATGATGAAGAGGGCTTCAACTTGCCCATATTGGCCAACTTGGTCTACTCTCGAGTGAGATAAGATGCAAAATCATCAAAGGAAGGCATAGTAAATCTAGTACCAAGTGAATCCCTAGTAGCATAAAAGGTAGAAACAAAAAATGAATAATCTAGTCCAAGCTTAGAAAGAATGGACAATATCAATTGAGAGTCTTCCTTTTGAACACCACACTATGACAACTGCAATCTAAGAGACTTGAGTTTGGTGAAAAACCCATGGATGCTCTCAAAATCTCTAGGATTTAAGCCAATAAGCTCATTCTCTAACTAAAACCCTCACATAGTATCTTGCTTCCCAAATAAAGACTGCAAAGTAGTCGAAACCTCATGGGGTGTAGTGCAAGACTCAATATGAAAAAAAAGGTCAGAAGAAAGAGATAGACATAAAGTACCACAAGCTTCATCCTATCTATTAAACCACTTTCTCTTTTTAGCAACACCTATAGGTTCAATTTTTGTACCCATGGTTACCCTCTACAACCCTTTGTGTTTCAAGTGAATCTCGATTTGTTTTTTCCAACCAAAATAGTTGAATGGAGTAAGGGGTGCAATATTATTTGTATCCATGACAAAAAACAACAATATATACTCTCAAATAAATAATCAATGCTCACTGATCTAAAAAAAATAGCTTGATTGCACGCTTCCCAAGAAAATAATTGGAAAACTAAAGGCTGAGATAAAATAGTTATATAAGATACCTGGTAAAATAATCTGAAAAAAAGGTCTGAGATCTGTGTAGAGCACTGAACCAGCTTTCTGATGCCTATTTTTTTTTGCAAAACTTAGTCTAGACGCAAAAGATATGCCTCCAAGAGTGAAAACAACAACTTCTGGCTTTGATAGGCGAAAAATGCACCAAAAAAGAAAAATAAAAAATTCTAACCTCTACTACTATGAAGAGCATTGAATCAACTTTCCGTCGATATTTTTTTTTCAAAAAGAGGCCTTCATTTGCAAAAGTTATGAGAAAACGAAAAAAAGGCCTACAAAAGGCACTTTCAATGTTAAACAGGTGCAAAAGTTCAGCACCCAGGCCCTAGCCCTTTGTCGCGCATGTGATCGCCCGCTGCAGGAAAAATCTGCCGGTGTTGAGAGCCTAGCTCCTGGTCGTTGAGGTGATCCTAGCTTAGCAAAGCAAGCCCATGGGGGTTGAACGGACGACGGATGTCGGAGAAGGTGGCGCTGCTAGGAAAGTCGAGCGACGGGTGGGGGAAATGGTGGCCGCCACTAGTGGCGGTGGTGCAGTGGTAGCTGCCGGGTGGTGAAGGGGCGACGTGGGCCCTTTGAACTGGCCATGCAAAAAATTGCGCAAAAATTGATTCTTTAATATTTTTTTTGATTTGTTTTTCGATTTTTGAGCCTTAGAATGTGTGTTGGGGAGGCCGTACGACCTCTCTGGGAAAATTTTTTTTCCTTTTTTTTTTCAAGTCCAAAATCAATGAAACAAAAGGCATTTCTAGGGTTTTTGGGTGCTTTGAATGCAATGGTGACATTTGTTTGGCCCAGAAATATGCATCAAAATTGTCAATCCCTAGAAGCTCAATAAATCAGTTTGGCTTGAAACCCTTACACAGAAAGAGACATTGTGAGAGAATATCTTCAAATCATGAACATGAAGCCACAGATCTAGAGCTCTGATACCATGTAGAAGTTGATAAATCTCAACCTCATATTCCCCAAGAATCACTTGCATGCAATCACCTATCACATGCAACAAATATTCAGAACAAAATAATAAGAGATGTTTTGTAAACGCTCAGAGCAAGAATGTGCAAGCTAAAACTAGAAAATTATTATTGAATGATATGATAATTATAATGTGATCAATCCTTATGAAGAGATCAAGAAAACCTAAAATTAGGAAACCCTAGTGTGCACACTTAACAATTAATAAATAATTATTAATGTGCCTAAGTTTAGCTTAAGCAACATAAAGGAATAAGTGACTTAATTAATTAATCAATATGATTAAATTAATTAAGTGTAATAACTTATTAGTCTAACAACTATCCCTCATGGATGACTTCTCAAGATATAATCAGATTAGAATTGCACCTAAATATTAACACAAGACCACTTTCACCACCCCCTGGGGCACTTTCTACTACAATGTCTTTCCCTTTGGTCTCAAGAATGTGGGGGAAACCTATCAAAATGTAATAACAATAATATTCCATGACCTCATTCATATTATAATGGAATATTATGTTGATGATTTACTAGGCAAGTCAGATAAAAGAGAAGAGCACCCCAAGATCTTGAGGCAAATCTTTGAGCAACTAGAAAAGTACAAGCTACATTTGAATCCAAAGAAGTGTGTTTTTGGCATCACATCTAGAAAATTATTAGGCTTCATTGTATCTAGAAAGGGCATCAAATTGGATCCAATGAAAGTCAAGGGTATAATGGAAATGCCCCCGCCTCGCAATCTAAAACAATTTAGAAGTCTACAAGGAAAGTTACAGTCTACTAGGCGATTCATCACCCAACTTGCTGATAAATTCTAGTCATTTACACATATCTTATATAAGGACATAAATTTCAAATGGGATCTAGAATGTTAGAAAGGATTTGACAAGATCAAGGAATATCTAGCCAATCCTCCAATATTAATGCCTCCTATTCCTGGCAAGCCACTACTACTATACATATCAACCACTTTAATTGCATTGGGGGCATTGCTGGCCCAACATGATGAGTTTTCTAAAGAGCATTACCATCTATTACATTAGTTTTACACTTGTGGGCTATGAGCTTAATTATTCACCCATGGAAAAAGATTGCTTAGCAGTTATTTTCATTTCAAAAAATATGCATCATTATATGCTTAGTCATCCTATCAAGCTCATATCAAAATTTGACCCACTCAAGTATTTTTTATCAAGAATGTCATTAATAGGTTGCATGGCCAAGTGGGTTATGATCCTTAGTGAGTTTGACATAGAATATGTGGATCATAAAGAAATCAAAGGGAAAGTAATATGAAATCAATTGGTTGATGCTCCTTTAGTAGAAAAGTTTCTTGATAAAGGGGTCCTTACAATCTTAGAATTGGATACCTGGACATTATATTTTTATGGTTCATATAGTCATAATGGATCTAGAGAGGGTATTCTCTTTGTCACCCCCAAGCTGATTACATCCCAAAGTCATTCAGGTTAGCATTTCCATGCACAAATAACATTGTTGAATATGAAGCTTTAATCACAAGCCTCAGAATCATAGTACAATGGAATATCACTCATCTCTATGTCTTTGGTGATTCTCAACTTATAATAAAATATTCAATGATGAGTTTCAAAATAAGGATGATAAAATTCTTCCTTATAAGCACATGATGGATGATTTCAAGAAGTACATCACCCATATCCAATTTGAGTAGATTCCTTGAGTATAGAACAAGGAATTTTATGCTATGGCTACAATTTTTTCTTGCATCGACATAGATAAACTATTAATCTCGACGTATGATATTCCTAACAATGAAATGGTGTGTGATATCGTGGGTCCTGAATCAGCTTAGTATCACAACATTAATGCCTATCTATATGAAAATATCCTACCACTTGACTTTAACCATAACCAACACAAATATTTCATCCAATGCACTTCATGATATAAAATTATGGGAGGTACACTTTATCATAGAGGGTATGATGGCACTCTCCTTCAGTTTCTAAATGAATTGGAATCTCATGTTGCATTAAATGAAGTGCATAGTGGTGTATGTGGGTCTCCTTCTAATGGGATGGCCTTAGAAAATAAAATTCTCAGAGTAGGATATCACTAGCCCACTATGGAGCATGATGCTTGTGAGTTTGTGAAGAAATTTGCACCGTTTCAATAGCATGTTGATCTAATTCATTCTCCTACACAAGATTTATAGCCTATCATTGCACTATGTCCTTTTTCACAATGGGGTTTCGATTTAATCAACAAGATTCACCCTCATTCATCCAATGGTCACTCCTTCATCATCACCACCATTGAATACTTCACTAAATGGGTGGAAGAAATTCCACTCTCCCAAATCATTTGTATTCATATTTCCAAACTCATCCTCTACCATATTCTCTATAGATATGGTATCCTCTCTAGTATCATTATCGACAATGACAAGCCCTTCAAAAGCTATTATATGAAACACCTTTGTGAAACCTATCACGTGTCCAACATTGTTGGTCAATTCCATATTAACCTCAAGGTAATAGACAAGCTGAAGCACAAGACCCTTATTAAAATCCTCAAAAATGTTGTCAACAACACTGGTTGAGATTGGCACCTCCACCTTAATCCAGCCCTTTTGAAATATCACACATCTATCTACACCCTGACTAGTGCTACCTCATATTCCCTTATTTACGGTGTTGATGCTATTTTTCCCATTCAAGTTGAGATCCCATCACTCCATATCTCTCTGAAGAATTTAATCAGTGATGAAGATTCTTGAGTCGCATAATTAAATCAACTTGAACTCCTGGATGAGAAATACATCAAGGCCTATAATCATCTACAAGCTTATCAACATCAGCTCAAAAAAAGTTACAATAAGAAGGTCCATCCCTTCCAATTCAACATTGGAGATCTAGTCCTAAAATAAAATCAACATACCCAACAGGATCAAGAAAAGAAAGGCAAGTTTGAAGCAAATTGGTTGGGTCCTTACGTAGTCACTACCAAATATGGTTTTGGAGCATATAGGCTTGCAACACATGAGGGGGAACCCTTGGAAGAACCCATTAATATCATGCACCTAAAGTGGTTTTACACCTAGGTTAGATGGGTTATCCTACCTTGAAATATACCAAAAAAAGTAAAAAATACAAAAAAATACAAAAAAAAGTCAAAAAATCCAAAACTAGTAAAGAAACATAATGCATCTTATGGTGAAAACCACCCTTGGTGGCACCTTGGATAAGTATTATTGGTGAAAAAATGGAAAAAGACATCATTTATAGATGGATTAATCATTACCTACCTTGCATCCTATTTTACTTTATGCTTCCATCTGTCCTATTTGCATATCCTATCCTCACATCCTATTGTACCCATCCTCCCATCGATATCCTATTATCCATTGCTTGGTATATTTTGATTGAGCATTGGATGATTCAGATTGGCTATCCTAAATCTTGAGATTTTATCCCGAATCCGAGCTTTCCATCACTTGTATATTGGTGTCATTTATCGGTCTTGTGTCCTTATCTAGGGTCCTTCATCACGTCGGTCATCATTAGGTCCCATGTCATATTTCATCCATTTTTTCAAACTACATTGCCTCTACCCTTTTATGTAGGCAAGGCTAATCATTTGATTAGTCCTCAAGGATTTTTTCCATTCTTCTATGTTTGTCTTCATCATCCATCTGTGTCTCCATTTTCCTCTTTCCACTTTTTATCCATGGTCGATCATCAGTATTTTATCAAACTTCAAGGTCTTTGTGCTTTCACGTAGGCAAGGCCATGAATCGATGAGCCCCTGAGACCCTAGGTTTGTCCTTAGAGTGTTTCTTGGTTCTGTGTCATTTCATTAAGTATGTTCCCACTTAGCTAGTTCCTAAAAAAAGTTCCATCAGTACCATGAGGTTCAATCCATTTTCAATATCTTAAGTCATGTTGATCACCTAATATATCCTCCATCTTTGGTCTTAATAGGATGTATCCTTCCTCAAATCATACCACATCAATCCCATCCACCTACTAGTCTTATGGCAAAGGATATTTGAAATTAATTGTCATATTTTGGTGCTCTTGGATTTTTTTTTATCATTTTAGATTCCTATCATACCTTGTTAGGGTCACCATGATCCATCATATCATGGTGCAATTTGACAGGTAAACATAGGGGCATATCTTGATTTTTGGTGTGATCTTATCTTCCTGGTTGTCTCACGTAGTACCCACCAATATCCCTATGGTCTTGTGTTATGTTGGGGTATCCTTTATGCTTGTGGTTATTCCAACATATGGCTTTGCCAAAGCCATTATGGATTTAGGGTGTTGAGATAACTTATCTTTTTGTTGTGTTTTTCTTATACATTTGACACCAATCAACCTCAATTATTCATACCCTGGCGTATCATGTCCCATGCTATAGTAAAAATTAGTGCTCCTAATATGGAAAAATGATAGTAGGTTTTGCAGTTCATTTATCATCCCATTGCATTGCATTCATCCCCATCCAGTTCTTCCTCTAGCCTAAGGTTAGTGATTTTTGGTTGTGCAGATTTTATTCCCCCACCTATTCTTCCTATCAAGGTTCCTATGGTTTTGACAGGTACACTATCACACCCATCATCATTCATCTCACTATGAATGTTCACTAGCATCTAGGTTCATTTCACTAACTATGACATTGATCCATTCCAATATTTTCATTTTCGTCATTAAGTTCATTTCATTTTCATCTCATTTGATTGCATCATCATTTAAATTATCATCTTAAGTTCATTCCATTTCATATCATTTCATTGCATAATCATTTTCATTATACTCTTAAGTTGTTTAGATTCATATAGATTTGGTATTCTAAGCATCTTAAGTTCATTCCATTTCATCTCATTTCCTTGCATCATCATTTTCATTATAATCTTAAGTTGGTTAGATTAATATAGATTTATTATTCTAAGAATCTTAAGTCCATTTTCATCATCATTTTCAGTTGTTTAGAGTTACTAATCTAAGCATCTTAGTTTATTTTACTACATACAATGCATTACATTACATTCATCACATTTATCCATAACATGATCACATATGCATATTGCATCCATTACATTATTTTTATGTCACATCAAACATACATAATCAACCATACCAATGCAATCAATAATCCATACAACATTCATCATATCATATTCCATATGCATGCACCATAAATCACAATCACATCGCCACTTGCATCACACACCATTAGTATCATGTCCATAGCATACATTATAAAATTATAAATCATGTCACATCCTGCATCAAAAAAGAGTTAGGCATAATGCATTTCATCCATATCATTCACATAGACATAAACATAAACCATTGTAATCAAATGCATACATCATAATCATAATCATACACATGAGCATAATAAATATCCGCAACATCACATAATAATCACATAGCATCGTCCATGAACATCGCATAACATATATTTGTAACATAGATAGATAACACTGAAAGAAAGATCAGTTAAATCTAAACAAACAATAATTAATCTAAATTAAACAACAAAGCACAAAGGAATAAACTAAAATGATAATTAAAACAATCTCACCGAACATCTGTAAACTCCTTCAAATTATCTTGATTGTGCTTCTCCATTTTTCCGTGATAGTATTCTTGTCCTCAAATTTTCAGTAAGTGTGCAAGTATAGCCTTGATGTATGTGATTATAGAAAAATATTGAAGATTAACAAGTCTCTTCCAAAAGTATATCGATTTCGGAAGGAGGAATAATGACAAAAGTTAGTCAATTTATAGAAAGATGGTTTTCAATCAATTGGCTCAAATTCGAAAGAGAGATCAATCATCGAGATTGATGAATGTCATGAAATGTGAGATTTGTGTCAGTTAGAACGTGAGTTAGGAAATTCTGCAGGATAAAGATTAAATTAAATAATAATTTAATCTGGTGTTAAGACTGTTTGAAAATAGACTGAATAAGAGATCAAGATTAAATAAATGATTTAATCTTTAGTTGAAAGTCTTTGAATATTAGAAAGATAAGAATTGAATGAAAAGGATAAAGTTAAAACTCGACAACGATTTGTTCAAATGCACACATGAATTAATTAATTAAATAAAGATATTTAATTAATAAATATGTTCATGCATTTAAGTCTTAACTAGATAACTGATTGGTTATGAAAGAGATTCTCTTCACAAAGATGATCAAATATTGAATCAAAAGACAAATGATGGATTTAAATAGATCTTGAGTCGGATGGTGAGTGAAGAATTAGTTAAGTAGGTGATAGAAGAATATGACATAAATAACTCTTTTTATGAATTAAATGTTTATTTAATTCAATATTCAAAATTGAAAGATTTAATTAAATAAATAAGGATTTATTTAATTGATTGTCGAAAAGGTTAATTGAATAATTAAATAATTTGAAAAGAATATTTAACTATAATCAAAATATGACAAAGGGGTAAATTAAACAATAAATTATTTAATTCAGAAAGAGAATTAATTAATTAGTGACGTAATTAAATAAATAAGATTTATTTAATTAATCCAAGTTGAATAAAGGTCATAATGAATTAATTAAATAATTAAAGGTTATTTTATTAATAGAAGAAAGATGTGTCTAGGAAATAATTAAATAATTAAGATTATTTAATCATGACCATGGACATTAGAAAATTATGTCAAAAGTGGTGCTTGCAGGCCTAGACCAATTTTTAGTGTCTATAGCTTGCCCCTCTTTGATATAATGTCGTTTTGGATTTTGTATAAAAAAAAAACATTAAAAAAAAATGCCCTAGTCGTGCCCCAGTATGAAATAGGTTAGGGTATGCCCCCTTGGGAAAATTGATGAATTTTTGAAAAAATTCAAAAAAAAATAGGAAATAATCCCGATAAGTTAATTTGATGGCCATAAATGCGATGGTGTTGACGAAATTGAATTTGGAGGTGTTAGGGATGTGTACAACTTGATTGAAGATGGAATTTTATGTAGACAATAGACAAGGTCAGAAGAAATGCCACTTTTAACCCTAGGTAAAATAGAAATTAGGGTGAAAATGAAATCATTTACACCCTAGGGAATTGAAGAATAGAGAATTTTTCTTTGAGAAATTTTTGAAAATGTCTCCCGTTCCATATGAAAATCATCATAGTTATAGGATCTAGACCTTCAAACGACTTGCCGATGCAGGACCCTCGGTATGTACCTTTGAATGGTCTCTTGAAATTTTGTTTTGCACATAGTTTTAGGCATGTAAACTTTAATTCACATGCATCATTTTTAATTCAACACATATGCATTCATACATGACACATTTTCTCGTGGAATGATGCATATGGGAAAACACGTTTAGGAATTTATAGGTCATTTAGGAATTGAGCACATTTGACATTTTATGCACCACATTTTTAACTATGTATCGCATATGAGATGTGGGTAGTCACATGTAATATAATGAAACACATTTATTATTTTTGCATTGCATATGCATATAGATGGGCATCTAATCTAAACCGCATTTGTGAGTTATGAGACACATTTGTCTTATGGAATTCCATTTCTTGTTTCTATGACACATGTGTGTTGATGCACCGCATTTGAATTTGAGAATGACACATATGATATTATGCACTACATTTTCTTTTGTAGTGATGCATTTGACTGTCAAACTTTTGAAAAAACTTCTAATGGAAAGATGAATAATTTGTTGTCTGACACATAGTTTAAATTCCCGTTGTAGGTTATATTAGATCGGATCTACACCCGGGAGTCGCGGCCGGATACAGTTGAGCTTAGAGATCAGTTACAGAGTGCAAAGATGCAATTGTTATGGAGACTAGGGTTACACCACATATGCACCATGCCCACGATTTGGTAAAACAAAGGTATGCTCACTTCCTTATGTGAGAGGTGGAATACAAAGACCTCCTCATTTCATTTTCCTATTGGAGAGGCAACTATTACGTTGGAGGATGTATATAGGATTCTCAAATTTCCTATTAGAGGCGAGAGAGTCATGTATGATACACAAAGAGGCTTTATCAAGATTATTAGATATTATGTGTATGATGATATTAGGAGGTTAGGGATAGAGCACTATGTGATTAGATGGAAGGTATTAGCTGATAGATATGAGAGGATTGATTGTATATTATGTACATTGATAGTTGGCATAGCTCTTCTTGATCATCGAGGTCATGGATTTCCTATGGGTTGGGGAGAGATGTTATTTGGTATGCTAGAGAGGGAGGTTGTTTATACTTGGGGTCCTTGTTTGTTGGCCATGCTATATTTCCATCTTCATGATATAGCCTATAGAGATGCAGAGTCGATGAGCTACAGGAATACTCTTCTCATGGTCTAAGCATGGGAACACATTCTTGTATTCCGTGCTCCTTTTACCGTTGAGTGAGGTGCGAGATTCCCTTATGTTTTCTGTTATGTGGGAAACATCACACAAAACCATGTTGGAGATATAGGATATTGGAGACATGCATTAGATACATTAGTTTAGTTCACATGGAGACCCTACATGGATAGAAGATGATGGTCGGATGAGGATAGACATTTTCCTTATTGTCGGCAGACATAGTACTTGATTTGGAGGACAGTCTCGAGTGTGCATATTATTGAGAGGCACCTTCCAAACCGTGTATTAAGGTAGTTCAAAGAGGTTTAGGATGAGCCTCAAGGGTGACCAGAGTTTTCTTGGTCCTCCAAGGAGGTTCCATTATGGGGGTCGATGATACCAGTAGCGACAACAAAGGTGGATATTCAGGCTTTGCAACCTATTCATTGTGGATGGAGGGATGGAGTAGCAGTTCCAAGACAATAGTTGCTTATGATACCTAGTGGGTAGTACATTATCCTATGCCATTTACATATCCAGATCAGCTGAAACTAGTAGAGAGATGAGGGATAGGTCCGAGAGGTTGATGCAGAGCCAGGGGTGGTGTCAGGGTTGGTAGAGGTAGTGGGGATGATGGTAGAGGTGGTGGTGGTAGAGGTCAGAGATGAGGTTGGTGGGGATAGAGAGGTGGTCGGGTAGGTGGATTATCGCCTATCCATGAGCCTAAGGTAGAGGTGGAGGATATACCTATGTTGGATCTTGGTAGATAGGGAGAGGTTGAGATTGGAGGGGAGCATGTTGTCGAGGAGGCAGGAGAAGAGGAGCATGTAGAGGAAGAGGTTGATAGGGAGGACATGGATATTAATGTCCTTGGGATTCTGGCTAGATATGGAGTCGATGATGATGAGGAGGAGGTAGTGATGGAGGAGCAGGAGAGAGAGCTCCAAGATAGGATTATAGAGGGGCGGTGGGGACAGGATGAGGAGGCTCCTAGAGATAGTTATATGGATTATTTGGAGGAGAGGGTGAGGGTGCTTACCATAGAGCGGGATACCATATAGATGGAGAGGGATAGTGCTCTCATGGAGAGAGATTAGGCAGTAGCCCAGAGGCAGGAGGTAAAGAAATAGTTTACTAAGATCGGATGTCTTTGTAGTGGTTCATTTGATGGTTTTTCTTGTGAGTTAGTCAGGGATGTGGAGAGAGAATCCTATTATAGAGATCTGTATGAGCTAGTGGCGCCTCATGAGAGATGAGCTCCTAGTTTTTTTGAGGCATGTAGCAATAGATCATTGATCAAGAGTCAGACAAGGACACAGAGTACAAAGGGTGTGGTAGGACCATCGATGATAGGTCCATATGATAGGCCTCCAACTACACAAAGAGTACCCCAGCAAAATTTTCCTCCACATTTGCCACATGGGAGTAGCGATAGTGGCACACAATGACATTTTCATATTTGTAGACATTGTAGTGTGATCATAGAGCCTACGAGCTCCTTTTTATTTATTGATACATTTTGACATGGTATTGTGACACATGTTATTTTGAGTGATATATATATATGATTTTTGGTGGCATTTCATATGATATGCAATTCTATTTATGATGATGAATTATTTTCCTATATGATTATGTTCTTTATGAGATGTTATTGTTTATCTAATATGTACATGTTATGGATGATCATTTCTACATTATGATGTGTTCATGCAGCCTATGATGTTATGTTGATTCTATATGATGATGGATATATGTACTTTATGATAATGGGATATAATGTAGTGTTTATATATACAATTCTATCTACATATGATGCTATATGTTGACAATGGTTATGTACATGTAATTTTTTTATTATGTACCTTATGATGATTGAATGCCTATTATGCCATGATTTTCCTAGATATGCAATGGATATGCCTATTGTTTATACTTGTTTAAAATGCAGCCTAACTATATGATGTACCATATATAGAAATATGACATTGTTTGCATAATATTTGTGGAATGTATGCATATGAAAATTATCTAAATTTTTTGTGTCACAAGACTCTGTCGTTGTGCAAGATAGAAGAAATGTTAGCGTGGATAATTCAAAATGTTAGTATGAAACAAGAATGGTTATTTGAAGCACATATAATCTTTGATATTTTTCCATATATATACTAAGCTTTGCATTAAATCATCATTGGGTGGGACATGACACAAATGGATAGTACACACCATGATATGAGATAGACCATAGTGTACAAAGTCATCCACTTGCAAAAAATAGACAGTTGCAGATAGTTGCAGACAAGGAATATCTTAACTCATACTAAGGGAAAAATTGCCCCAATATTTTTGTCTAGACAAACCACAGACAACAAACAAATAAATAACGAGTCATGAGATGTCATTGCTCCTCTAAATCCTTCATGGGAAATCTTTGAGGAAACTAGTAACATGACTCAAAATCCAAAGTTAAAAGACAGTTGACAGACAACAATCAAAGAAAAAGAGACCCGAGACATCCTTGCTTCTCTAAATCCTTTAGGGGACATCCTTGAGAAATCTAGTAACTAGAATCATAAACAAATCCATAAAAAAGATAAGACAAAATAAGATATAAAGCCAAAAAGCCAATAAAAGTATTTTCCAAAACTTAATCTTGTGTGATATGTTTTATGTTTGACATAGCCTGATGTGAGGGATGACACATACCGTATAAGATGTTGAGTTTGGTTTCAACTTTGTGACTATTTGTGTAAGGCATGACAAAGCCTAGTTTCATAAATACATGTGTCATATAAGACATTTGAGCCTGATGTCATTGATACGACAAGCTACATGAGGCTATGACAACTGATAATGTATGTTGTCAAGAAAGACATATCTTGCTTAAGAGATAAGTTGATCATTCTGACAATGTATTTGATTGTGATGATGAATATTTGACTTGTTTTGATTCCTTGACTATTATGATTGTATGTGTGTTGGCTTATGTGGACTTGATATGATGTACCCTAAAGGATTGACCTAGTGCAGCCTTAGGGGCTCATCGATTGATTTCCTTTCATACGTTGTACACATAGAGACCTTGTAGTTTGACTTGACTTTGATTGACTGAAATGGATGATAAATATGGACCTAACTTGATGTTTAGATGACATGTGTGAGAATGGGTGTGATAAACCCTAATGACTGACCTAGTTCAGCCTTAGGGGCTCATCAATTGATGGTATTGCCTATGTTATACATGTAGAGACCTCATAGTTCAACACAACCAATGAACTTTACATATACAAAGAATGAGCCATGCTTTTATGTGTGATGCATGACAAACCTAGACAGACGAACCTAATGCCTCAGGGGCGCATCGATAGATGGCCTTGCCTACGTCCAGTTGTAGAGGAAACATAGTTTGACTATGTCTACGACTAACTTGCCACAATTGACTCCTTTTTTGGGATTTTTAAACATGTTTTGATTTTTTTGTCTTTTTGGAGGTTTATGATGTTTATGGATTTTTAATTTTTTTAGGAAATTTTCTGACGTTGTGATATTATGTACAAGGTCCAACTAACGCAAATCAAGGATTTTCCCTCAGTTAGGAATAAGACCTAAAGGATGGAGTGGGGAGACATAGTGGACTTGATGTCAATCATTCCAAGTAATGGATAAGACAACCATTTATTATGAGTGATGGTAAAATGTCTGATTGGAATGATGGTAGATGCATGAGCGAAGTTGACTACACATGGCACTTGTTTTCTAGATTTTCACCATGGTACTTATCCAAAGAACCACTGAAGTGGTTTTCACTATTGGATGAAGTATTTCTCTTTACTATTTTATTGATTTTTCAATTTTTTTGGTGTTACAAAGATGCCAGTTTGCCACGTTTTCATCAAGGTAACAATTTTTTTGTTTTTTCCATATTTTATTTGTATTTTTTAGATTAAGAAATGATTCTTAAAAGCTATGCATAGAATCTCTTCAGATGAAGGTTGTTGATTGGTGTTAAAATTGGATCTCCTTCAAGGGTAGAGAGTTGATACACTCCTAATCCAAAATCTTATGTAACAATATAAGCCCCTAACCAGTTTGGTTCAAACTTACCTGGTTTTCCTCTTTATGTCTGAGTCTTAAGATTTTCCATCAAGACTAGGTCACCAATGTTGAAGTGTCGATTTAGAACTTCCCTATTATAGCTACAATGAAGATGGTTTTGATATTCTTGCAAATGATCTAGAGCCTTTTGTCTTCATTTGTCTAGGAATTCTAACTCATGCAATCTGGATACAAAATACTCTTCATCGTCAATATGGCCTTTCAAGGATACCCTTAGGGAAGGAATTTCAACCTTAATATGTAAAATAGAATCAGAACTAAATACTAACAAGTATGGAGTGGCACCAATGAGAGTACATATGCTTGTGCAATAGGCTGATAAGGCAGGATTAAGTTGTAGATTTTCAATCACAACCAACATCATTGAAAGTCTTTTTGAGGACTTTGATGATTGTTTTATTAGACGCCTCTGCTTGGCCGTTACCTTGTGGGTAATATGGGGTGGAAAAGTGATGTTGGATATGGAATTATTCACAGATATGGTGAGATTCTTGGTTCTTGAATGGACAACCATTATCTATGATGATGGATTGAGGAACACTGTACCGATAGATTATGTAGTTTAGGATAAACTTGGAAATTTGTGTGTCGGTAATATAGGTCATAAGAATAGCCTCAATCCACTTGGTGAAGTATTTGGTGGTAGTTATAATGAACTTATGGTCATTGGAAGATGGAGGGAGTATCTTACTTATGAGGTCAAGTACCCATTGAGAAAAATGCCATGGTGAAGTTATAAGTTAGAGCTCCTGTGCTGGTGCAAGTATCAAATCTCCATGTACTTGACATTGTCGACATTTCTTGACAAAGATATATGAGTCTTTTTCCATTGTAGGCCAATAATAACCTAATCTCATAATCTTCTTGGCTAAGGTAGGACCACTAGAATGGCATGAGAAAACACCTTCATTTACCACATGTAAGATTGATTGTGATTCTTTAGCATTGATACATATCAATAAGGTATTATCTAAGGCACGCCTAAAAGGGTATCTCTGATGATGGTACATTTGGCTAACTTATGGATAAAGGTCTGACATTGGTTATTTGACAGGTCTAGGCATGGAGGTATTCATATATGTCCTTGTACCATAGGAAAGTAGGAACAAAAATTGTACACACCATTGTAGTATTGAGGACATCATAGGTAGGGACCAAAATTTATTCAACCAAAAACTCAAATTTAGGTATGTTGCTAGGAATATCCAATAAGGAACCAATAGTTGCCATAGCATCTATTGCCTTGTTTTGAATGTGGGGTATTTATTGAAAGGTGATTTCATCAAAGTATTGTTTAAAATTGTCAACCATGTGCTTGTAGGGAGAAATTTTCTCATCTTTATTTTCATACTCATCATTGACTTGCCCGACTAATAGCTTAGAATATCCATAAACATGTAAAATCTTGATCTTCCATTGGCCTGCCATTCTTAGTCCTATCACTAGGGCTTAATATTCTAATATGTTGTTGGTGCAAGGGAAATCAATTATGAATGACTTAGGAATAGTATCACTTTGAGGTGTAACAAATAGTATTCCTGCTCCTAAACCACGATTAGTATGTGACCCGTCAAATTATAATTTCCATGTGGTTCTAGTGTCAACTTTGAAGATAAACTCATCAGGAAAATATACCACTAAAGGATGGTTTGCCTTAATTGGTGCATCTTCTAACTGATCTTCAATTAATTTCCCTTTTATAGCTTTCGTTTCCACATACTAGATGTCATATTCACTAAGTATCATCACCCATTTACCCAATTGACCTGTTAATGTCGGTTTACTTAGGAGATATTTTAGAGGATCTATCTTTGTGACCATCATGGTTTGGTAGTTTAGCATATAGTGCCTAAGTTTTTGAGTAGTAAAAACTATTGCAATACAAGAACATTCTATGTTACTATAGTTTAATTCATATCCCACCAAAGTATGACTGATGTAGTACACCACCCTTTCATGACCTTCATCATCATTTTGTGTGAGTAATGCTCCTAGTTTCGGCTGAGTCACTGAAATATTAAGTATCAAAGGTTTGTCATCTATAGGTGGCATTAACACATGTGATGTAAGTAGGTAATACTTGATCTATTGGAAAGCTTCTTAACATTTGGGTGTCCATACAAATGATACCCCTTTCTTAAGCAAATTTTCAAATGGATGTATCTTTTCTACTAATTATACTATGAAGCATCTGATAGATTTTAATCTCCCTTGTAGTGTTCTTAGTTGACCGATGTTGACTAGTGGAGGAATATCTACTATAGCTTTTACTTTTGCGGGGTCCACTTCAATTCCTCTTCTAGAAATGATATATCCTAGAATTTTTCCTGATTTAATGCCAAAGACACATTTTTTTGGATTGAGCCTTACTTTATAAGTTTCTAGTCTCTATAATATCTTGTCTAAGAATTTCAAATGATCTTCTCTTGTCAATGATTTGACTATTATTTCATCGACATAATCTTCCATGAGAGTATGTTCAAGGTCATGGAAAATAGTCATCATTACACATTGATACGTAGCTCCAACATTTTTGAGCCCAAAAGGCATAACATTCTAGAAATATGTTCCCCATGGACATGTGAAAGTTGTCTTGTGTTGCTCCTCAATATCAATTTTGATCTGATTATACCAAGAGAAACCATCTATGAGGGATAGCATCTCATATCATGTTGTAAGTTCTACTATCATGTCAATGTTTGGCAAAGGGAAGTCATCCTTATGACATGACTTGTTGATATCTGTGAAGTTTGTACAAATGCAGGTGCCCCGAGATGTTTTGGTTACTGGCACAAGATTTGATATCCATTTTTCATAGTTTATGGTTCTAATGAATCCAACATCCAATAGCTTCTTAAGTTCAGCTTTGACTAGTAAAGCGATTTGTGGATGCATTTTTCTTAACTTCCATTTGAATGGCTTAACACCTAGTTGTAATGGTAGATGATGTAATATAAGGTCTTGATCTAGCCCAAACATGTTAGCATATGAACATACAAAATTTATCTATCTTTTTGCAAAGAAGTCTCTAAACTCTGGCTGGTTTGTCTCTGTCAAAGATGCTGCAAAGTATATTACCGAAGGGTTCTCTTCAGTGTTTATGTTGATTTTTCCTAAACAAATGGGAGAATGTTCAAACCTCCATCCTTCAATGCCTCAGAGAAGTTTTCTCCCTCAGATATTTCCTTTATTTTTACTATTTCTTCGTCCAAAGGAACCTTTCGGTTTTCACCTAGGGACTTGTCATTTTCATTGTTTTTCTTTTGATTTTCATTTTTGCGACTGGATGTGTGAACATACTCCCAAAAATATGTCATTTCATCCAAGTCTATGATAAATATAGCTTTATGATCCCCTCTAGGTATACATTCTTGAAGTCCCATGAACTCATCTATCACTTCGTCGTTCTTGAATATGTCTAAAATGGGTGTACCTTGTTGATCCCAATCAATAATTTGGGGATATAGGATGGGCATTTAGTCATCGGAGTTATCAAAGGTGGAGGATAACAAGGTGAATATAGAGTAGTTAACATGGTCACAAAATTTTTGGACTAACTTCCTTTTGTTCTTTTTCTTATAAATAGGTAGACTTTAGGGTTGGACCGCTATAAGGGCTAGGTCGTCAGAAGATGGTTCATTAGGTGCCGAAGATTCATGATCAAGGGTTTCCCAATAATAAAGTTTAAGACATTCTTCTTTAGACAAAGAATTTTTAGGATGGTGGCTAGATGGAGTTGGTGGGGGTTGTAACATTTTTATCAATTTCGCTGAATAGCTTATCTAGGTCTATCATGTTGGTGGAGGAAAGGGAATCCCATTCATATTCATTTGAGTTAGGGGAGTCATCATAATTTGGGTCAAATGGTTCATGGGATATATTGATGTCTTCATAAGCACTTATTTCCTCATGTGATGATAACGAAGTACCAGGAATACCAATTCTAATCGATTGAAATCCTAGGCCTAGTCCTTTTGGTCATGGTGAGACAGTGATTGGTTCAGTCCTTCCATTCTAATGTAACCCTCAACCACTATGCCCATCATATCCTTTGCTTTGCATGATCGTGAAGCCTTTTCCATATTGATCCTTAGATATCTATATAGATGGTGGAGGGTTTTCATTGTCTTCAGTATACAACCAGGAGGTGACATCTTCTTGGTCTATGAATTCTTTACTTAATTCTCCCCATTTTGTTAATCTCATTGTAGGAGGGACGTGGAAGGTTAATCTAGATTGTATCCTATCCGTTGTGGGTAGACCATTTGACTGACACAATAAGATGCTTTGATGTGATATTCTCCACAACCCTTGTTTTGGATCTTGACCTTAGGAGTGGATGACTGTGGTTGTGATGCAATGGACTTTGTAAGAGTTGATGGGTCAACATACATGATAATGTGGAGGATGAAGCCTCTTGATTAACTGGCACCTGTCGTTGTGGTATTTCACGTAGGCTCGTGCAATATTGAAAAGGATCTGGATCACCATAAATTGTGATCTTTGTGCCATTGTACGGTAATTCTAGACATTGATGATATGTGGAAGGTATAGCTTTCATAGTGTGTATCTAAGGTCTACCCAACAAAATATTATAGGAAAGGGTGAGATCCAAGACTTGGAAACTAGTGTCCATAATTGTAGGGTCAATCCTGATAGGGAGTGTGACAACTCCTTTAGATGATATTTCCTCATCATCATATGACTTAATGACTATAATCTTAGTGGTTTCCACACATGCTTCTAAGAAACCTAATGCCTTAACCAATTTCAAGGTGTAGAGGTTCAACCCTGATCCTCTGTCTACCAAGACTCATCTGACTTTGGTTTGATGGACAAAAAATTCAAGGTGTAATGGATCGTTATGATTGGTCTTCTTAGTTGAATAATCCTATTGAGATATTGTGGAATGATGGGAATTGGCTAAGTATCCTACCATTTCTTCAAAATGATTGACATATATGTTGGTAGGGATTGTTGTGCTTTGCAAGGATTTGTCAAGAATGGCTCGATGATCTGTTGATATAGTCAATAGTTCTAAGATGGATATCTATGTTGGGGTCTTGCCCAATTGGTCAAGAAAATTATACTTAAGCTTGGAAGACTGTGTTGTTGGATTTGAAGGACCTGGAAGGGTTATCTTAGTTTTGTGTGTATTGACCACACATTCATGACGCTTATTTATGGTAATGGTATTGATATTTTCTTTAGCAGCTCTGATATGATTGATGATGGTACATGGTTTATGATCATACTTAGCACTATTATAATTGGTTGAGGTATTATTCTTAGTTCCCAAACTGGAGGCCTTTCCTTTCCCGTGGTCATGTAATGGATTTGTGAAGAACTTGTGATCACTATTTTTGGTATGTTTCTACCCATTGACATCTATGGTTCTATCTTCAACAAAATCTTGTATGATGTTTTTCAGCTGTCAACATTGTTGTAGGTCATGTCCCTTTGTTTGATGGTACTCACAATAGGCATTATCATCGCACCATGAGGGTTTAAACTGTCCAGGATCATACTATTTTGGTTCTAGAGGTTTTAGGATATTATGTTTAATCAGTTCTTTGAAAACTATCTCGATTGGTTTCCCCAAAGGGGTAAATTCATGTTAAGGAAATCTCCTCTGTGGTCATTGTTGTTGCAAATTTTGGACAAAGTTGGTTGTTTGATCCAGATTCTTAGTCATGTCCTGATTGGAGTTATAACCTCTAAGTGTGATGATAGGTCCCACATGTAGGGTCTTAGCATCAACAATACCATCATTTGTTACATTCTTGTTTCTAGACTAGAAATTGTTTCTATCATTGGGAGCATTTTGATGTTGAACAATTGGGTTCCTACCTGGTACCTTAATGTCTCCTTTGACAATAAGGCCTTTTTCAAGTGTAATTAATTTTTGCACCAAGTCTAGGAATGAGGTACAACAATGTACTCTTAATTCACTTCTCAGTTTTGGATGAATATTTTCAAGGAATATCATGACTTTTTGTTTCCCTGGTATCTCAACTGGACATTGACTAGCTAAACATCTCCATATTTGAAAGAAAGTGGTGAAATTTTTTCCTTCTTCTTGCATGGTGTGACACAAGGTAGCTATTGTTATTTCATTGTCTATGCTAAAGGAAAAGTGTTTGAAAAACTTCTCAGCTAATTTGCCCCATGATCTTATGCCATATGGTAGTTTAGAGAACCATTCCAATGCTATCCCTACAAGGGTTTGCAAAAATATTCTCATTAAGTATGTGGGGTCATACGAGATGTCCATGCATGTTGTAGAAAATTCTTTGATGTGTTCCAAAGGATTACTCTTCCCATTATACTTAAGAAAATTTGTTATAATGTATCTGTGTGGGAAGGCTATCATGTATAGCACTTTTTCAAAGGGACATGGACATAAATCTTGCGCTAAGATAGTTCATTTTCCTAATATAGACATAGTGTCCATTTGTTGTTGGAGAGCTTGCATTTGGTTTTGCAGAACATCTACTTGTATGTTGGTTGCATTGTTTAGATCAATGTAAGTGTTCTGGAATGTAATATTTTGTGATGGATTGTGATTTTGCGAGGGTATATATCCTATTTGAATGTTCTGATTTGGTGTAGGAATATGTCTTGTCTAAATGTTTTGATTTGGTATAGGAATATGTCTTGTTTGAATGTTCTAATTTGGTATAGGAATATTTCCTATTTGTGTACCCCCCATGTGTGGAATGGCAGTATTGGTATTGATATAAGGTATAGCTTGTGTTGTATTCATGCCAAATTTGGCTCGTTTACCAGTGGTGTTTGTGCCAAAGGGGTTTGATGAGGATGCTCCCATAGTGAATTGTAAACCTTGTGTTATGTTGAATGGGGTTATTTTTATAATTGAGGATGTTTGAGTAGGTATACTAGTTGGTATTGCTATGGTAATTTGAGGAACAAAGATGCTTGATGTCATGGTTTGCGTTGGTTGAGTAGATGCTATTTTCAAAGTGTGAACATCAAATCTTGGTGGAAGTGTGGCACCTTATACTAGAAAATTTGCTAGATATCTTTGAGGATAATTTTCCAAAAACTCACCCATGAAGGATGCAAATTCAGGATCTTGAACAACATCTATGTCATCTACATAAATTTTTCCATGTGTGTCTCTAGTGACATGTTTTTCAAGCAAATTTTTGTGTGGTATTTTTTTCCCTGATGGCTGGTTTGCGAAAGGATTGATGAAGTCCTAGGGGTCTGCCATCTCTTTTTGTTTCTTTCTAGACCTTCTTTCAACCATGAAAATGTTGCTCAAGATGCGGTGATGCAAACTATGCCTAAAATGATATGATCTAGTTTTTTTTTTTTTGGTATTTTCTGAATATAAAGAATGTCACTAAAATTATGGATTTCTAAAATGACGTATGGTAGGATGACAATATGAATTTTTTTGAGTAGACTTATGACAATAAATGATTCTAAGTGGATATAACCTACCACCTAAGGAATAATCCAAATCAATGACTTAACTTTATCAAGGAACCTGATGTAAGACAAAGACCAACTGATAAGGTGAATTTTCCAAACTAGACTGATGAGTTGGAAGGATTCAGTAGTAAGACAAAAGTGACTGGGTTCAATGATAATGACAATCGAAGTATGAATGTATCCAATGATGCAGAAAGTTTTTTCTATTCTATGATACTCAAATTCCTATGGGGTAACTAAGTTTTTGCAACTAAAATGACTATCTCTAAGATGTAAATGACAACTAAATAATGCAAATTTTTTGAGCAATTTTCTAGTTTATGTCCAAGGTTGACCGTAATAAATAGAGGTGGAAAAGACAATTTTATTTTTTTCGGACTGAGTTTGCAGTTTTCAAGATTTTTGTTGATAGTTAATTATAGTTCATGTTGCAGATGCATTGCTAAAATTGATAGATGCGTTGCAAGTTTCATATTAAGCTAACTGATAAAACCTAGTCTCAGTTGTTGAAAAAAAAAAGTGGTTTAATTTATGACAGATGCAACTTAGAATCTAAACCCTATGAAAACTAATTTTGTTGATAGACACATGCAGTTTTTTGTTTAACACTTGTGACTCATAATGACATATGCGGTTTTCAATTTGATATTTGTGAATCACTATTCAGTTGCGGTGATCTGATGAAAATGTTATGAATGACTCAGTTTTATGATCAATTTTTGACAAATAAAAAAAATACAATCATAGAAGACAAAAGGAAATCCATCTAAGACCCCATGTATTAGATCCAAAAAGGTTGACATACATGAAATTTGAACTTAAAATCTAGTTTTTCCCACTGAAAACCTTGAAAATAGGCTAAATGGGACTCATTCGCCAAGCTGGGTGAATGGGTCCCACCTAGATGCGACTCATTCTCCCAAAATGGCGAATGGGTCCCACGAGGCCTATTTTAATTGCTAAATTTTTGGGGAGTGTGTAAATTAAGTTTATATGTTTATATTGTCAATTTTTTGATTTAAATGTGCCTTGGGATGCATAATATAGGGTCTTAAGGGCCTATTAATGATGATATAAAGGTCATAAATGCAATAGGGTGCAAAATCCAATGTGAAAATGCAAATAAATACACTTTACAATGTTAAATTAAGGAAAAAATAGGTCTACTTAGCTAAAAAGGGCCCTAAATTAAATGTAAATGTGTAGAACACGTTACAACACTAGATTAGGTCCACTTAATTTGCAAGCCTCCTAAATTTATTGTGAAGGTGTCAATAAATACACTTTACAACATTAAATTAGGGAAAATTTAAGTTTATTTAACTTTAAAAGTGCCCAAGTCCTAACGTGGATGCATAAAACACATCACAACACTAGATCAAGGTGATATCAAGTTCAATTTTTCATTAATTATTCCCAAATAAAGAAAAATTGTACCATTTCCAACGGCATACAATTTTTGTTACTTTAGTCTCAAAAGCAATTTTTATTTTTTGTATAACATTTTCCAAAGTTCGTTGATCTTGGTCTACAAAACTTGATTTGCAAATATCCAAATGGGCCCTACATCTTACACCCTACTCGGAGGCCTATTTTGTAATATTTGGCCCAATGGGCTCACCATCTCTCAATACCTTGACCAATAATGGCTTCTTTCCTTCTAATTTTATTTCTATTGCATTCCTCTCAGTAGATCTATACAAATCTTGACTCAATCTTTATATTTTGACAAAAGGAGACATATCTTCTATTAAACCACTGCCAATATTTCTAGCTAATCCACTAGTTCCATCAAAAGTTCTAGATGCAACAAGTACACTCTGAGGTACAACAGATGAAAATGATAGATCTCTTTATGAATTTCATTAACCAGAACTTCATGCTTCTTGGTCACATTAGGTGTGCCATGAGTAGGTAGATCAGTATTGGTCTCAATAGATTTTACTTCAAACACATCCTTTAATATTGAATAAATCTTTTGCAGACCTACTATTCCTTTGCTCTAATGTTTTTCAATAATATCTCTTAGAATTTGTGCTAGATCATCATGACGTTGCACATCACCATGTGCTATATCAAGTTGAACATCACCATATGCTATATCAGGCTACACATCACCATGTGTTATATCAGGTTGCACATCACCATATGCTATATCAAGCTGCACATCATCACAAGTATTGTTTTCACCAACTACATTTGTTGAATCACAAATGTTTTGGCTTCTACGAGATGATGACAATGTATCTTTTCTTTCCTTTTGTTTTTTCTCAACTCTTTTTTGCACTCTTTTTCTTGCCTATAAAACTAAAAAACATATTATGTCTTATATACATAAAGCTATTTCCTATAAAATTTCATTAAACACTATTAAACAAACAATATACTACTTAGTGGATTTACAACTTGCCTATTTGTCAAACCAAGATGATAAATATTCATTATTCTTAGCCATACTTTTTCTCTAAAAAAGTGCTCATAATATTTCATTGAAATTTCAGCATTATGATCACTATCATCTAATTTGTGCCTTACAATACTTTTCCTCATTTCTTAAAGTCCAAATAAACAATAATGTATAAATCAGCAACTTGAATCAATAAAACTTTATTGAGTTCATAAGTTGATAATTGTTGGCTTTCCAATCCACTGGTAACTGCAAATGGAAACTTAAAATAGAATTCAATTTACAGATTAAAAATAATTTGTAGTAAAAAACCAAGAAGATATTTACAATTACAAGTATCAAAAAAAAAATCTTTAGGGATATTCACAAGAAAATAACTCATAAAAACATTTAACACAAGTAGGATAAAGGAAAAATATAATCTAGTAAGGTTATGTGTGATTTGTCTCCAATTATATTGGGAGTTGAACCAACAAAAATATATATCTAATATTAACAAATATGATGATATTTTGACACCAATAAATCATTCCTAATTGTAAACCACATATCTCCTTGTTAGTTTGATTTACTTATTCTCCCCAAGTTACTGTAGTTTACTTGAAGGAATTTAATCCTTCCTTGAAGGAACTAGTAAATTAACCACACAAAGACAACAAATGTGTTTTGATAAACCAGATGTACCCTTAAATATATTGATTTAAATAACAAGGAAATATCAAACTGGAGATAACAAGATAACATTCATTAATTCACTTCAGCAAATAATTGAAACCAAAATTTAGCCACCAATTATAACTTCATTCTATTGATCTTCAAAAAAAATTCACAATACGTTCCAAAATTTTGTCCTAATTGACATGTCAAAAAGAGCCTTTTAAATTACCCACTTTTAACATAAATCAAAGTCTTAATTATCACTGTTTACATAGGATTACATAAAAGTAATGAAAGATGACAAATTAAGATAAATGATTAGATGTTGAAGTCCAGAGCACTTGCAAGATATAGAAGTCCATTACTCATCATAAGGTACTCATGATCATTCAGATCTGGCAAGGTCCTCTCTCCATGATAGTATCTACAAGGCTTGGTACTTCACTGCAATGCCTATTCTTCTGAGGGATCTAGATATTTCTACTCCCATTGGTACACTGTGTAATGATGAGGCTATTTGTACTCCTGGATTTTTCATGTGTTGGCCGAGTGACTCTTCCATCTATTGTCTAATAACCCTTTGGCATCTGTGATGAATTTTGAGTATCCAACATCTAGTGCAATTATTCCATCCAAGGTTAAATTGAGGATGTGAAGATATATCTCACCATTCGTCTATAAATTAGTGAGGTAGTTGGGAACAATTTTTTTAAACTCATGTATCCAATCATTGGAGCCTTTCAGTTGATCATCATCACTTAGTATCTTAGGCATGAACCACTTCTTTAGTGTGTGAAATGAATCTATTCTTGCCTTGATCTTTTTTTATTTTGTAGATATGTATTGAAATTCATTTATGACCATTCAAACCAT
Source organism: Sequoiadendron giganteum (assembly GCA_007115665.2). NCBI lineage: Eukaryota > Viridiplantae > Streptophyta > Pinopsida > Cupressales > Cupressaceae > Sequoiadendron > Sequoiadendron giganteum. The sequence goes on from CM021105.1 coordinate 579,996,523, forward strand.
TTTCTTAGTAGACTTTAAAGTTGTTAGGGCCTTAATACGCCTTTGTAAAATTTTGCACAAAGTTATTAAGGTGTGATGTACAGGTTTCCATTTCTTGAATAAGGGGTCCAATATAGGTACATGGGCCTTCATTTGATCAACTGATTGTGAGAAGGAAACAAACATTCATACACATTTTCCAATTTTTCCATAATTAGTTTAAACCTATGATCCAAGATATTTTCCAATACCCTGAGTGTTTGTCTCTTTTCTCCTTCATTTGTTTCTTCATTAGTATTTTTCAACTTCTCAAATTATTATTTTAGCACATTTACTTGTTCAACAATGATTAGACCCATATCAATCTGGATGGTAGGGGCTGGTATACTATTAATTTTGTACTTTGGGAAGGACTTGCTCACTTCAATTGCTCTTTCAATTTTATATTTTCTATGAACAACCTATTCACTTAATCATTCAGATAAGTTTGTGCTTTCTCATATTCTACCAATCTAATCTTCATACATTTAACCATAACCCTAGTAAACATTGTTGAGTGCATTGTCATAGTAGCTTCCTCTAATGCTGATGTGTCTTGAAGTGTCTTTACCATGGCAGTCCCTCACATTTCTTGTACAACATCAAGCAATCTTGGTTTTTTTGTTCTTTTTTCTTTGTCCAAAAGGCTAGGGTTTCAATTCTTGGATTGTAACCTATGCCACTCATTCCCTCACCTAAATTTAATTCAAAAACCAACATGGGATCTTCTTGGATTCTTAATTGATCTAGTAAGAATATATTTTTTAACTCCATCTCAGGAATAATTAGTATATTTATTTCTAAGACCAATTTTCTTGCTTCTTGGGGGCTAACAACAATTTCATTAATCTCAAGTTCTTCAAAAGTATGGGAAAAAATCTAGTCATGTTGTGACTCTTTAGTGCCCATCTTATTAATTTGGAGTCTCTCCTCAAAATTCTTTCATTTTTATATTAATCCAAACATCCTTAAACTCGAGAGTTTGAATAAATTCATAATCTTCAATAAATCTAAGGGCAAAAATCAACCTTTCATCATCATACACTTCTTGATCATTATGCCCATGTACATCCACTCTTTCTTCTAGTTTGTGAAAATTGGTTGCAAGCTTAGGTGGTGGCTGATCAATTTCATCATATTTAAAATTCACAAGTACATTGTCTACCTCTTCAGTATCCCCTACTTCTTCAGTTATTTCATATGCCACTAACGGGGCCACTCCATGTGTCTTCTACCTTTTAGGAATTGTTTGATCAAGGGATGCTTCTAATTGTATTGTGGTAGTGTTTGGTAGGGGCTCTATGATTACAATACCACTTGGTTTAATGGGAATCTTGGAGGGTTTTGAAGACTCACCTTCACGTATCTCTTCTGGTTCAACATATAATATTTCAAATTTTTCAATTATTAGGTTCATCCTTTTGATAGGATCCCCTTCTCAACATATAATACTTGGAATCTAGTGTATCTTTTCTTCTCCTCCTCCTCAAGCCTCTTTATGATTTCCCACTTCCTCTTCCTCTGAAAAACTTCATGAGGTGTAAAGAAATTTATTATTACATCTTCTTCGTAATCTATTTCATTGGTAATCCCAACTCTAGTGAGAAGTGTTTGCCTTATAAAATTAATATGACATTTAGGATCAAAGACCCTTTTTCCTCATGACTTCAATGAATACCTCATCTTCAAATATATTTTCATTTCTTCAATATTTTTAGACCCTATGGTAGCTCCTCACATTCGGTTAGGTTAGGGAGGAATGTTCCATTTTTTTGTCTTTTTATAACATCCTGCTCCATCCATAATATTTTCCACATAAATTCTTAAAATGCAATTCAAATAGAAACAAATTTAGGTAAAACATGTAGAGATTGAGGACACCCGTAGACCCTTATTAATATTTGGTTTTCTAAGAAGAACCAGCCACTGAAATTGTGTGTGTCCCTGCTTTGACTTCAATGCTAAAGGTCTTAATACTTGCATGATTTGATTAGGCAATCTTATTGAAATATGACCAAGACTAGCCATGACCCTTATTATGAAATAATCATGAAATATTACATAATTACTATTGTTTACATCTACTATCCTAAATGTAACACCAATTTTGTACATGCGGCCTATTTCCTTGATTATCAGTCATTCCCAAACCCATTCTTTTAGTCCATCTCTTTTTGTTTTGGTACAATATTAAATGACATAGCATAGAGTATTTCTTGAAAGTGATGGGAGCTAAGTTCTCTCTTACTTGAAAAAATACCTCATGTATCCCTTTCTCAATTACAACATAAAAGTCATACTCAATTTTCACTTCAATATTTTTTATCTTCATTTCCATCATCATGAGATTAATTGGCATCCTCTCTTGAGCATCTATTCCAAGCACTTGGCACAAATAAAAATAAGTTCTTTTGAAATATAATTGGAAGTATTCTATGGAAAGTGGCTCAATTTGGGATGGGGAGATAGGTATCCTCCTATTGTTTACACCCCTTTTCATGTGTAAAGGAAGTTCATCACTCCTGTAGGTTTTTCTCAATCTCATATAATCCTCCTCACTTCTGTCCATGTCGATATTAGTGATAGCTTGCATGTTTAACATAAAAAACTTTATAATAGATTCTTTAGTTAGCACCACTAATGTTGAACCATCTGGCATTCTTATAGTCCTATTAGATGGGTGATAATATTGTGCCAATACTTTAATAAACTCAACATCTACGAAGACATTTGGGACTATCAATTTTTCCAAATCTAAGGTGCAATGATTTGAAATTGGAATATTGTCATCCCTTTTCATAGAAGCACCAAAAAACATCCCATACTGAGATAGGGATAATTGGGTCTCTAGATCCATGGGTCATATCTTTAAACATGTTTTTGAGTCCCTTTTCTACAGAATTAGGTAACACATCTAAAATGGATTATTGTAGGGACCTCTTATTTGTTTTAGAAATCGTGGACTCTTCCTTTTTACTCACAAGTTGAATTATTTTGGGTGAAATGATGAAGAATTTAATCCTACTTGATTTCTTTAAGTGTCTACTTGTAGGAGAAAATTCAGTTCTTATACACTTGCTAAAGAGGGTTTATGTGAACTTACCTGACGAAATAATAGTTTCAAAGTCTTCCCCCTTGAACTTCCTTGCCTCTAGTATGTTGATCTATGTGAATGATTGCAAAAATTTCATTGAATGCAAAGTATATTTTCTACTGAGATTGGTCACCTCACTATTAATGTCAATTTGTGCAAAATATTTCATAATCTATCCATATTTTGAGTTTGAATGCATGCCTTTTATCTTGGGAAATTGAACAATTCATGTTTAGAGGTGTAATCTTTGCCATTGATGATTTGAATGCTTTGATAGATTGTATCACAGTATCACTATGTCGTATCAAGACCATTGAGAGGTAGTGGTATGGTAGGGTTAGTAGTACTTCCACCCCATGCACACCCCTTTGGACACCCACAAGATGATGGGTTAATTTTAGCAGTTGAGCGATTACTCATTGTCATACCAAAATGTCACTATTTACCCCTTGCGGGGCTACAATTTACTTTAGTTGTTAACATGTTCTCACCCCCACCCTACACTATTCATATTTGGTTTCTATGATATTGTGGTAAGAATTTATATATTGACCTATATGTCCCACCATCCCAAGAATACCTCTATTGATTGATGCAGTAATGCGGTATTGGATTTTATTATAAATACATTATTTTAGATATCATTTTATTGAAAAGATTGAACAATTTTGTAGTTTCCCAGTTTTAGTTTTCAGTGTTATTCAGACCTAATAGTCCATTTCTTTGTTTGTGATGAGGAGGATTAGTTCACCTAATGTTAATATATCTATATGTATTATTAAATTATAGATGTTCATTATTGTTTCCCTTACACAAACATATTCAATGCATGTGGAGGCTAGAAGCTGTATTACAAACTAAATCTATCCAAATATCAAAGAAATGACTACAATTTATTACTAGGATTTTAAAGAGTTATTTAATTTCACAGGTATCTTGTTACATTATTTGATACCTTTAGACCTTTCTTTCTTCTTTTCATATCTTGCAGTTCTATAGAAGTTAGAAAATTCTAACATCTAGAAAACATATAAGGCATACAAGAAATTATATTCTAACTAAAAAAAATTAATTTCAACCAAAGTAAGAAAACTAAGAAGAATGATTGAACCTAACATTAAATGCACTATAAATCAGTAGTGAACATCTCAAGTTTTGTATGCAATGTACAAACAAAATAATGACGATTACATTCAGAAATGTATTAGTAAAACAATAGTGTATAAGCATACCCATACTTAGATCTTTATTACATTAAATAATAAATGTATCATGGGACTTGAGGCCTCTTAATCCATTAATATGAGTTTTTCTTCTAATACTACTACTTATATATCTAGTGGGAAAGGGAGTCTGAGACATCAGCTGTAAGAATTGTGCCTATTGTTCCTTTGTCTAGACATAAGGAGCACTAGGTTTTCTATATTTTTCAACCCAAATATTTTGATGAAAATTTAGTTGTCGAAAGTATTCACGTGATGAAATAGTATCAAAAGCACCAACAATAGTTTATATAATAGCATAGGCTACATTTTTCTCAATATGCATAAAGTCAAAAATATGCCTAATGGCTATATCCTTAAAGTATGACAACTTATAGAATATGCACAACCGTTTTACACCATTTTCACTACATGGATCATATATACTACCAAAAATCCCATCATTTTCAATAAATGACATTCTTTGTTGTCGATTCTCAATAATGTAATCACCCATTATTAGCAATGGTGCTTCATGATTCTCTTCTTGACCATTGAACCGTGTTATTTGTCACTTATATGGATGATCCATTTTAAGGTAAGCATGATGTACACAATAAATACACTTACACAAACTAATTGAGTGCCTCAAAAAATCCTTAAAGTTGCAAGAAAGACTTCCATGGTATCCATGATCACTGAGACCAAAAAATGTGACATATGCAGGAAGATCATGAATCGTAAACAATAAGGAAGCTCTTAAACTAAATTTTATTGAATGACCATATATTAAAGATTGAACTGATTCAATTTATTTCCAAAATTCTACTAGCTCATCATATAATGGCTCTAGATAAGCATCGATTGTATCTGAAGTCACACTTTTATTTCCTACTATAATCAATGATAGCATTAAGAAAAAATGTTTAGTTGCTAACCATGGAGGAAAGTTATAATTTATTAAAAACACTAGCCAAGTTAACCATTTAGTACTTTTATTTGGGAATGGGTTCACCCCATCTAGAGCCAAATTCAACCTTATATTACTAGGATGTTGAGAAAAATTAGGCCATCTATTATAAAATTCCATCCATGTCTTAGAATTAGGAACATGTTATTTTTTTCCATCGATGATCTTATTTTGGGCATGTCATTGCATAAGTTCAGTAATATCTCTACACCTATAAATTTGGAGTAATCATGGGATTATCAAAAAGCGGTGAAGAACATTTCTAGGAACCACAACTAATTTTAACCCTTGTCTATACCTCGCTTCATGACATTTCAGACATTCACTCTCACCTGCAAGACTATTGCAAAATAATACAAAACCATTCACACATGTGTTGATGTTTTCATACCCTAAGCCTAGCTTAGTGATTTTATTTTTATATTGACTTGATTTTGTTGGCAATGTGGAATCATGTGGTAACAACGAACTTAATAATGCCAATAACTAATCTACACTCTTATTTTTCCAACCGAACACCACTTGCAAGTTAAGAATTTGAAGGATTTTTGTCATTAACTAGTAATTAGCATACACAAGCTTTAAGGAATCCACCATCAACTTGGCCCAATCATCATTTTGACCCTCATTCAATATTCTATCAACTTCAAACTCTTTGTCTAATATTGTTGCCTCTTCATCTATTTTTGGTGCCACTTCATCTATGTTTGTTGCCTCTTCATCTCTCACACTACAATATCTTCACAATAATTGTAATCCCAAGGACTTATACCACTATGCCCATATCCTATCATATTTCAATAAATCAGATTTTCTTTTTTCACCTTTCCACAAAGATAATCATTATGTGGACATGGATATTTGTCCATGTCCCTCTCATTAGCTACTCTCTCATCAAATGTGTGGTATTGATCTATAGTCAACCTTCGACATTGATCCATCTGTAATTTTCTACACATAGCAACAAAAAATTGTATACTAAGAAAAAAACTATTTTTTAATTGAAAGGAATTTCCATGGTAATAGAGTTATAGAGAGAAAATAAAATAGAGAGTTTAACTAATGAATTATAAAAAAATAGATTTATGTAGTTTATATTCAAATTGTTGATTACATTGCATTGCACATCTTTCTAACTCAAAGCATTACTTCACATTACATAACTAATAACTAGATGTTGATAGATGACAAAATATAAAAAATTATAGACTAAGAGACAAAAATTGCTTCTTTTAATTGAAAGGAATTTACATAGCAATAGAGTTATAGAGAGAAAATCAAATAGAGATTTTAACTAATGAATTATTAAAAATAGATTTTTGTAGTTTATATTCAAATTGTTGATTACATTGCATTGTACATCTTTCATACTCAAAGAATTACTTCACCTTTCATATTTAATAACTAGATGTTGATAGATGACAAAATTTCAATTACAATATAGTTTTTACAAAGTCAACCTGAGCAGTTATGTGATTTGTTCACATTGCATAATTAGTGACTAGAAGCAGCTACCAATTGCATTTTATTGTCATGGCATTCCATGATACCACATTTCTTTGAGGAATTTTTTCAAATAGTTCGCTGCCTTCTCTTTGCTACCATACTTTTCATACATGTCTACCAAAGAATTTTATTAAATAGTTTATTTCCTTGTTTCTATGGCTAAAAGCCTAAAAAAAGTGCTTTCGAACAAGCTATGGATGCTTGGAAAAAAACTATCGAAGCATCATAGTAAGCAATAACATAGACAAGCTAGTGAACTAGTTGAAAAAATGCTTCAAAGAAATGTGGTCTCACAATGATGGAATTCCATGAAAATCCATAACAATTTGCTTGTCATGGAATTCATCATGACATTCCATCACCATGATACCACATTTGTTTGAGTATTTTTCTCCAAAGTTCATTGCCTTGTCTATGCTACCATATTTTTCATACATGTCTACCAAAGCATTTTATTAAACATTTCACTACCTTGCTACTATGGCTAAAAGCCTAAAATAGGTGATTTCAAAAAAGATATGTATGCTTAGAAAAAATATATCAAAGCATAATAGTAAGAAACAAGTTGTGGTCTCATGGTTTTTTCTTGGTGTGAAAATCGACATGATGTCCATGCATTTATCAGGATGAGTGAGTTATTAATATCGTCAGACTCTAGTGCAGCCTTATATTTTCTTAAGATGCCAAATTATCTTCTAAAGAAGAGCAGAGAAGAAGCACCCATTGAATTGTTAAACAACATTGGGGTTCTTCATTTTGAGAATGATGAACTAGATTTGGCTCAAAAAAATTTTATGGAGGCATTAGGAAATTATGTTCTACCTCTACATAAATCTATGTGGCCAGTTTTGTGCATTTTTTACTTGTATTCTCACAATTGGTGAAAAAGGTAGTGTTCATGAAGGAATGGAAAAGATGTGTAGAGACTTTGAATTATAACTATACTTTTCAATGGAATTAAATCATTTATCAAACCATTTTTCTTCACAAGGAAAATTTTTCTAGTGGAACAATTGATTGAGATAGCTCTTGTTTCAACTGACCGCCCTCTTATGAAATCTCATTCATATTATAATCTTGCATGATCTTATCATATGAAAGGTGATTATGACACAACCAACCACTACTACATGGAATTAGTCAAGGAAATCTAGAGGCCATAGGATTTTGTGGACAAGTTCAATTGAAGATGGGAGATCTTAAGAGTTCTCTCTCAAATATTGAAAAGGTTGTGGAGGTCCACCTTGATAACTATGAGAGCTTAAAAGCTATAGTTCATATATATGCTCAATAAGGGCAGGAAAATAATGCTTTGGAAATTTTAAGAAAGGCAACTAGCATAGATCCATGTGATGCCCATGCATTTATCAAGATGGGTGAGTTATTAATATCGTCAAACCCTAGTGCAAGCTTAGATTCTCTTAAGACAACAAAGTCTCTTTTGAAGAAGAGAAAATAAGAAGTACCCATTGAATTTTTAAATAACATTGGGGTTATTCATGTTGAGTGTGATGAACTAGATTTGGCTCAACAAAATTTTATGGAGGCATTAGGAAAATGTATTTGGGTTGAATTCATAAATAAAAGCTCCCTAATGCCAATTTTGTGGTTTTTTTTGTGTAATTTAAGGATATGGAATTCTTCTAACGACTAGAAGAAGGTGGTGTTTCACTTTAGTTATAAGTTCAATTCCCATATGCTCTAAAATGAATAGAGGAAACTAATGAAAAATAGTTCCCTAAACCCTAAACTACATGTATGGTTCTAGTACTCTGTTGACTATGTAACTACTGTAATTTTCTAATAAAAAAGCTATAGATTTTTTGTTTAATGTAATGATGGTTTCGAGTTACCTCTGAATTCACTACAAAGGGCATCTGCAAATCTAACTTCGTTGTAGAGGGCCTCGCTAACTTCAAATTCATTGTATCAAACTCTAAATTCCTTCCCTACCTTTTCAAAAGTCTTCAGGTCCCCTGCAAACAAGCTTTATTGCCCATGCAATTAGCTGCTATAACCCAAAATGCCTCAGTTCCAGGCTAACCAACTAACAAAATGATGAATTCAATGAATAATGAATCACATGCAATACACTCCTACCAATAATTCCCTGAAATATTATTTTAATTTTGTCTTACTTGTGTTTGTGTGACTAACGTTTTAGTCATTTTTATTTGTATGACTAAATAATTTTTTAGTCGATGACAAAATTAGTCATTTACTTACTCATTTATAGCTGAGTTACAAAAAAATAGTAGAATTTAGTCATTTTAGTTGTTGTGACTAAAATTTTTAGTCACTTAGTTATTTATTTGCTATATTCTACTAGTGACAACCAAAATACATAATTTTTTGGTTCACACACTAGTAAAAATATCTCACACTACATAATGATCCAAAAGCCCAAATTATGGATATAGCAACTACCAAAAACCATGAATAATAACTCAAGTCTGCACAAGAATAGAATCAACACAAAAGAAACATGAAGCACATCCTAGAGCATACATTGAATACCTGTAAGACATTTTTTTCTTTATTTATCATTTTTTCTCAAAAGCACTTGGAGACCAAGTATTAGAGACATCATTTCAGCACATTACTTCACTCTAACACATTTATAGATATAACAACATAAGGATAACTCCATGTACTCACAACACTTTTTCAATATCTCAATTATACATGCACAAACTTCAAAACCTTCTTTATTACAATTTTTTCAATATCCTCAACATATACAGTCAATAACTAGCTTCCTCTACACATAGTTGACACTAATGAAAACACCAAATAGTTTACATCAATGACAACACCTTATAATTTTAACACAAAGATGTGAATTTTTATGAAAGATAAATATATAAGTGTATTTGTGTGTATTAGATTGATATTATTTGTAAAAAGAATATGAATAGTTATATAAATGTGTGCCTCTATATATATATATATACATATAATATTTCAATAGTTAGTTATTATATATATGAGATATATATTTATATACATACACATATATGATAGATAAATATAGATATCTATATACATTTATATGTATAAATGGAAACATATATATCTATAGAAACCTATGTTCTTGTGGTAATAATGAATTCTAATTTTATTATCGATTTAGGAGCTCATTGAGAAATTAACTCCACTTAGTGGAGAGTTTAAATTCTATTAATGAGTTTTAGTTCAAACAAAGTGAAGTAATGAGAGTCTTGAGACTCAAAAAACCAAGGAGATTAAGAAGTTGCAACATGTAGAAAATTATGAAAAAGCCTAAAGAATTTGGGGGTTAAAGAAGAGGGAAGAAAGGTAGAAAAAGAGAGAGAATATAAGCAAATATATCTCTACAATTACAAGAAATATAGATGAGTGAAATTGGTATGTTTTTATTATTTATAAACTTTTTTATTTTTAATTGTTAAGAATATAAACAAAGGGAATTTTCTTTTGTTGAGATAAATTGATAGAAATAAAAAATAATAGTGTTCTTTCAGATTAAATTGCATAAGATATATGTATCCCTATTCTTGGGTTATTTTAAATACTTGAATAAATATATTTCTTCAATATTTGAGTTTGTTATTATCCTATATTGGAATTTTTTGTTGGAAACATAGAATATTGAGAGGGGGGTGAGTCAGTATACTTTAATTTCAATCCTTAACTATTGAAGCTAGGTTGTACAATTAAAGAATTCATATACTTAATTAAAATAGGAAAGAAGATAAAAATCCACACAAGAAACACAGTTGACACCAAATATGCATGGAAAACCCCACAATGAGAAAAGCTTCTTGGATCTACTATCGAAATATAGCCTCATCAATGAACACCAGTTACAAATTTTATTTAGGGCTACAAGCCAAGGAAGCTAAAAATCCTTGATTACAAATTTAGGGTTACACCCAAGGAAGCTATAACTTCTCGATTAAAATAACTAGAATATGACTAACTATATGGCTTCAACCCATTGATAGTCATCAATTTTACACATTAGGTCTGTGGAGGAACTTACTAAAATATTATCATATGCTTACAAATCCTCTCATTCCTTTATAATTCTCTTCTCATATTTGGTGTTATATATACCATCCACATGCTTTGCAAATACAAATTAAGTCATCCATAAATAAAAAAATATGTAACTTGAAAGCATGTCAGCCTTCACATCTATTGGTGGTATACAAGAATGATAAAAACATTATTTGTGTTTATCCCAGATGAGTGAGCATGACCCATACTACATATTCAATCACTCCTTAAACTTCACAAAATGATTTGAAACACTTGTGTGGTACTGGAAACAAGAAAGATCTTCATGTGCTTCATACCTTAGACACTATAAGTCATGTGGAGTGTCCACAAAAACTCATACAACTAAACTTCACAACATTCTATTGGCACAAGTATCTCATCACTTGTTTTGATGAAGATTAATCTGAAACCAACTATATCACTCTAATACTTTGAAAACTAAATTAATGGACACCAAATCACTTGAAACTTTAATATAATATAATTTAGACATCACTAAGTATGTCCTCAAAACCATTTGACCAAAAATTCACATGTGATGGAATATGGAGCATTCCAACAAGTCCTCTGAAGCACTTTGCATTGTCCTAACATAGTCTAGTACTCTATTACTTATAACTTTCTCTACAAAAGGATTCTTGACATGAAGATTTGGATATAACACCTTCACATCTCTATGAACTTAAATTATGAATCATAATACTATATCTTTCTCTACAAAAGGATGTAGACCAAACTACTATGTCTCTACCTTAGAGTATATACTATGAAAACTTAGACTAAAATTCTACAACTTGAAACTGAGTATAGTAATCTTGAAAATTCATCAAGACATGTGTATACACATCCACATCATAAGTAGACATCAAACTGACTCTTAGTCTTCCAACTCACTACAATTTTGACCTTCACCATTAGACATTTCCACACACCAACAATCTCCAAAGCATATACAACCTTAGGTACACTTTTAACATCAATGGAAATCAAGCTTATCAAGCTGCAATAAGCTCCACCTTTTTCATTGATGGAAAAACCAATTGATGTGCATAGACACACCCCCTTTGACATCAAGGGAAAAGGGTAACTAATATTTATTTATACATACAAAAAACGATGTGCTCCCCCTTATTATATAAGCTTTTTACTCCCTTTAAGATGACATTTGATTACTTCTCATATCTACTTTGCATATATACATAATATCAAAAAATAAAATATTTCTTACATCCAAAATAAAACTTACCTTTGTGTGCAAGTGAATTTTCCTAGCCTAATAAAGAAAAAAAAAAGGAAGGCAAAACAAGAAAATACACTACAACACCTCAAGATTGGCCTAGTTGAATTCAAACGAAAATACAAGAAATGATACCTTTTACCTTGTTTGAATTATTGAGTTTGTTGGCCCTTTTGATGCTTGATTTTTGTGCTCCTTGCTTAGAAAAATGGCTCAAATACTAGTTCAAAGTGAAGCTAAGATGATGGAGAATACAATGGTGAATGTGGGTAGTTGGTTAGACACAAGATGATGGCTCTAAGTGGCTATAACAATGGAGGTATGCTTGATAGTGTGTGAGTGCATGAAATTTGGCTAAGTGTTTGTTTGATTGAATGCTTGTGTGTGATAGCCAAAATGAGGGAAAATCCACTACTTTTAGGGGAAGTTCGTCTAAACCAATGGATGGCTGAGATGCATCCAAGGTGGAGACAATCAATAGCCAGTGTGAGTTGAGAACTCACAAGCCATCTCATGATGACATGTGTCAGATGAGGTGGAGAAAAGGATATGAAGTGGAGGTGAGGTGGAGGTACTAGGAAGTACCCTGGGAATCAATAAGATCTCCTCATATAAGAGGCCTTTGACCACATGTACCTTGAGAGAACAAGTGAGGAATTCAAAAATCCTCACAAATCCTCATGAGGATGAGAGAAGGAATTAAAAATTGCTTAGAATGCATGGGGGGAATAAATGTGGATTTTAAACTCACATGGGGAAGAGGATGGATTCTCCAAAAGGAGAAAGCATTTAATAAGGTTGACTAAGGACACATGTCATAAATGGCATGAGGATTAGGTTATTCTAATCTAGTGATTAAGGTTGTGAAAATGCAGGATTATATGGGCTAATGGGGGATTAGAGGCAAGTGGAAATTATGGAGGATATGACCCTAATGATCATTAGGGATGTGCACACCCTAGTCGTCGATTAATTAGATTAATTTAGATTATAAGGGGATGATGGAGGATGTTGACATGAGGAGAGAGAATAAGATAAATTAAAAATTGATTTAATTCATCTAGATAAAGTGACTAAATTAAATAACTTAACCCTTTATTTAATTTAGAGAGGAATCAGGTAAGGTTTTTGATTAATTAATTAAATACCTTAGGAGACATTAGGTTGAGATGAAATATTAATCATATAATAAATTTTTTAATTAATATATCTTAGGGATTTGGGATAGAAGAAAAATATGGTAGGGTATTCCCCCTCGAGAGGGTGGATGGGGAAGAAAAGGGGCTCTAGGGAACTTCTTGATATGAAGAAATAAAGGGTACCATATGATAGAGCATGAAAAAAAATGAAGAATGACTTTTGAACGGAGGAAAATGGGAATACAAGGTGCAAATGGAAGCCCTCAGAAGAAAAGGGGGAAATGAATTAAAAAAGGTTAATTAAAGGGTAAAAGTTACCAAAAACATAAAAGGCTAAATAGGGGAAAAAATAAAATTAGAAATAGTAAATTTTAAAATTAACTATTCACCTGATTTTCATTTGCACACTTGTCATCCCATGATTGGATGAGAGAGAGATAGAGTAACAGTGAGTGCTGATGAGATGAGTGACATGGAGAGTGATAATGAGATAATCCATATGGGAGATGAGGTGCATTCCTACTACTATGAGCGAGCGGTACCCCTATAGGTAGGATTCAAATATCTTCTTTTTTATTTGAATTGAATTTTAAGCACATATTTAATTTTTGGCTGGGTAGCTAGGGTAAACAGATTCACCATAGAAGGTTGGATTCTCCCTTTCAGCATAACACATTCACCTATCTAGTGAATTGGTGAGGAGAGGGGCAGATGCGTATCCTACAAGGGAAGATATGCTAGGAGAGGGGTTATTGTGAAATCGCCTCTCTCCAGAAAGGGGAAACCTACACACGTAGGTTAGGGTCAAATGGGTGAAGGGGTTGGCAATTGTGTAATCACCAAAAGGAGATAAGGGTGGTCATGTGATTCGACAGGGGTGAGTATGCCCTGAATAGGTGATTGTGAAATCACCTTTCGAGAAAAGGGGAGGATGCAAACTCACCCAAAAGGGGAATGGGGGGATGTGAATCCACCTATTGGAAAGAAAGGAGAATGTGAATTCACCACTTTGAGAAGAAAAATCACAAGGGAAAGTGCATACTCACCAATGAGGGAAAGGGTGAACACGAGTTCACCTTTGGGATATAGAGGGTGAATTTGTGCCTAGCAAGAAAGGGGTGGGTGCACTTGGAAAATAGGTGAACCCACGAAAAGAAACCATAGGGGTGAATGCACGAGACTGACAAGAAAACACGCTAGAAAGGGGATAGGCAAACCTGCCTTACATAGATGCGAACTCACCAAACCGAGGAAGGGATAAAAAATTAGTAAAATAGCAATGAAATGTTAGGAAGTCTGATAGAATGGTTTGCATGGATGCAAAGTTTTGAGACTCTGAGGACATGGGAGAGACACTTGATCATACTGGAGGAAACCTAGGAGACTATTTCTATGGATGATTATGCAGTGTTGGAGCAGGCATGACTACTTAATATGTTGGGATATCTCAACATTCAAGCACACATACCTCTATTGAAAACATTGATGAAGTAGTGGAGCTCCGATACTTTGACATTTCATCTCCTAATAGTGATATTACACGACGTATGGTGGATTTTCAGGCTACTGATTTGGGGACACTTGGTTAGTGTGATTCCTACCCATCCAGTGAAGATGAGCCTATGGGCGATGTTTAGAGATGTAGACCTTCCCATATGAGGAAAGGAGTGGGAAATTGATGTGTGTCTGGGAGTTGTGCAAGCACTAATACCTTTGTATTTGTGTGGACTCATTAGTGGGATCCTCCTTCTTGACATGAGTGGTTGTTTCTTTAGCCTCAAGATGATTGAGGTTGTCAGACACATCGTGGAGAGGAGAGAGGGGGTATTTTCATGGAGCCATGTGTATTGGTGCAACTATATCGTGACATGCATGTGGTGTGTTATAGGAAGGTAGTGAGCATTACTCATGTCACATTACTCTAGGTATGGGCTTGGGAGCACATTAAGGTAGCATGACCAAATATTCTCATTGTGGGAGCTCGAAATGAGACTCTACTAGTGGCTTATTGATGGGTTTTAGATTCAAATGGAGGCTACATTACCAGTAGGTAGGGAGCCTAGAGTTTTTGTGGTGGAGGATCGATGGATTTTCTGATGCGGACATCATCTAGAGGCCCTATATGTGGCGATATTTTTCAGGGATGGTGGGAGGATGACAAGCGATGGAGGGGATATCTATTTTCCCGATATTATTTGATAGGCAAAGATCCATATATCATAGAGCTACACAGGCTAGATATGGTCACTCATCGGTATGGTCTATAGCAGGACATTCCTCCAGGGCCGTAGATGTTCTAAAGGATCAACAGGGAGTTAGGGTTGGTTTGGGGATAAAGGCTTACAGTAGAGTATGTGAGGTAGATGTGGGAGGTATTCCCTATTATTTTATGGCCATGGAGGGAAGGGCCAAAGGACATAGGAACAAAAATGTGATACTCAGCATGGTGGGCCCAATAGAGGCCTAGGAGGATTACGACAATGCACCCAATTGTACCAACTATGGGATTTGGTGATGAGGAGGAGGAGAATCCAAGGTCATGGTGAAGGAGGAGAGATGGGAGACAAAGGGATGAGGTTGAGGTTAGATAGGATGAGACCAAGCTCGATGTGGAGATGGAGGAGGCAGGGAGAGGGGAGCAAACAATGGAGGTGGATGCCTCATGAGTGGATGAGAGGGCCATAGTGCCATATCAAAAACCACCTCCAGAGGATCTAGTAGCTTTTTTGATAGGAGTCCTAGCTAGACTATGAATTATAGAGAACAAATTGGGAGATTCAAAGGCTGATAGGGATCATGTGTAGAGAGAGGTGGAGATACTACAAGGGGAGGCGTAGTACCTACAAGAGGCATTTGATACCATGCAGCTAGACTGGGACACAAGGTTTACTAGGGTGTAAAATAAGGTAGGAGAGCAGACACATGGGTTGTAGAGGGAGAGGATGAAGATTCACAAGGAAAGGGATGACTTGCAGAGATAGTTGGAGGAGGAAAAAGGGGGGAGGGAGGAGGCTTCAGAGAGAGCAGAGTGTGTGGAGGTGGCCACTGGAGAGGCAAGGTCACTACTAGAGAGAGCAAAGACAACCGAGGCCTAGGTAAAAAGCCTCTAGGGTGAGAGAGATGAGGCAGTCGAGAGGATGGGGTAGATGGAGGTGTAGGTAGAGTAGATGAGACTAGCATAGGAGGTCTGGGAGCAAGAGAGGTGGAGGATCACCCAGCTAAGGGATAGGTATCACCTATAGATGGATTTGGCTAGGGAACATGCAATAAGAGAGGCTGATGCTAGGACTAAGGTGAGGTGCTATATGCTCGCATACTATCAGGCTATCCTATATCCATTACAGAGGGTACCTCCCTATATTAGAGAAGCTCCAAAAAGGCCCACATGACCCTCACATTCAGGTTCCACCCATAGCCATGGATATAGTGATTATCGAGAGACACCCCCCATGATGGAGGTTCAAGAGCAGACTCCCCACAAAGATTAGATGTAGGGAGTAGTGGGTAGAGGGAGTGGATAGGGAAAATATTCTAGTTTTTGACAGGAACAGGGTGGGTGTTTGTTACCTATAGACAAAGACTACACATATTCTTTTTCACAGATTGAGTAGAGTGGTTCATTCATTCATTCTTTATTCTTTATTGATTCAAGACACCATGATGTGTCAGATGTAGTCATCTCTATTTCATTAGTTCCTTGCACTCTTACCTTTATTTGATGGAATTTTACATATGTTTATGGACATGGACTTCTTATTATGGACTGTTACAAATATTTATGGAATTTTGATGGACTTTATGATCTTTTATTATGACCTTGTATGGACCTATGATAAACACTATATTTTTTGATAAATATTGTAGACACTGAAAATTGGTCTAGGCCTGCAAGCACCACTTTCAACATAATTTTCTAATGTCCATCGTCATGATTAAATAATGTTAATTATTTAATTATTTCCTAAACACATCTTTCTTCTATTAATAAAATAACCTTTAATTATTTAATTAATTCATTATGACCTTTATTCAACTTGGATTAATTAAATAAATCTTATTTATTTAATAACATCACTAATTAATTAATTCTCTTTCTGAATTAAATAATTTATTTTTTAATTTACCCCTTTGTCATATTTCGACTATAATTAAATATTCTTTTCAGATTATTTAATTATTCAATTAACCTTTTCAACAGTCAATTAAATAAATCATTATTTATTCAATTAAATCTTTCAATTTCAAATATTGAATTAAATAAAAATTTAATTCATAAAAAGAGTTATTTTTGTCACATTCTTCTATCGCCTACTTAACTAATTCTTCACTCACCATCTGACTCAAGATCTATTTAAATCCACCAGTTATCCTCAAATATCTGATCATCTCTGTGAAGAGACTCTCTGTCATAACCATTCAGTTATCTAGTTAGACTCAAATGCATGAACATATTTATTAATTAAATATCTTTATTTAATTAATTAATTCCTGTGTCAATTTGAACAGATCGCTGTTGAGTTCTAACTTTATCCTTTTCATTGAATTCTTATCTTTCTAATTTTCAAAGAATTTCAACTAAAGATTAAATCATTTATTTAATCTTGATCTCTTATTCAGTCTATTTTCGAATAGTCTTAACACCAGATTGAATTACTATTTAATTTAATCTTTATCCCACAGAATTTCCTAGCTCACATTCTAACTGACACAAATCTCACATCTCATGAAATTCATCAATCTCGATCGTTGATCTCTCTTTCAAATCTGAGTCGATCGTTCGAAAACCAACTTTGTATAAATTGATTGACTTTTGTCATTATTCCTCCTCCCGAAATCGATATACTTTTGGAAGAGACTTGTTAGTCTTTGAAATTTTTGTATAATCACATACATCAAGGCTATACTTGTACACTTACTAAAAATATTAGGGCAAGAATACTATCATGGAAAAACGGAGAAGGACAATCAAGATAATTCGAAGGAGTTTATAGATGTTTGATGATATTGTTTTAATTATCATTTTAGTTTAATCCTTTGTGCTTTGTTGTTTAATTTAGATTAATGCTTGTTTATTTAGATTTAACTGATCTTTCTTGCAATGTTATTTATCTATGTTACATTTAGTGAATCCGATGTGAAGACTTCCAATCTTCACAAATTTGTAGACAATTTTTTATTTTTTTTGTAGGTATCGTACAGAATGACATATCTAACTTACAAAACAACACAACTGTATTCGTGAATCACAACTGACAAATCTTGAGACACATTTGATGAAACTCGATGCATCTATGACTTTATGTGATGAAACCTATGATGTATCTATAGATTTAAACGATGCATTTGGCTGGTAATTTTATTCGATTTTCAAATTTCCATTTTACAATTTTCTTATTTTCATTTATATTTTCGCTAATGTTTGGTTTGTAGCATGCGATTTAGGTTGATAAAATAGCTTTTTGTAGGATGTAGCATAGAATACGTTGAAACCAACCCTTTTTCTGTAGGATGAATGACGAATACAAATATGGAATCTACTAATAATTGAATGCATGACCTATGTCAAAGTTTAAAGTTGTAAAAAGAAAATTTTGTGTTTGGTAGAGTAGAAAATTTTCATTTTGATTAAAATTAACCATTGTCTACTGTGTTTGGTGTGAAACAATTTTTTGTATTACCCTCATTATTCAACATATCGAAGTATCCTCTCCCCTTATGCATTTGTGTGATCCTAGGTGTAAGAGAACTAGTTACTGACTCTAGAACTTGGGCCTGTCTTGGTGGAAAATATTAATCACCCCAAGATGACTCAGATTGGTAGCATGCTAGATGCCAAGCGACTTCCAGCTAGTATATAAAATTGGATTCTTGGGGAAAGTACAAGAATCACACTCACTGTTTCGATGAGAAGGGAAACAATGGTCTCTCGCTGCATGGATGGTGCCCCACAAACGGAATGCCCTTACTAAAAACCTTGTAGTTTTTTCCAAAATCCCAATGTATTTACTAGTACAGTAGGTCAGACCTGTGAAGCCATCTCATATCTTTACAGTTCATGTGTAGAGATGAAAACTATGCCATGGGGAGTTCATGGGTACTATAGCTTGGCTACCCTTAGAAGTGTGTGTTGTGGAGGGGATCTAGTGGGGTCAAGCTACTAGTCATCCACCTTGAATATACGTAGCTAGGGAAACCCAATTGAGAACTTAATAAATATTGTCCATCACAGCCTTAGGATTGTACATGTCTTGTAGTTTTGACAGATTCATACACTTCAAAACTGCAAACTAAATGAGCTTTCAAAGCATTATTTCATAATGTATACATGTTATCAATTCAAGCACTCAAGAGTTAAGCATTCCAAGACTTT
Source organism: Sequoiadendron giganteum (assembly GCA_007115665.2). Classification (NCBI taxonomy): domain Eukaryota; kingdom Viridiplantae; phylum Streptophyta; class Pinopsida; order Cupressales; family Cupressaceae; genus Sequoiadendron; species Sequoiadendron giganteum. Next base: position 580,016,103 of record CM021105.1, read on the forward strand.
ACAAGATCATTTTTAGGCATTCAAGGGTAGAATTCTTCATCAATTATTGTAGCAATTCAATATCCATCATCATGTGAAGGATATAAAGCATCAAGCATGATATTGAGCTAGTGTTGTTATGTATCATTGAAGATCCAAGATTAAACATTGTTCTACACCTATTATCAACATCAAGATCTACATCTTTCATGGCCATTTTATGTTGAGCTGTAGATTTACAAGATATAATTTACAAGGCATCACTCAAGGTATTAATGTCCATGATTCATGTTCTTTGTTTCATGTTTCATTCCTTCATTTCATTGTCTCATCATTTGGTTTAATTAACTACAAGGGGTTTGACCAAGGAAAACCCCTATTCCCTAAAAATCAACACTTTTTCTCTTGTTGTGTGATTATAGATCTAAGTGATTTGAAGACTTGAAGATCATTAAATATTAGGTTGAAAGCTTGGAGAAAGTTTTTGGATTTGTCTCCCAATTTCCAAGGTCATAATCTCCACCAAAAAGTCACCTATAGGTCCAAAACCAGCAATTTCAAATCCATAAACCAAGTGGAATAGAAAGAGTAGACATTGAAGACCAGATTTAGACTTTGAAATTTTATACAACCATAACTAGACTCATTGGCCTAGATTGGCAAATGAGTCCCAGTTTAAGTCAATTTTGAGATTTTTGCAATTTTGGATACCCTTTTTCCAAAAACCTATTCATGTGCACAAACCCTGATCTAAGACCAATTCTCCTAGATTGGTGAATGAGTCATAATAGGCCTAAATTTAAGGATTAGTGTCATTTCTAGTCTCTATTCATGCCTCTATAAGTTTCCAGGTGCGCACCTTTGATTTTATAGCTTTCTATTCTAATTTATAACCATTTCTAGGTTATTTTTTAAAGTTTCATGCATTACTAGGTTTAGACATTACAAATTGCATTTCATTTGTCTTTCCAAGTCATTACTTGGTGGTGAACCCCTCATTAGCTTATAATCATCCCTTACGAAAACCCTATTTCAAGATCTCTTTCTCTTTTGCATTGAGATCTCTAGGGTTACCCTTGAATGTAGTAGGTGGAAAGTGGGTGTGCTTTATGTCCTAATTCATAGGATAACACTTAAACCCCATTTTTCATATACAACATTTTGGTGAACCTGCATTTAGAAAATTTCATTTTTTGATTTGGAGTCCATCATCATCCTATATCTAGCTTGTATTGACTTTTCATTAGGGATTGCATTAGTTGATTGTCATTCTAGGGTCTCTAATTTTTGCATTAGTGAAAGTGCATATAGTTTACATTTTTGCATCTTAAATAATCAAAAATCAATTGAAAGTTTCATTTCCATTTAGTTTACAGCTCATACACACCAGAAAGCATAAAAATCATTTAAAATCTTCCATTTTTTTTGAAAAAAATCCCTATTGGGACTCATTCATCACCTTGGGTGAATTAGTCCTAGTCCACATCTGAATTGCCTTTTACAATATTGAAAACCTTTTTTTTACACTTCTATTTTCTGCAATTGGCTATCTGTTTTAGTGGGTTGACTTTTTGTCCCATGCATTTCACTAAATCTAGCTTAAATTGGTCCACTTCATGCATTGCTTAATTCCAATTTTATATTTGTTACATTTCACTTTTAGATCATTGCATAGTGTAATCAATAAATTACCTTGATTGAAATTTGAAAATTGCATTTCATTCTAGATCTTTACATTACATTTTAAGTTTCTTTCCATTTTTGCATAGATTTCTTTTCACAAAATGTTAGTATCTATCTTTTCTAAGTTTGCAAAGAAAACGTTAGTCAATAAGAATGTTAGTCACTCATTCAATACATTCCCTAGTTATGAGAGTCTCTTTCTCAAGAGAGTGAAAATGTTGATGTTTTCCTTAAACTTGCATCCCCTCTTATCTCTCCTATTTATGGGGATGATGTGATAAAAGAGATTGCAAGCATAGATAATCATGACAATCATAATTATTCTTCTCTCAATACATCTCCTTTTAGTGACAAAGGTATCTTGGTGAAAGAATATTCCATCATTGAAAATCATGAAAGTCTTGCTTGTCCTTCTCCTTCTGCCCCTTGGGAAGATATTATAGCACAATATAATGAAATCATAGACACATTTCTAAACATCACCTTGCCTAATTTCCATTCTCTCTTTTCTTGTGAGAAAAATTCAGTAGAAGAGGTGTTGGTCCCATGGTTGCCATTGCACCAAAATATCGACCTTTTAATGACCGATACAATTACCAGAGTTAACAGATCCACAAGAGGTGGTTAGTCCATGTCACGAATCCCGAGGGGAGTGCTGACCATCTGCCAACAATCTCCCCCTCAACATTACTTGAGGGGATTCGCACCCGGAACCTTTGGTTCTGATACCAATTGTTGGTCCCATGGTTGTCGTTGCACCAAAATATTGACCTTTTAATGTCTGATACAACTACTAGATTTAACGAATCCATGGGAGGCGGTTAGTCCATGTCACAAATACCGAGGGGCATTTTGACCATCTGGCAACAAGAGGATGAGATTTTAAATGATGATATGTTGGTGTTAGATGATCAAATCTTTAAGGTCTATAACAACCATCTTTATGATCCTTCCCCTACCTATCCTATTTTGGAATACATCAGGTAACAAAGGAATGAAATCATAAATGATCATACTTGTCCTTCTCCTAGTATGTCTCCTAGTTTTGAAGAAGATACTTTGATCGATGAAAGTCATGAGAATCTTAGTTGTCTCTCTTACCCTAGGGAAAAAATTATGGAACAAGATAATAAAATTAGTGATGAACAAGATAATTCAACCCTTGATCATTCCCCTACCTGCAATGAAGTCATTTTAGAAGACCCAACCTTTGAATGCCAAGAAAATTGGGTTTTTAGTTCTCCTAAAAAATCTCTTCCTAGGGAGGATATCATGGTGCAATAAAATGACAACATTTTGGCTTCCTTAGATAATGGTGAAAAAAGGACGCTAGATTTCCCTTTATTAGAAATACATCAAACCAAGAACGTTCATGTTATGAATGCACAAGTGTCCATTAGATCCCCCTTTACTATTGGACCTCCTACATACCCTGTGGGACATCTTAAGAATCCTCTAATTATTTACCCACCATGACACAAACAAAAAAATCAAAATAAACCCAAACTTATCCTTTACCCACCTAAGAATAACATCGTTTCTCATACATATAACACTAGAAACAATTTGCAGCCGAGAAAAACACCTCCAACATCCCTCCCATTGCCTAATCCTATCTTACCCAGTCCTTCTTGTCTTCTTTCACATAGTGGGAAGAAGTATGATCTTGTTGAACAACTTAAGAATATTCTCACAAAGATATCCCTATGGGACCTAATTTAGAATTCACCTAATTATCACACTTTGCTTCAAACAACATTGTAACAAGTTGGGGTACCCTCTAGTGTAAACCAAAATGACATAGAAGCCATGATTCAAGGAATAAATACTGAATTTTTTTTCCACCAAAGTGAGTTCCCTCCTTTGGAAGTGCAAAGAAAAATGATTCTTTCATGGTAATAGTTCACTACAAGGGAAGAGGTATAAAGAAAACCCTTTATGGAAATGGCTCAACCCTTAATGTGTGTAGTGTGACCCTTTTGGATAGGCTTGGTGTGGATAGATAAAATATTCAACTTGCCTCTTTATCCATTAGTGGATTTGACAATGTGGGAAAACAACCACTTGGTGTGATTAATTTACCTATTATAGCTAGAAAGGCCAAATTAGAAACACTGATCCATGTTATGACTGATGAAATTTCATATAACCTCCTTTTATGGAGACCATGGATTCATGAAATTAATGGCGTGCCTTCTACTTTGCATCATATCATGAAATATTTCTACAACAACAAAGTGCACATACTTGAGGCCAATCCCGAACAAAATAGTTGTTTGAAAATTAAGAAAAACAAGAGGAATACTTTTAAAATATTAACACCAACTACACAAGTAGAGCCCATGAAACAAAAAGACAAATAAAAACATATAAAAGAAGTCACGAAGCTATTAGAAGATGATTGGGGTTCCTTGGATTTTGAACCTACTTTCATGGGAGAATACAAGATCACAAACAAAGACTTTGAAAATGGAAAAGAAAAAGTGGTAATATCAACAGAAAATTCAGATGACCTTTCAAAAGTATCCACCTCAAAAATTTTAGGAAAAAAGACAACATACACAAATTTTTTTTGATGAAACTGACTATGAACAACCATCGAATCCAAAAGAAATGATTTTTTTTTTATGGAAGAGGTTATGAACTTATGAATAAACTTGGATATAGATGAAAAGGGTGTGGTGCTAGAGAAAAAGGTATATGCATCCCTATAGAGCCTAACACACAAGAAAAAACCTGTGGTCTTGGTTATTGTCCCTCAAAAGAAAAAAACAAACCTTCACTAAATATCAACACTATTACAAAAGATTATTCTAAGATGAGTTTAACAATAGTACACCTTGAATTGATAGACATTAATGATCTTGATTATCATCCTTTGAAAAACATGAAAGAAACAAATAAGTCGTCGCTTAACATCAATGCCATCACACAAAACACATATGATTCAAATTCGGTAGATTTTACATCTTCCTTTAAAGAAGAGAACAAAATCTCACAATCTAAAGATTCTTGTGTAGGTATGACAGCTTCTACTAAGAAAGAGATAATTTTGTTGCAAAATAAAGGAGCATCTTCTACTTTTGATCAATAGGGTATCTTGTCAAGACTCCTCCAAGATCATTTGATATCCCTCCCTCCAAGAATATGAAAGAAGTTCTACTACAAACATTCATTTTGTGTATATCATAGAGTTCATGGTCATGCTACTAATGAATGTAAGGCTTTAAGTGATAAAATTTAACATCTTAAGGAGTGTGGTACTCTTCCTTATAAGTGAGTACTCAATTCCTCTAATTGATACTGATTTTTTATTTAGCATGTTTCTTATTGGCCCACCCTTGTCCTACACTAAGTGGGGGCAAGGGGTTAGGTATCCTTGTCCTCATATGTCACTTTTTATTGTCTCTTTTGGCTACTTGACTAACTTTCATGTATATACAAGAGAAAGCTTGAGATGTGGAAAAAATTCCTTAAGTTGACTTGCATGTGACATACTTATTCATGATGTATCTTATTGGAAACATATGACCTAGCATAAGGTTTTTTGAGTGAGCCCTCATGCCTTCTTCTACTTTAAATCAATTTCTCACAATAATGGTGTTAGCAATTGTTTTAAAGTGGGGGCATACATCGACACTCATGTTTCACTATGTGATTTTATTTATTCTTGCAATACATCATTTTATTGGTTGTTTCATTGGGCTTGATATCCTCCAAGGGTGTGATATTTATTTGAATTTTCCTCTCTTGGAGACATTAGGAACAATTTTCCCTAGGAAGAGACCTTGCATGGACTAAGAAAAATCCCTTTGAACGTACCTTACACTATCAGTTATATGGCCACGTTGCATAACACACCTTGCATGCATGTTGAGCCATCTTTTTTGTTCATGAGCTCCAAGCATACAAAGTTTTTCTTGCCTCATGAAGCTTGAAGTTCATTATTTGTTCATGAGCTCCAAGCATACAAACTTTTGTTTATATCCTGAAGCTCTAAGATTATTATTGTGTGGTGGCTTATCAAAGTTATCAAGAGATATAGCTTTGGTTTGGTTGTATGGGAGCTGAATGGAGTCATGAATTCCCTTAGCGACTCACGTATATGGGCACATATCGGTCACGTGTCTCACACTTTCATATACTCACCCCGCAAACAACTTGAAGTTATGCAGCCCCAGAGTGAGCATATTGTGGATACTCACCCCATAGATGAACTGAAGTTCTATGGCTCCAGAGTGAGCGTATTTTTGTCAAAGATGGATCCACTCATCTTAATATTTTCTTTCTTCTTTATGTCTTTTAGCATTGTATATTTTTTTATCTTATTTTGCTACAAATCATACACCTTGTGCATGTCCTTTTTGTGCTTATATTGGTTTGATGTAGGATCTTAGATTCTAGGGGCTTGGCCACCTCCTTTGATCTTTGTCATACTTTGTCATTTGCATTGGTACACTTGGACCAATCTTGAATGTCTACTTTAGTGTGAGTTTGAAGCAAGTTCATCCTCTCATTAAAGTGGGGGCTAAATGTAGTAACATAAATTGTACACCCTTGGAAATGGTATAATTTTGCTTAATATGGGAATAATTAATGACAAATTGGACTCGATATCACCTTGATCTAGTGTTGTGATGTGTTTTACACATCCACATTAGGTCTTGGGCCCTTTTAAAGATAAATAAACTTAACTTTTCCCTAATTAATGTTGTAAATTGTATTTATTAACACCTTCACATTAAATCTAGGAGGCTTGCAAGTTAAGTGGACCTAATCTAGTGTTGTAAGGTGTTTTACATATTCACATTAGATTTAGGGCCCTTTTTAGCTAAATAAACCCATTTTTTCCTTAGTTTAGTGTTGTAAAGTGTATTTGTTTACACTTTCATAATGGATTTTGGGCCCTATTACATTTATGACCTTTATATCATCATTAATCTATAGGACCCTAAGACCCTATATTATGCATCCCAAGTCATATTTCAATCAAAAACCTAACAATGTCAATATATAAACTTAAATACACTCTCCTTGACACTTTAGAAATCACAATAGGCCCTATGGGACCCATTCTCCACTTTGGTAAAATGAGTCCCATCTAGGTGGGACCCATTTTCCCAGCTTGGTGAATGAGCCCCTTTTGGCCTATTTTTAAGGTTTTAAGTTCAAATTTCATGTATGTTGGAATTTTGGGATCTGATACATGGGATCTTAGATGGATTTCCTCTATAAATTATCTTTCAAACCATTATTTCATAAGGTCTAAATTTTATCAATTCAAGCACTCAAGAGTTAAGCATTCAAAGACTTTACAAGATCATCAAGAGAGCATTCAAGATCATTTTTAGGAATTCAAGGGTAGAATTCTTCATCAATTGTTGAAAAAATTCAAGATCCATCATCATGTCAAGGATATGAAGAATCAAGCATGTTATTAAGCTATTTTTGAGATGTAGCATTGTTCTACACCTATTGTCATGATCATCTACATCCTTCATGGTAATTTCATGTTGAGTTACAAATTTACAAGACATAATTTAAAGGCATCATTCAAGTTATTATTTTTCCATGATTCATTTTATTTGTTTCTTGTTTCATGCCTTCATTTCATTGTCTCATCATTTGGTTTAATTACCTACAAGGGGTTTGACCAAGGAAAACACCTATTCCCTAACAATCAACACTTTTTCTCTATCTATCTCTTTGTGTGATTGTAGATCGAGGTGCTTTGAATAATTTAATATCATTAAATATTAGGTTAAAAGCTTGGAGTTTTTTTTTGGATTTATCTCCCCATTTGCAAAGTCATAATCTCCAACAAAAATTCACCTATAGGTTCGAAATCAACAGTTTCAAATCTAAAATCCACATGGAATAGAAAGAGTAGAAATTGAAGAACACATTTAGACTTTGAAATTATAGAAAGCCCTAACTAGACTCATTCACCTATATTGGTGAATGAGTCCCAGTTTAGGTCAATTTTAAGATTTTTGTAGTTTCAGATACCCTTTTTCCATAAACCTGTTCCTATGTAGAAACCCTAAACTGGTGTTGATTCACCCAAATTGGTGAATGAGTCCCAATAGGACTAAATTTTAGTATTAGCAACATTTCTAGTCTACATTAAATCCTCTACAAGTTTCCAGGTGCACACCTCTAATTTTATAGCTTTTTGTTATGATTTATATGCATTTCTAGGTCATTTATTTAAGTTTCATGCATCACTAGGTTTAGACATTACAACTTGCATTTCATTTGTCTCTCCAAGTCATTACTTGGTGGTGAACCTCTCATTAGCTTATAATCAGCCCCTAGGAAAGCCTTATTGCAAGATCTCTTTCTCTTTTGCATTGAGATCTCTAGGGTTACCCTTGAATGTAGTAGGTGGAAAGTGGGTATTCTTTATGCCCTAAGTCATATGATAGCACTTAAACCCCATTTCCTCATATACAGTAGAGACTACTGGTGGAAAAATCTCTAGAAAATATTATAAGAAAGAGATGATAATTTTGATGAAAATTTTTAGATACAATTGCAAAAAAACCATCTTGGAGGAAAAGGAGAGGTTAGACTCCACTCTATCTCCCAAACAATGGGAGGCAATGAAATACTATGCATTTTGAAGAATATTTGGCAAAGATTAACAAAGGCAAGAGATAATGTGAGGGTTGGATATACATTTGGCTGAGGTGGGTTGTAGGCCAAAATGGAAAATTTGCAGTAAGTGTATGGCTTTTTGGTTCAATTTACATTGTGTTATTTATTTTGATTTTTTTATTGAGGTGACTATATGTTAAAATTGACATAGTATTTTTAGTGGAAAATAGTAATAGAGGAGAAGGTGTAGAAGACATTGTCAATTATATGGCAGCACTAGATCCTAGTAAATCTAAGAGTAGGATGAAGAGGAAATCTAGTTTGTCAACATAGATGTTACAACCATCTATTAAATGACCAGTAGGAGCCTCTCTAGATCATGTCAACTCAAATGAAGGGTACCAATAGGTAATGAGTTTCATATTCAGTCTCACTTAGCATGTTGCATAGTTGGTTGCATCTATTAACCCTATATTTTCTAAATGGAATGAGCATAAATCCACAAATTTAGATGAGGTAAGAGGCTCTATTGATCTCATTTCTTCTTGTTTGGAAATTTTGTGTAAAAATACCTCTGAATATGTAGATTATTGAAATATGAGCATAGGATAATCCAACCCATTTTATTTATTGTTGGAGTGATCCAAAAAATGTTCTTTTGGAAAAATTTATAGCTTGAATTCTTTGCTTGACTATTGAGATCTTTTTATATTTTTTTGCATGATGGTTCGACCACATGTAGAGAAATTTTATCAAAGCAGTAGGAAAATGAAAACACCTTCATGATGTCAATAGATTTTTCAATAGAGAGAACATGGAATCAAGAAAATGCATCATTACACATGAACACCAAGATTTTTACTTGGAAAACCCAAAATGGGAAAATCCATGGTGACGATTAGTTCATAATATATTGTATATCGATATAGTATATTACATGGCTCACTATTAGGACTCACTATCCTTGAAAGGATGATAGCTTGAACACAAAAGATGGATAATTTCCAAGATACAAAATTTATAACTCACTTCCAAAAGTATGAACTGATAGAATACACCTTCTATGTGTAGGGTTTAGTTTCAATGAAGATCTAAATAAGAAGTAATTATTTGCATAGAAGTTGCTCAAATTTTCTATTCTAATCCTCAATTGATAAATCATTGAGGCTCGCATATTCAAATATTCCTTAATCCTCTTTGCACTTTATCACACCTCTCTTCTTTCTCACACCTTTTTTTTCTTCCATCCTCTTCTTCCATTTCTTCTTCACAGAGTCTTATATATATATATGCAAATATATCTCATTCATCAATTAGGTTGGCCTAATTAGATGAAAAAAAACTAATAAAAAATACTCTTGTCAACACCATATAAGATATAAAACATTTTTATCCATGTAGTGCATCAGATAAAGTCATAGTAGATCTATAGAAACACAAAAACTCTAAACCAACATACACTTCTCAAAGTAAACACCTTCTAGATCTGATATTACTTCAATTTATCATCACATTAACATCAAAGAGACTACCATTAGTACCACAACATTAGAATGTTCTTCTTAATAAAATGCGGAGTCTCCCATGCTAATATGCTGAGTAGTGAAACAACTGTAATATACAAAGTTAAACTTTGTCAAAGATAAGTTTTTTCTCTCAACACAAAACTTCTCAAGATACTGGATATAGCTATCTAAATGAGTCATAATAACAAGGTTAAATATCAAATCCATATCTTTTCTTGAGGTGAAATTTGGTTGCATTGTTGGAGGCTTCAGTCATATAAATTTCTTCTTCATTAGGATTCTTAGGGCTCTCTAAAATTATTTTTGCATAATGATCGATCTCAGCCTTTGTCACTTCATAATTTAGTTTAGAAATCCACACCATTCTAGATTCAACTGCTTCCATATAACAAAAATCTGTAGAAATTGGGAAATTAATGTTTTTGGAGTACCTCTCAATCACACTTTCTGGAATATTTTTTCTTTTGTTCATCCTCATCTAAAATGTTCCAAATAATGTAGCAAGAGTAGTATTGTGAGCATCCAAAACACCAAATTTTATTATGAAGTTCCTAATCTAATGAGCAATAGGTTCTACATTTGTCCATTATATCCTTCCAATTACTAGTAAGTCTTTCATAAAGTAAAAGAGTAAGCAAACAATCAAAATTTTGTACCATAATATATTTTTCTTGCTCTTCTTGATTTCCTTCAAGTTATTCAATAGATTCATTTGAAGAAACTCACAAAGGTCTTAATCCATACCGTTCCCAACCATATCAATAGTAGTGTAAACAACAATAGTAGAAAATATGTGGTCATTACTTGGTAGGAAAACTTTGTGTCCTATAATCATTGTAGCATATCGAATGATCAAATCTTCAATTATTCTGAAAACAATTTCTTTTCCTTTAAGGGTCACACCGATCATCTCAATTATATCTTTTTCATTCATAGTCTTTCATTTGGGAACTAGTCCAGAGGAACACCAACCAGTTATATCTCTTATTTCTTCTCTAGTTATCAAGTGTGCTTCATCAATCCACATAGATTCATCATGAAACCTGCTCAAAATTATTTGAATGTATTTCTTGTCGAATTCAAATAGTGGGAATCTTGACCATACATCCAACCTCTTTTCAACCAAAATTTTGTATGCATCATGATTTTCTTCCAACTCATCCTTCCAAAAAAAGCTTAAACGAACTGGTGACATTTCCTCAACTTTACCCTAAGCGTATGCATAGATATATTTAGTGGATAATACTCTAGGATGAATTATATTGAATGCACCAATGGATTCTTTCGATATATTTTTTAAATATTTACTCAATTTGACTTGTGATTTTTTTGAAATATTCACAACCTTTGAATTGTCCATTGCATAAAATAGAAATATTGTTCAAGTAGAATACCTCTGTAATTTTCAATGAATAATAGGATTATATGTCTAGCTTTCAAAGAACACTTTACATCCACTTTTATTTCTTCTTTCTTCACCAAATCTAGAAACTTTTTTGTATCAAATTCCTCTGGTTTCTTCAAACTTCCTCTGCATTCTTCTCCTTTTACACAAATGTATTTTGAATGCAATTTCTTTGATACCTTTGAATTTATTTCTTTTATTCCAAATTATTTTGTAATAAATTCTTCAAGTTGTAGGCAGATCACCTCAAAATTCATGTGCACTTCCATCCTTTCAAATTCCACGAACTTCATTCTCCACACATGTGCCTAAAAATTCCTTTTGCATGAATTCTTTTGAATTTGTTACCACATTAAATATAACTTTTTCATGATGTGCCAACAATTATCGATGAGGGGTTTATTAATTTTTTTGACAATTATTCCCCCTTAGGCATTGCCTAACTCAAAATTTTATGGGTGTATGTGCACCAAAGGATGAAAAAAGATAACACTGACAATTCTGATTCAACTTGCTTGAATTCTCCTTCTTTTCTCAAAATTCTTTTATTTTATTTTCTTACTATAGACACATAAAAATGACCTAGGCCTACAAGTTCTATTTTACCACTTTCGTCCTAACATAATTATGTCTTTTGTCCACCTTCGACTATTAATCAAATAATTCATAATTATTTAATTAATTCATGTCTTTTTATTCTTCATGATTATTAAATAAATAGATTGTATTTATTTATTTAATGTGTCACTAATTATCTAATGTCTTCGCATAATTAAATAAAATTCTCAATTTATTTAATTAAACTTCGCCACTTATGTCTTCCTAATTATTAAATAAATACATCTTATTTATTTAATATGTCAACAATTCTTAAATCTTCTTATAAATAAATAGATTTATTAATTTATTTAATTATTGAACCCATTCTCTAAATTAAATAAAAAATAATAATTATTTAATTTCCTTATTTGATATCTCCCTCATTTTAAATAAAATAATTTATTTAAAATGGTCTCACATGGTTAACTACCACTTCTTTTAGTAAATAATCTCAAAATCAATTATTTACTATCACACTAAATCCATATTTTGAATTAATTTTAATTCAAAATTGTAATATTCTTCTATAAATCAAATAATTGCTAAAATTATTGATTTTATAAATCTCATCTTCTTGTTCAAACTTGATCTTCTTGATTTTACTAATTTTCATCTCACTGTCACATTTATTCTCCATCCTTGATTTAATTTCTTAAATTAAATCTTGTCCACTCATTTTGAAATCTTACCCTAACCCTAATTGAGAGTTACCATTTTGAATCATGACCATTGATTCTCGGGAATTTCTCAATCTTCAATCTCATCCGTCCATCCAAAATTACATTTTTTATAAAATGCCAATTTTGTCCTCATTTTCGACAGCTTGAATCTCCTAATTTTATCCCTTAATATCTTGAAAAGTATTTTGCACTCTCTTGAATTGAGCATTATTTATCCTTTGTCATTTAGTCACTTAGTTTTGCATGTAGGATTGATTTTCTCTTGCATGAGTAATTAAATCCTTCAACACTTTGCTTAGGACTAGTTCATAATATAGAGTTTCTCATCAAAATCTAAGGGCACTTCATATTTCAGCAAGCTAGAAGGTCTAATGGAGGTCAACCATGGAGATTGAAGAAACTTGGTGAGCTTGTTCCATTTGTGTTTTCTTTTCATTTCCTTTGCACTTCATTATTTTATTGTGGATTTGATATAATATGCATGTAATTTGCTAACATCTAATCTTGCAAGAAAAATCCATAGTTACATTGGTGAACCTGACTTTTAAAAAAACACATTTTTTTAGGTTGTTGTACGGTCTTTTTTGTCATTTTTTAGGTACAAGTGTACGAAACGATGCATTTGATGCTTTCTATGATGCAAATTCTCTATCGATTCGAATCTACCAACTCAAGTGATGCAACCACTCTGTCATGACACACTTGCCATTTACAACAACACAATTGCCAAATCAAGCCGCATTTGATAGACAGTAAGCCACAATTGACATAAACCAGACCGCATTTGACATACAAAGCCGCATATGCAATCCTAAATGATGCATTCGCTCTATTGCAACGCAAGCGAGAGGTAAAAAGGGTTTTTTGTTTTGTCTTTCAAATTTCTATTTTTTTAATTTATTTTTAGATTAAATTTTTTTGATATTACTCTATCTGTGGCAGAGTGTGTCAAGATGGAATCTAACCCATTGTTATTTATTATTTTTCCCACAATTTATTCAATCATGCATTTTACTCATGGGTAAAATGAACAATAACACATTTGCATTGGTTTAAAAAGAACAATCACGCTTCTCATAGGTCTAAAATGAATTGTTAGTTAGCTCACACTACAAATAGTGAAAATGAACCCCTTGCTTGATAACACTACAAATGGTTAAAATGAATGCATGTTTGATGTGTATTGTGATTTAGTTACTTAATCACACCTTCACACTTTCAATTTAGGTTTAAAAAGAACAACCATGCAAGTTTGAGTCAAACATATCAGTGTGCTCTCTCTTTGTTTTTCAACTAAGATTGATTGAACTATGGATATGTTTGCTTCCTTTTGTTTACCTTAGAAACTGGGCCTACTTTGGTGGAAAAAATTACTCACCCCAAAGAAACTCAAATCAGCAACGAAGCTCTTTAGTCGAGCTACTCCCGACCAGTATACAAATGTGAATCTTAAGGGAAATCCTAGGATTACGAGTGCAAATATGTCATACAGACCAAGTAGTACTCCCTTAAACCCTATTGAGCTTAACCTCTTTAGGTTGGAATGCCTCCTTAATGGAGCTTAATCTTGTGCCCCATGTATGGCCACACGAACAGGTGCCCGAATTAAAACCCTTGTTTTAGTGTGACCAAAAACCTTTTATTCTTTGGTGTAGCAATGGTCATTTCCAAGGCACCCACATCTTCACAATTTTTAGTAGAGGTGATCAATCTACCATGGGAGTTTCATGGGGGTTGGAAGCTTGGTTTCCTTGAGAAGTGAGAGAATTGTAAGGGGGAGCCCGTGGGGCCAAGCTTCTTAATTCATTTGCTAAGAATATGTGGTTGGAGTAAAATCCATGTGGGATCCAAAAGAATACTCTCCTTGTGGTATGATGTGTAAATGTTTTCTATGTTGTTGTTTTTCACTTTCATACTATATCATGTATTTTCCAAGTGTATTCAGCCAACATGAACAAATGAACATCAACCTAAAAATTTGAAACAACACTGTCAAACTGAAACTAAATTCCTTTCAATTTGCCAATTTTATTTTACAAAATCCAACTTTGTGATGCATTTGCAATATTGAACTGCAATTTCTTATTCCTGAGCTGCATCTTCTCTGTCAAGCCACAATCTCCATCTGAAGCACTACAATTTCCTTTCATTCACTGTATTTTCCAACTCAAACATTGCAACTGATCTTTTGAACTGCATTGGTCATCTGAAATGCCGCATTTGTCATTTTGCACAACACTGGCTAAATCCTGTAATACATCTACCATATTGCAATGCATTTTCAAGACTCTGAGATGCATTTGACTACTCTACAATGCATTTTCCTTCCTATGACACAATTTATTCTTCGAGCAACGCATTTTCCTATCAAACTCAAAAAATTATTACTGTCAGAAACACAAGGCCAAACATTTGCAAACAGATCTCCTGACATTTTTTTCCAATGGTCTTTGTCCAAAACTAGGAAAGACTTATTCAAGTCATCCATCTTTTCTTTTTTTGAATTTATCTTACAATCCATCATCATCTTCAACATAGAAAAAGTCTTAAAGTTCTCAATTTTGCACATCTTGGGATAGGAAAACTTTCCTTACTTTGTCAAACCATTGTCTCAAAAAGTAAATTGTCATTGAACCAATTCAAACAAATCAACCCTTAGTCATTATCCTCTTGTGAGCTATTTCCAGCTCATAAGTCTAGTGTGGAAATCTCACCTTGTCATTTTGTCATCTTCTCACTTTATCCTTCAAACCGGTCCTTTGACAATCCAAATCGAGACATTGGCCAAACTTTGAATGGTTAGAAAACCTTTCCTAAAAATCATTTGACATAAGAATCTCATTACCACTTTGCATTTGACATTCCTTTTAGTCCTCATTATCACTTTGCATTGTCACCATCCACCATCATGTCTTTAAGTCACTATGACATGCTTGCTAGTTGAATTGAATGCCAATTTATCAGTAATGGTCAATCCCAGCTAGCTAGGGAATTTCAAACACTATACCTCCAATCCAAGTCCAAATTTACAACCCCTAGTCCTCCATCCATCTATCCCTCATACCAAAAACCCATAATTCATAGTCCTTTGTCCATTCCCCCTCCCTGTCATGAATCCCTTAACACAATCCATGCCACTTGTACACAAAAAAATTTCATTACCCACCCTAACCTTGACAAGGGAAATCAACCATCCATCAATCCTAGTCCTTCGTACACTCATCCCTTCCAAGTCTCCTTGTCATATCCTAATCCTTCATCCATGGCATATCCTAATCCTTCATCCACGTCATATCCTAATCATTTATCCATGTCCTATCCTAGTCCCACATTCAATCATAGTCCTTTATCCATGTTCTATTTTATTCCTTCATCTCATCCTAGTCCTTCATGCATGTCCTATCTTAGTCCTTTACCCACATCCAATCCTATTCCTTCATACCCTAACCCTTTCCAAGTATCCATGTCCTATCCTAGTCCATCATACACCAATCCCTTCCAAGACACTCCATCTCAGCATACATTTAGTCATGAAAGCACAACTAGTCATGGTCTCCAAAGTCTCATCCCATTGCATAAACTTGAGGATACATGTCAAAAGTAAAATCCAAAGCATGACAAGATAACTCCCCCTTCATGTCTAGATCAAATTTTTCCATCCCATGACCCTATCTTTAAATCCATTCAAGAAGTCCTCCTAGACAATCATGGCATACCAAACACATCTATTCTTGGCCAAGAATCCATCCACAACCATGTCATCCAAGACAACCCCATCTTTGACCAAGACCCTACCATTGATCCAGAAGTCCAAAACAATCCACTCCTTGAACTTTATACCATTCATGATGAAATGCTTGAAGACAACCATATTAACACTTCCCCAAATGAGAAACTTGCCTCCATGGGACACATAGATGATATACCTCTAGAACAAGAGGCTAATATTATAGAAATATTTTCAAATGATCAAGCTATAACTGAATTCAGTGGGCTCTATGACACTAACCATCAAGATGGTTTTGACATTGACTTGGAAATGCAAGCAGAATCACAAGAGTTTGACATGTCACCAAATCGGACCAATGATATTAATCAAAAATCTTTCCAACATGTTAGTGAAGCTAAAACTTCCTATTAATTATGATCATCTATCTTTTTTAGAGAAAGCCTTCTTACAGATGAGAAGATTCCAAGCATTAATTTCCACAATAAGGATGGGTTAGCATTTTGCTTTCAAAATAACAAGTACCCCATCGCAAACATAATTTTTCAGAACATGCATTATCAAGGAAAAGGACTAGTCCTACACGAGCAAGGAATTTTAGAACTTGTACAAGTTTAGGAACATTACGGACATCAAGGTCTTGGCTATTCATCAATCGAAAAATCTAATGATGCTAGTGGTCCATCCTTGATATTGGGGGCAACCTTATCTAATACAAACATCAAAATAGGTGTCATGAGTAGTCCTTATCATAAGATTGTTTCCAACACCCCTTCCCTCCACACCCCAAACCGTCATTCCATCATGAATAAACCTTCCATTTGGAACCAATAAAAATAAAACTATTACCAATCCAAAGTTCAAAATCAAATGTCAAAGGCCATGAAATCAATCAAAAATACAAGTGGACAAATGAAATTAAAGTGGATCCCAAAGAAAAATTGATCAAGTCAAGAAAAGAATGAATCAATTCAAGAAAATATGTCAAAAATCAATCAAAATGTGGAGCCACAACACAAGAGGAATCCCACATATAGTACATGTCCACCTCCTTCAAAATGGCCATCAAGCAAGACATATAAAAGTGTTGGTTCTAAACACTATCCCAATCCGAAATCCAATCTCCATCATCCATCACCCCAAGTTTGGAAAATAAAAATCAATACATCCAAACATCCAAATAATTCTTCCACCATCATCTGTCATAATCCTACATCTTGCCAAAATTCCAAATGTCCCATGTCCCAAATACATCACATTTTGGCATAAACTCTCTATCATAAGGAATCTCATGGCACTCTATCGTGACGTGCGTATTGTAATAAGGTCAAATCTAGTATCAACAAGGATCACCATGAAATAAATCAACTGTTATATGCAAGCGCTATCATCCTGACAAGGAAACTACTTCAAAAAGGTCATTATTGGCATATCATGGCACCAATCTCCACATTGGCACCGTCAAAGGCTTTAGCACATTCAGTGGTCATCCAAAGCATCAAGGCTATCCAAAAAAAATTCAAAAATAAGAAAAAAATCATCCCTTGATGAAAACCTAGCAAATAGGCATCTTGGTGACACCAAAAAAATTAAAAAATGGCAAAAATAGTAAAAAGAAATAAATTCATCCAATAGTGAAAACTTGGAAAACAGGCACCATGCATAGTCGATCATTGCTTTTCCATCTACTGTTACTCTAATTGGCCTTTATCCACTTTGCATAATCATGACAACCTGACACATTCACGACATTCATCATAGGTCCTATGAATTTCGTCCATGGCTAGCATTGGTTGACATCACCACTTGCATATCCTTGCCTTTTGTCCCACATCTGCCTCTTTCCATATCATTCAACCCAAATAATCCTTGACTTGTCTAGGGAAATACCTTTATCATGTACCTATAGTGGGTATCACATATAATTTGACATTCGTGAAAAGTCCTACAAAAAGTCCTAAAAATCTAAAAAAATCTTTAAAATCTTAAAAAGTCCTAAAAAAAGTCATAGAAATCCTAAAAATTTGAAAAATGTCTCGAGAAAATAAAAAAACATTCAAAATGTGTCAAAAATCTCAAAGTGGAGTCAAGTTTGTCCCGTCATGTCAATTCAATCACATCAGTCAATCTTTGTCTTGGTTTGAACTACGTTGTCTCTACGCATTTTCTACGTAGGCAAGATTCATCTTTGAATCCCTGAGACATTAGGTCAGTCCTTCTAGGTTTGTCAAAATAAAATCATGGTTCCATCTTCTGTCCTTTAGAAAAATTCATTGGTTGTGTCAAACTATGAGGTCTCTAAGTGCACGACATAGGCAAGACCATCAATCGATGAGCCCTCGAGTCTGCACTAGGTCAATCCATTAGGGTTCATGGCACTAAACTTTCACACATGTCCAAAAAATTCAAATCAAATCGTCTCTTAATCCTAAATGAGCAATCTACCAAAAAATTTGTTTCATCAACATTTCAATCAATTTTGCATGTCAAGCAATGGCATGTCGTAAACTCTATCATCTGGTCAAATTGTATCAAAGAAAATCAACTTGTCAAAATTTGGGTTCTTCTTCAGATGTGTCCTTCTGAGAAGCAACTCTTGTCATTTCTTTATGCTTTTGGATGTGTCCTTCCTAAGAATTTTCATCATCACCTAGCATTTTGATGGATTCTCCTGACTCTGAGAATCAATCCTCTTGATATCAACGTCATTCAGGATGTTTCCTTCCTAAATCTTGTATCACTCGACATTTGAAAAACCTTGACCTTGTCAACCTTGGCATTTCGACATTAAAACACTTGACAATTTGTTCACTTGGAAAATGCTTAGAAAACACTATTTTGTCTTTTCGATGATTATCATGATATTATTTCTTTACATCAAAAAACCATGATGTATCATGATGATCATCCTTGTCCTTTTGATCATCCTGCTACTAGTTTCTCAAGGATGTCCTGACTTCAGGATTTAGAGGAGCAATGACGTAGTACGATGATTTTCTTATCTGTTCTTAACTATCATGTGGCTATTTTCATGAGGATGTCTTGACATCAATATTTAGAGAAACAATGACATCCCATGACTAGTTTTGTCTATATGCGGTTGGTTATGACAAAATGACTAGGGGAGAATTGCATTCCTCGTATGAGTCATGATCATCCTTGTTTGTGACTGTTCATATACATGATGATTCAACCTTGCACACTATTGATTTATGTCATATCATAGTGTTTGTCAGCCATCATGACATTTTCGCCCAATGATGATTAAGAGAAAAAACTATTGTAGTACTATTGGTGAGCTAAAAAAATGGGTGGCCTATCCCCCTCCTCATCTCCATCGATCATCCACTCCTGTATCCTCCTCTCGACTTCATCCTCCCCCTCCTCATCCTCCTCCTCCCTCTCCTCGTCCCTCACCTCCTCTTCGCCAATCTCCTCCACATCAATGTCTAGCAGGTGATGCTCTACAAAAGGATCATCCTCTACTGGAATCTCCTCCTCCTCTCTAGCCTCCACCTCCTCCTCCCCTCTGATCTCCTCCTCTCCTCAAACCTTCTCCTCACCCTCCTCCCTGATGGGTGACAATGGTGCATCACCCACTCACTGCCTAACTCTCCTAGGCTATCTCCACCCTCCATCACCCCTCCTCCTCCTCACACCCCTCACGTCTCAACCATCATCTCCACCCCCACCACCCCCATCATCTCCCCCACATCTCCCTCCATCTCTACCACCCCGACCTCCCCTTCGTACCTGCGGGATGACTCATCTATGATCTATAGGAGCTGGACCATCTACGAATGTCAATGGAATGGGCCTATGAACCTGCCACCAAGCGTCGTACTCCACAAATGTCGTTGCATCTATTGGACCTCCTCTCCACCCCTACTATTGTGCCACTAAGTTGTCAATCTACATCTCTGCCACTGCCACTACTATCGGTGGCCCCCATACAGTCTTCTTGGATGACCATGCATACTCTACCATCCCAACTAGCACAACTTTTTGCTCACCAAACTACTGTAATACTTTCTAGGGTAGGTACATCTCAATGATATGTTGACTCTACACTATATGACCAATTAGGTATCTAAATTGTCTGCAAAATGAAAGATGGCCATCCTCATCTGGCCACTAGGCACAATCTTTGTATGGCCTCCAAACAAATCTAACCAATGTGTCGATCTGATGTCGTCAGTACCCGGTATCTCCTACGTGGGTTTGGCTAACTAAACCAGCATATAAGTAAACATAGGGCATACCATCGCCCAACTGTTGAATCTATACTAGTGATTGGAAGACAAGAATGTGCTTCCATGCCCAGATCATAAGTAAAGTGGTACTATAGCTGATACTTTGACCCTCCTAATAAACAACCTCATGTAGTTGATGGTACAATATGGCCAATAGGCAGGGCTCCCAAGCAAACACTGTCCTTTGGGCTTGCATGCAAACTAGTACATCCCTCCATCCTATGGGAAATCCATGACCCCGATGATTAGGAATCAACACCCTAACAATCAAGGTCATAAGCATGGCATCCCATCATGCATAATGGTCAACCACAAAATCCCACCCGATCTCATATCCATGTATGCCTAAACTGGTACCATCTGCATCATCATACATCTCTCCTAGAGCCTGTCACCCTCAGTGTGGATCATATGCTACTCTCTCCCCACTGATCGAGATGCACAAAATATGATACACATCCTCTAGGGTAATGGTAGCCTCTCCTATAGGTAAATAAAAGAAATGGGTCTTTAAGTGCCATCTCTCACAAAGCACCATCAGTAATCCCTTTTTTGCCCAAATAATGGGCATGTAAATGATTTAATATAACCCTAGTCTCATCAACCTTTGTCTCTCCCTGTCACTCAGTCGATCTCTAAAAGCATAAGTAGCAAGGTTTGAACTCTCGAGTATAAATAGGCACTAATCGTCTATGCACATGCAGAAACAAGGGTTAGCACACATGGATTAACAATTCAGCATATTAGTACTATTTGAGAAACCAAATATACATCTGAAAAAAGAGTCTACACTAAGTCAACTCTAGTCAACCTTGGTCAACAAAAATTGTGTCACGTTGACTACAATTGTGTCGCACTAAGTCACATGTGGCTCTGCATTTCACAATTGCGTCACACTTTATCAAATGCGTCATTTCATCTGGTATTTGTGCACCTTTACAACAATTACATCTTTGGGTATGGAAATTGCATCATTTTATAACGATTGTGTCATTTGGCAAAGCAGTTGCATCGCAATATCACAATTACGTTGTTGATTACCACACTTGCATTGCATTTTGACACGTGTCGTTTACCCTATCACTTGCATGTTTTTAAACTTTGACTCGCCCACCCATTGCACTTGTGTTGCAATGCAATCAAATGCATCGAATGCGAAGGCATTTGTGATTTACACGAAAATATTTGCATCGCAATGCATTTGTTTTTCCCCCTTAAACCCTAATAAATGCACAAAAATTAAAAAAAAAAAATCGGATAGGGTACTTACCGATGCCTCTACACCCTTGGGCTGTTAGAATGTCCTCACATGGTAAACATATTGCGCTATCACTGAAATCACCATCATCTCCTCACACTCTGGTCTCCAAAATCTCTAAATAGAAAATGTGAAAATGATACTAGGTTTGGCTTTTTCAACTTATTTATAGGTTGAGAATTAGGGTTTGAATTGATGGGTTTGCATTGAAGGCTCATTTGATCGCCTTTGACTGGAATTTTTGCTGGCTCAATGTCCTCCATTTTTGAAACCAATCGTGCCATTATTTTTTTGGTCATCAAATTGACTAATCAGGACACTTTCCAAATTTTTCTACCCCCGAGCCAAAATTCAAAAAATTTCCCGAGGGGGCATAGGCACTTCATACCTTCACTGGGGCATATTCTTAACTTGTTTTCTTTTCCATAAAGCAATAAACTGCATTATGACAAAGAGGGGCAAATGTAGACACATAAAAATGACCTGGGCCTGCAAGATCTATTTTACCACTTTCATCCTAACATAATTATGACATTTTAATTATGTCTTTTGTCCACCTTCGACTATTAATTAAATAATTCATAATTATTTAATTAATTCATTTCTTTTTATTCTTCATGATTATTAAATAAATAGATTTTATTTATTTATTTAATGCATCACTAATTATCTAATGTCTTCGCATAATTAAATAAAATTCTCAATTTATTTAATTAATCTTTGCCACTTATTTTTTCCTAATTATTAAATAAATACATCTTATTTATTTAATATGTCAACAATTCTTAACTCTTCTTATAATTAAATAGATTTATTAATTTATTTAATTATTGAGCCCATTCTCTAAATTAAATAAAAAATAATAATTATTTAATTGCCTTATTTGACATCTCCCTCATTTAAATAAAACAATTTATTTAAAATGGTCTCACATGGTTAACTGCCACTTCTTTTAGTAAATAATCTCAATTTAATCAATTATTTACTATCACACTAAATCCATATTTTGAATTAATTTTAATTCAAAATAGTAATATTCTTCTATAAATCAAGTAATTGATAAAATTATTGATTTTCTAAATCTCATCTTCTTGATTTTACTAATTTTCATCTGACTGTCACATTTATTCTCCATCCATGATTTAATTTCTTAAATTAAATCTTGTCCACTCATTTTGAAATCTTACCCTAACCCTAATTGAGAGTTTCCATTTTGAATATTGACCATTGATTCTAGGGCATTTCTCAATCTTCAATCTCATCCATCCATCCAAAATTACATTTTCTATAAAATGTTGATTTTGTCCACATTTTCGACAACTTGAATCTCTTAATTTTTTCTCTTAATATCTTGAAAAGTATTTTTCACTCTCTTGAATTGAGCATTATTTAGCCTTTGTCATTTATTCACTTAGTTTTGCATGTAGGATTGATTTTCTCTTGCATGAGTAATTAAATCCTTCAACACTTTTCTTAGGACTAGTTCATAATATAGAGTTGCTCCTCAAAATCTGAGGGAACTTCACATTTCACCAAGCTAGAAGGTATAATGGAGGTCAGTCATGGAGATTGAAGACACTTGGTGAGCTTGTTTGATTTGTGTTTTCTTTTCATTTCCTTTGCACTTCATTATTTTATTGTGGATTTGATATAATATGCATGTAATTTGCTAACATCTAATCTTGCAGGAAAAATCCATAGTTACACAAGTACTTCTTCTAGATCTATGATTGTCTCATGTCTCTTTTTCAGATAGCTATTTTTTACCCTTCTAATTCTGCAAACTCTAGTAAAATGTTTTGGATTTTTGCAATCACAACAAACAACATTCTTCCATATTTTCTTTTATTCTAGCTATATTTGCACTGATTATCCATGTATCCAAATAAGTTGTGATAACAATAGCCACTAAATGATAAAGATGCCTTGTTCAAATTTTGATTTCTACATTCCATAGCCTTATGTGTAATCTTTTTGCACTTAAAACATTTGGTAGAGAATGATAGAGCATCATTCATTTTACTTTTTGAATCTTTTTCCCTATGTCCAAATTTATTCCAGAAATAATATACATCATTAAAAGATAAGTACCTTTGAGCATTAGGTTGTCTGATGGGAGTCCTTCCAATATTGCTTCTATGATTCTTGAATTTTCCATCTTTTCATTGATTCTTCTTGTTAGGAAGTTGCTTTGTCTTTGGACTCTGTCCTTCTTCAAACCCTAAACCACTTTTATTCATTATAGATCTCTAAGAAATAATCAGCTCATCAAGCATTATAGTGCTTGTCTTTAGTTTATCCTCAAGTCTTTTTTATTTTTCCAGATATGATCCCAAAATTTCCATTTCTTGCTTGAGCTTTACACATTCATCCACCTTTGAATTTTAACTTTTTGATAGTCTTCAAATCTTTTCTTTTTTTCCAAATCTTGTAGCAGTCTAGTAATATCATCATGTGCTCCTTTTAGTTGATAATTGGTTTCTTCATATCTTCTCCTCAAATTCTTGATACAATCATTTTCTTCTTTCAACTTATTCTTCAAATCTTCACTTTCTTTAGAATGTCCAACAAAGATCATTCTTGGAGGAAAAAAGTTCTTATATTTGAATTCTGAGACCTTCCTCAAGTTGTTAGGCTTCTTCAGAGGAACCAAGCTTTGATACCAATTGTTTAATATCTAGAATACTAAGAGGGGGGTGAATCAGTATTCCATAAAACCATTCACATAAGATCCATTTAAACATGATAAAAAACCTAACATAATCAACAAAAGAGAACATGAAATCAAGACAATGCATCATTACACATGAACACCAAGATTTTTACGTGGAAATACCAAAATGGGAAAAACCATGGTGAGTATTAGCTCACAATATATTATATTTGGATATAGTATATTACATGGATCACTACCAGGACTCACTATCCTTGAAAGGCTCATAGATTGAATAAAAAATATGACTAACCGTCAAGATACAAAAGTTATGACTCACTACCAAAAGTATGAATTGATGGAATACACCTTATGTGTGCAGGGTTTAGTTTCAATGAAGCTCTGAATAAGAAGTAATGCTTTGCACTACAATTTCTCAACAATTTTGTTCTGATCCTCAATTGATAAATCATTTAGCCTCGCATATTCAAATATTCCTTAATCCTCTTCCCACTTTACCACACCTCTCTTCTTACACACACCTTTTTTTCCTTCCATCCTCTTCTTGCATTTATTCTTCAAAGAGTCTTATATATATATATATATATATATATATATATATGCAAGTATATCTCATTCATCAATTAGGTCAGCCTAACCAGATGAAAACAAACCAATCAAAAATACTCTTGTCAACACCATATAAGATTTATAACATTTTTATCCATGTAGTGCATTATATCAAGTCAGCGTAGATCTATAGAAAATATCTACAAAGTATATTTAATCTTCTTAATGCATGTCATATGTTAGGTCGACCAAGACTAGGACCTAAATACAAAACCTCTAAACCAACATACACTTCTCAAAGTAAACACCTTCAGATCTAATATTACTTTAGTTTCTCATTACATTAACATCAAAGAGACTACAATTAGAACCACAACATTAGAATTCTCTTCTTAAGAAAATGCGGAGTCTCCCACACTAATATGTTGAGCAATGAAACAACTATAGTGTATAGAGTTAAACTTTGTCAATGATAAATTTTTTCTCTCAATAAAAAACTTCTCTAGATCTTGGATATAGCTATTTGAATGAATCATAATAACAAGGTTAAGAGATTAGAGTCATATCTTTTCTTGTAATGAATTTTGGACTCAAAAAGCAACACACCGATTCATTAGAAAATAATACTTCTAGTAGAGATTAGCTTTCGGTATACCAAATAAGCTTCCTATACTATTGTCACCATGTTGACATCAATGACAACACAGGAACAACTAGATCAATCTATATACACTTCATTCTCATGTTGCAAGACTCCATACTTCCAACAATAGTGTGTGTTTCATATCTCAATATAGTGTGTATTTTTTATTTTTGTATACATTTATTGATAAATTCCAAGAAGGGGACAAAGTTGGGGTGTTGAGTCCATTTGATGGTGCCTCTGTGGGCATTGGGTGGATTCAATCACTATCTATTGTACAAGGAGTCAAATTGAAAGGAACAAGAGATGAAAATATAAATATTTTAAAGGTCACAAGTAACATACCTCTTTCTTATGAAGATAAAATAGATGGATTTATCCATTTGAAAGAGAAACAAGGGACCTTCACTTGGTGGCCACTAAAATATTTGAAAAAAGTGACATAGTTGATGTTTATTATGTACTAGTTGTTAGATAGCTTGGTCCACTACTTTATGCAATAGTTTGAATATGTTTTTCATGGATTTGAGTGTTTTTTGTCTATTTTGGAGCTATATGAGAAAAAAAAAAGGCATTGTAACTCAGTTTTCTCAGTCACAATGCTGAGAAACATACTTTGTAACACATTTTTCAAAGAAAAGACACATATTTATATCTTGTATCTACTGTAAGAACACCTTTTCTCAATAAAACTTTAGTATTTTGCATTATTAATAGTTGTTTCATTATGTGCAAATGAATGATTGATTATACTTTTGTGTTTTATGTTTAAACTTTAAAAGTATTGTCTCATTTCTAGCACTTTTAGGCAAAAATCAATGAACAAAAACAATTAAATAAACTACCAATTGACTAAATATACTACCAACTAACAAAAATCAGTGAATAAATATGACTAAATATAATGATTATGCAATTAATTAATAATGTATCAATATACTACCAGTTGACATAAATTAGTGAATAAAAACAATTAAATAAACTACCAAATAGATCAAAATTATGATTAAAACTAATGACTAAATACAATACTAATGGATGAAAATCAGTGAATAAAAATGACTAAATAAGTGACCAGTTAAGAACAATCAATGACTAAATTAATGACTAAATTAATGACTAAATATATCAATGAATTAAAAATGACTAAATCAGTGACCAATTTACAACAATCAATGACTAAATTAACGACTAAATATATTACCAGATCGATCAATTAGAAAAACCAATTAATGACTAAAAAATGGTTTAGTCATCAATTCAGTAGCGTTATAAATGATTGTCAATAAACTACTAATGGTCAGGTGATCATGTTTAGTCATTTATATGCAGTTTTTAGTAGTTTTTTTTAATCATATATTGTTGTTTTTGTACTAGTGTGTGGTTTGGGAGAATTGCATTTTCTCCACATTTCTCTCCATCTTGGTTTTAGGACTTACGGTTCTATGAATAAGTTAATGAGGTTGATCTCTTGCTTGGTTCAAGAGGAATTGAGATTTTTTGTTGCTAATGTTGGGTTTCAGAGTTACAATATATTACATTAAGTTCAAATAAACAAGATAGTCGTATTTTTTAGGTAAAATTTGTTGTGAAGGTTCTAGATGGACTTACAAGTATTCATTGCATTCTCTAGATTATGTTTAAGTCAAGTATTTTTTCCAAAAAGAGTAGACTAAGTTAAGGATGCATGTACTCGATTGTTTTATATGTTTGCATGGGTGTTGGTTGGCCTTGTGCTAAACACTACCAGTGAAGCTTATGGAAGTGTGTTGATGCATGTTGTGACTCATTTACATCCTCATTTAGAATGTGTATGGGTCACTCTCATTCTCTTTCACCATGGAATATTTGACACTGACCTAATTTAAATTTATAAATAAAAGAAGGCATGTATGGCTGAACTTGGAAGGTTTTCAAGAATGAAGATGGTATAAGTATGAGTTGAGATGTCTAGGAGAGATATAGAAAGATGAGAGATATGTGTGGGTGATGCGAGTTTGAGTAGATAAATTTTAAATTCAAAGTGTTTAGTTCCCAAAGGCATTGAGCTAAAGGTGTACTCTATCTTTCAAGCATGTCTGCAAGAGTGTGAGACAATTGTGGTGGAATTCTTGTTGCATTGAGATATTTTTCTCTTTGTAACGATTCTCTTCTATCTACTTGGTAATTTTATGCTAGTGATCCCTCATTGGACAATGTGTCCTATTCTAGTAGTGAGCTTCTCTAGTAGTGTGCCTCTGTATTCAGTGTTGGAATTCTTTATATTGTGAGCTAATCTTCATTGTGGTTTCTCCCTCATTGGGTTTTCCATGTAAATCTAGTGTTCTTATGTGCATGATTTTACTACTTCATTTTCTATGTTTTCATTTAATAAATGTTTTATGAATGCTTGTAGATCTAACTTCTACTAAGAGTTTTAAAGGTTAAAATTGCTACAACTGATTCACCCCCCTCTTAGTTATCTTGTTCATTAATTGGTATTAGAGCCAAGTTCCATGGAAGAAAATTTTGATTGCTTAAGGTAGATCCGAGATGGAAAGCAAAATCACTTTGGATTGCTCTAAATTTGATGGCACAAATTATGCATTCAGGAAAACATAGATGGGACTGATATCACATGGATTTGAAGTTGAAAAAGCATATAAGACAACATATGTTCCACCTCAAAATGGTCCAAGTACAAGTGTAGAGATCAAGGCACACAAGTCAAATGCTAAGGCAAGATTTTTTATTATGAATAGTCTTTCAAAACCTAAATTAGTTAAAGTCATGAGTTTTAAGATTGCTAAAGAAGTTTGGGATAAGATAAAAATAATCTATGAAGGAGATGATAAAGTTAAACAAGAAAAGTTATAGATATTGAAGGAAAAATTTGAGGCCATACAAATGTCTAAAGATGAATCAATCATAATCTACATATAAAAATTTGATGAGATGGTAAGTGCAATGAGAGGTCTTGGTGCACAAGTCAAAGCATCTAAAGTGGTAAAGAAAGTTCCTAGATCTGTTCCTTATTATTATAGTGAAAAAGGTTTTACTATTGAGGAAGTTGTAAATCTTGATAATTATTCTAGATATCAGATGATTGGTACACTAAATTCTTTTGAGATGAGGAAAAAGGGATTGAAAAATAACATAAATTATGTAGAAGCTTCCTTTAAAGCCAATACATCAGAAAATATTGAAAAATCAGATAAGGAAGATCTTGATGATGTGGAAGATAACTTTGTGAGAAGAATGAAGAAGGGAACTAGTAAGTATAATGGTAAATTAACTTTCAAATGTTTTAGATGTGGTGGTATAGGTCATTATGGTTCAAGATGCCAAAAAAGAACAAAAAGAAATAAACATAGAAAATGAAAAGAAAATAAAGGAAAGATGATCAAAAGAGAATATTATATCAATGAAGATGCTGAAATTTCTGCATCATAAGTTTGATTATGGAGATTTTGATGATAATGAATGCTTGTTTCTTTCCTTAAAATATAAATCTACTTCTTCTAACACTAAAAGATGTGTGAAAGAAAGTGCTCCTGAGAAAGTTGAAGGTACTGTGGTCTCTCCTCTTCATGCTAAACAAGAAAAGAACTATTGGGTTGTTGATAGTGGTTGCTCAAATCACATGACTGGTGAAAAAATTAAGTTTGTTAAACTTGAATAATATTATTAAGGCTAAATTAAGTTTGGATATTATTCTAGTGCTAAGATCTATGGGATAGGTTCAATTAGTTTTGATGGTAAGCATAATACTAATGATGTCTACTATGTTATGGATTTAAGACATAATCTCTTGAGTGTTGGTCAGATGTGTAGTAAGGGATATAATCTTGTGTTCAAGGATGAAATATGTGAAATCATAAAAGGGTCTGAAACTATGATTGATCCTGGCAAGACGACTGAAGGAAACATCTATCAACTTAAAACTGTTGATGACACTGCTTTATGTCTCAGATTAATGATAGTTGGTTATGACACTAGAGGATGTGCTATATGAATTTTGACAACATGGTGAGAATTAGTGCAGTAAAATCTCTAAGAGATTTACCAAGAATCACAAAGCCGACTAATGTTGTCTGCAAGAATTGTCAGTTTGAAAAGCATGCTAGAAACACCTTCAGAACAAATGAACAATCTACTACCAAACTATTGGAATTGATTCATACAAACCTTTGTGGTCCTACAAGGGTGAGAAGTCTACAAGGTGATAGGTATTTTATGCTTTTGGTTGATGATTACTCTAGAATGAAATTGGTTAATTTTCTTAGAGATAAATTTGATGCATTAGACAAATTAAAAATATTCAAATCTATGGTTGAAAATCAAATGGATTTAAAAATAAAATGTTTGAGGTTTGATAGAGATGATGAATTTACCTCCAATGAGTTCAATATATTTTGTGAAGTTTATGGAATAAAAATACAATTTTTTTCCCATATAATTCCTCAACGGAATGGAGTTGCTCAAAGAAAGAAAGAAATGATTCAAGAAGCTTCTAGAACAATGATAACAAAGGAAGGTCTACTAGAAGCCTACTGGAGAGAATAAATTCACACTACTTTCTATGTGCTCAACCGAGTTTAAGAAAAAGCTAACAACACAAAGACCCCCTATGAGCTATGGAATGGAAATATTCCTATTAGTAAGTATTCAAGGTATTTGGTAGAAAATTTTATATTCGGAGAGATTAAAGTATAGGAAATTTTGATGCAAGATATGATGAGGGTATCTCCCTTGGATACTCTACAAGAAGCAAAGCTTACAAATGTTACAATAAAAGGCCGAAAAAGGTTGTAGAAAGAAAAAATGTCAAGGTTGATGAAGCATTGGAAAATTTAATTGAAGTTGATGGATATGTGTTAGATGAACCTAATTGTAGAGAAGAAGAAGAAAAGGGTGGAGAACAATAACTGAAGAATGAAGAGGAAGAAGCTCCGGAAAAGGCTCCTAAAACCCCTAAGTATGTGCAAAAGACTCATTTCAAAGATAAATTCATTGGAGACAAGAGGAAAGGTGTATTGACAAGAAGCAAAGATGTTGAAGTTGAGCCCAAGATAGTGAATGAGGCATATAAAGATGAAAGAAATGGAAGAATAAATTATGTAAATTGAGAAAATCAAACTTGGGAATTGGTTCATAGACCAACAAAAAAGAACACAGTTGGAAACAAGTTGGTTTTCAGAAAAAAAACAAAATGAGAATGGAGAAGTGATAAGAAACAAGGCAAGGCTTTTGTGTAAGGGTTACTCACAAGTGGAAGGTATAGACTTTCAAGAGACGTTTTCTCTGATGGGTAGAATGGAAGCTATCAAAATGTTTTTTGAATTTTCTGCTTATTAGGAATTCAAGGTTTACTAGATGGATGTGAAGTCTGCTTCTCTGAATGGAGAGCTAAAAGAAGTTTACATGGAAAAACTAGAGGGATTCTAGTTGTTAGATCAACTAGATATGGTCTATAGATTGAAAAAGGTGTTATATGGCTTGAAGCAAGCTCCCAGAGCTTGGTATGCAAGGTTGGACTGATATTTGATTCAACAAGGTTTTAGCAAAGGTACTGCAGATAACAATCTTTATTTCAAAACCAGGGATGATAATATCTTGATAGTAGTTGTGTATGTGGATGAAATTATCTTTGGAGGAAATGAAACTATGTGTAAGATGTTTGCTGAAGAAATACAGAAAGAGTTTGAGCTGTTTATGTTTGGTGAGATGAATTTTTTTCTTAGACTACAAATCAATTAAACAAACAAAGGTATTTTTATTTCATAATCAAAGTATGCAAAAGAAATGTTGAAGAATTTTGGAATGAATAACTCCAAACTGATATGCACTCCTATGGTAACTAGTTGCAAATTGAGAAAGGATGATGATTCACCTAATGTTGATCAGATAAAATATAGATCGATGATTGGTGGATTGATGTATCTAATTGCTACCAGACCAGATATCATGTATGTAGTTTTTCTTGTGGCCAGATTTCAAGAGAGTCCCAATGAAACACATGTTGCAATTGTCAAGAGTATATTCAGATATCTAAAAGGAACTTTGGATCTTGGTCTATGGTATCCTAGGAATACTAAATTTACACTAAGTTCTTATATAGATGTAGATTGGGTAGGTTGTGTTGACGATAGGAAAAGTACAAGTGGTGGGTCATTCTTTCTTGGATGTAGATTGGTATCATGACTGAGTAAGAATCAAGATTCAATTTATTTATCCACTACAGAGGCTAAGTATATTGCTACAACATCTTGTTGCACACATTTTTTATGGATGAGATAGACATTGAAGGATATCAAAGTAATGTATAATGATCCCATCTCTATTTTAACTGATAATACACTTGCACAATTAATATTTCAAATAATCCATTGATATAATCAAGGACAAAGAATATATCAATTAGGGATCACTTTTTGAGAGAGAAGGTCATGGAGAATGAAGTAAATCTTGAGTATGTACCTTCAAAGGATCAAATTCTTGACATATTTACTAAGTTTCTTCCTAAAGATACCTTTGAGTATCTATGGGAGAAGTTGGGTGTTATTTCCCCTACTTTTTTTAAACTAGATGCATATGGAGATATATCAATCAAGTGGATGTACGGATCTATCTTCTTTTTGGACTAATGTTTGGTGGCTATCTCTCAGGGGGAGTAGGTAGTGTCACTATGTAGTTGATTGGATGTACTCCTAAGGGGGAGTATTTAGTGTTGGTATTGATCTTGGTTAAATTTCAAAAAGAGAAAATAATACAAAAAATCCTTTTTATTTACCATTGATGTCAAAGGGGGAGAGAAAAGTATCATGTGAAAAAGTTGATTCATTAAGGAAATTTTTTTTAGAGCTATGGTGTCGTCTTTAATGGTTTTTCACGTCAAGTGTTTCCATTAATGCCAAATGGGGAGATTGTTGAAAGTATAAGGTGTTTTTAGTGATGTCAACTGGATGGTGTTTTCATTGGTGTCAAATATGTGTAGAGGAAGCTAGTTATTGACTATATATGTTGAGGATATTGATAATATGTTAATAAATAAGTTTTTGTAGTTTGTGCATGTATAGTTGAGATATTGAAGAAGTGTTGTGAGTACATGGATTTATCCTTATATTTCTATGTCTGGAAATGTGTTAGAGTGAAGTAATGTCCTGAAATGATGTCTTTGGTACTTGGTCTCCAAGTGCTTTTGATAAAATTTAATAAATGAAGAAAATAGTATCTTATAGGTATTAAGTGTATGCTCCAAGATGTGCTATGTGTTTCTTTTGTGTTGATTCTATGCTTGTGCAGACTTGAGGTATTATTCATGATTTTCTATAGTTGCTATATCTAGAATTTGGGCTTCTAAATCATTGTATAGTGCGAGATATTTTCACCAATGTGTGAACTAGGAAATTTTATATTTTAGCCATGGTCTGGGAGAATTGTGTTTTCTCCACATTTATTTACATCTTGGTTTCAAGACTTGCAGTTCTAAGAATAATTTAATGAGGTTTCTCTCTTTCTTGGTTCAAGAGGAATTGAGATTTCATGTTGCTAATGCTGGGTTTCAGAGCTACAATATATTACAGTAAGTTCAAATGAACAAGATGATCATATTTTTTAGGTGAAATTTTTTGTGAAGGTTTTGGATGGACTTACCAATATTCATTGCATTCTCTAGACCCTGTTCAAGTGAGGTATGTTGTCTAGAAATAATGGACTTGGTAAGGATGTGTGCACTTGATTTTTTTCTATGTTTGTATGGGTGTTGGCCAAAATTGTACTAAACACTACTAGAGAATCTTATGGAAGTGTGTTGAGGCATGTTGAGACTCATTTATATCCTCATTTAGAATTTGTATGGGTCACCCTCATTCTCTTCCATAGTGGAATGTTTTGGTGCTAACCTAATTTGAATTTATAAATAAAACAAGGTATGTATGGCCAACCTTGGAAGGTTTTCAAGAATGAGATGGTATAATTATGAGTTGATATGTTAGTGAGAGACATAGAAAGATGAGAGATATGTGTGGGTGATGTGAGTTCGAGAAGATCAGTGTGAAATTCAAAGTGTTGAGTTCCTAAAGATAGTTAGTTGAAGATGTACTCTATCTTTCAAGCATGTCTACAAGAGTGTGAGAAAACTTTGGTTGTCTTCCTATTGCATTGAGATATTTTCTCTCTATAACAATTCTCTTCTCTGTACTTTGTAATTTTGTGGTAGTGAGCCCTCATTGGACAATGTGTCCTATTCTAGAAGTGAGCCTCTATATTCGGTTTTGGAATTATTTATATTGTGAGCTAATCCTCACCATGGTTTTCCCCTCATTGGGACTTCCAAGTAAATCTTGTTTTCTTATGTGCATGATTTTACTACTTTCAATTTCTAGGTCTGCATTTAATGAAGGTTTTGTGAATGCTTGTAGATCTAACTTTTGTTGAGAGTTATAAAGGTTAAAATTGCTACAAATGATTCACTCCCCTCTTAATTGTATTGTTCATTAATTGTTATCAGATCCAAGGATGAAATATCAAGGAAATATTACCAAAGGAATGAGAACATTCTAAACCTAAAATCACATTTTCCACATACATACTATTTCACATACAACTCAATGCAAACAAAATAGCTATATATGCAAGAAGACATGATCTAGTGTATGTGTGTGTATTCTTAGAGCCATGGTGCACATGTGATTCTTCTAGATTGTATTCCATCTCTCCAATGATGCTCTATGTCCTCATTTAGGATGGGAAACCAATTCCTTGCATCCACATCATTCAACCAAAAAGGTAGTTAGTCTGAATTCATACTGTTATAACATGATATAAATAATTCACTAATACCACAAAGATAATAAATTCATGTTGTAGTGTATGAAAAAGGATCCATTTTTCACACTTAATTTTGGAATGGATAATTAATAATAAAATGAGCTTAATGATGCCTTAATTTAGTTTTGTAATATGTTTTACATATTCACATTTAGTTTAGGGCTTTATTTATTGAAATGGACCTAATTGTGCCTTATTTTTGGTGTTGTAAGGTGTACCTTTACAATTTCACACTAATATAGGGCTTCATTAATTAATTGATGTTAATTATGCCTTAATTGGCCCCTTTAATTCAAATCCAATCCAAATTAATTGTATTTTGTATGGTTATGTAGTGTTCAAGTTCTACTCAAGCACTCAAAGAAACATTTATAATCAAGTTTCATGATCAAGATCTACATCCATTGAACCCAATTCATGCAAGTTGCAAATCTACAATCTAAGGTTCAAACAAAGGTTTTTGTGAGTTGTGACATTACATTGTGCATTCATCATTCCTTAATTCTATTTTGTTTCATTTCAAGGTTTAATTACCAAAATGGGGTTTTACTTATTCACCTAACAAAACACATTTTTCAAGATCCTTTGAAGAGAAAAATTGAAGAAATTTGAAAATATTTAAAGTTGCAAGGAAAGTTTTCATTTCATGTAAACTCTTCTACTAAATTTATTTGTGGTTGTCTGATAGTGAGAATCTATAATTTTGGGAGTGTAGACACAACAAAAGAGAATCTATACCTTGATTTAACTCACCTTTTGGTTGTTAGTCATCTCATTTTTTGGATCTCATTTTATTGAATTAAATAGTAGAAAATAGGGTTATTTATTAGCATTTTGGTGAACCCCTTTTTTTCATAACCCCATTTTTTTTTGTTTCATTGTGGTAAACTTGAGTTTTATCATTGTATTTTCCGATTTTGGAGTCCTTTTTCACCCTAGATTTAGATCTTGCATTCATTTTCATCTCTTTGCATTGAATTGAGTCTCATTTATTATGTCTAGTTTGCATTAACTTTTCATTTCATTTAGGGTTTTAGGATTTCATTTTTGCATCTCTTGAAATCTAAAAATACAAATTTGCATATCATTTATATATAATTACATCATATTTATTTTTATTTTAAAATTGAAACAAAATTGCATATCAAACTAGGTTTTCAAGATTGTCATTTTGTCACATTTTGCACTTTCATTCAACATTAAATTCATAGAAAAATCAAATTGTAACTTGTTGTATCAGATCAAAATATGGAAACTAATAAAATCAACTTAGAAATATATAAAAACACTTTTCAAAACCCTAACCTAAGACCCATTCCCCTAGGGTGAATGAGTCCCTAATCAAGGTCATTTCCTAATTGTTTGGGCATTAAAACATTCATTTTTGTATTTTTGTTTGTTGTTTTCAGATCTCTATTTTTGTTTACATAATTTCAATTTCTTTAATTTAATCATATTTAGCTTCATTTGATAAAGTTAGTGCATTGTGTGATTTCAAAATTGTATTTACAAGACATTATTTTTAGGATTTTGCATAGTGTAATCAGAAAATCACCTTGTTTTAAATATGAAAATATGAGAATGAACAAGTGTTTAAGCAATATGTGGAGATCCTTGTTTTCCTTGGTTGATGTTTCAATTTGTGTTTTTGGAAATGATCCTAACGCAACTGACCCTAACCGTGATCAACCAACTCCTAATGAGTGTCCTCATGAAGTTTACATCATAGGAGAAGATGATGCTAGCATGCATGAGCTCATAAATGATTTCCTTAACAATCTTGAGAATAATGCATCCTTTTATCCTTCAATGAATCAACCAACACAACTTTAGATTTTTGGTCTATTACATCTTGAAATTGAGTCATAAAATAAGCCTAAACTTCCAAAAATGAGTGAGCCGAACTCCTCTAATCAAGTACATACCTATCCATCTATGTTAACAAAGTGATCAACACTCCCATCAACCTAGAAGAGACTTATGGCCAACGATTTACGATCTTAACTAAACAAGGATGTGACATAACTAATAAGCATTCAATTAATAAATATTTAGAACAAATTCCTATTGAAGAAACAAAAGGATTAGGATATCAAGATCCTCCTCTCAACATAAGTGTCCTCCTTCCTAAGGAACAACCAATGCCTCATAAGGATGATAAGGGAATCTTAGGCCCTCCTCCTTAACATCTATCTCAACAAATTGGTGAATCCAGAAAGAAATATAAAACTTATAAACTCAATTAATTACCATTCGTACATTCTAAAACACAAATTTAACAAAAAATGGAAGAACTTCTTAATGCAATATGGCTCACATTACCACCTCCTAGTAGAAGTAGTAAACCTAAGAAAAAAATGAATTATTGTGCATATCATAGAACCCTTGGTAACCTTATTGATGAGTTTCATTCCTTAAGAGGGATCCTTGAGAAATTTACAATAATCCATTAACACATAATTTTTTCTCCTTTCCATGTAATAGTTGTAGGATCCTAGCATCCTCACTATTAAATGTTTTACATTCATTGCAAATAATTCTCTTTATCACAAGGAGCTAATTCTCATCACCCATCTCAACTCATCATTTTCATGCACTTAGTGGGGGTAAGGAGTTAGACAACCTTGTCCTAGCTTTGGAATTTAATGGTGTCCCTTTGGCTAGTTGTCCACCTTCCATATATATTGACCAAGATTAG
This sequence comes from Sequoiadendron giganteum, assembly GCA_007115665.2. Lineage (NCBI taxonomy): Eukaryota > Viridiplantae > Streptophyta > Pinopsida > Cupressales > Cupressaceae > Sequoiadendron > Sequoiadendron giganteum. The sequence continues at coordinate 580,053,189 of CM021105.1, forward strand.
TATGCAAATGACCTGTTATAGGTTGACTCACATGAGCCTTACTAGTATTTTGTTTTATTTTCTTTTTCATCTTTTTTTATGTGATTGCATGTGCATAATGTGATCCTATGTAATGTTCCATTTGATGTATCTCTCTTTTTGCGCATTCCTCTATATGCATCTAGATTCTTCTATATGTCATAAATATTTTATCCTTTTCATTTGTCTTGTATTTTCCTTTTAGGGATGACACAAGGCGTCAAGATATTTAGGTCTCTTCCATGTTGACCTGAAATATTTTTCTTTTCTTTTTTCTCTTTTTGTGTCATTCTTCTAGTTCTATGAGTATTTGGGGAATGATGACATTTACAAGCTCTATAACAACATTTTAGAAAAGATATACTAACCTCGAATCCATAGATCCCTTGTGTATTTTTGGGGGAAACCCCTCCTTCCTTTTTCATGGCATAGCTTCATTTCAGAAACATATGACTTGGCATAGGGCTTTTTGAGTAAGCTCTCATGTCTTAGGATTGAACACTGGCTACTTTAAATAAATTTCTTATAGCAATGGTGTTAGCAACCGCTTTAAAGTGGGGGAATACATTGACAATATCTTTCAACATTCTCATGTTTTATGGTGTGATTATTTTCTTGTGATGCATCCTTTTCTTGGTGGTGTCATTGGGTTTGATGTCCTCCAAGAGTGTGACATTTATTAGTGTACTAATTTCCTCTTAGTGGTGATGTGACACATTTCATTTCATAAGTTTTGAATCTTTTACTCTTGAATTTTCCTCTCTTGGATATATTATACACGATGTTCCCTAAGAAGAAGACCTTACATGAACTAAGAAAAATCCCATTGAACGAAAACCTTTACTAGCATTATTGTTCATAAGTGTTTACTATAATACAACTTGTTAACCTTGTGAAGCTCAAACCCCTAAATTCAAGTCCACCTAGCATAACACACCTTTCTTGCATGTGGAGCCTTTCCCTTGTTCATAGGTGCTTAGCATAACGTAGCTTGTTAAGCCCTATGAAGCTCAAAAATCTAATCAAGGCCACTTAGAATAACACATTCCTTGATTTCATGTGGAGCCTTTCCAAGTGACACCTCATTGAAGTTATCAGGAGGATACCTTTGATATGGTATGGGAGCCTAATATAATTATCTCATTTGCCACCCTTTGGGAGACTCACCTAGTGGACAACTAGAAGTTCCACTACCTCAGAGTGAGAACACAATGAAATACTTAGATGTGTTTCACGCCGATCAAATACTCTAGACTTGATCTTCCTAGAATTTTATGTTTTATGATTGAGTATTGTTTTCATTGTTGCATACATAAGTGTTTTGAATGTCTAATTTAGTGTGAGTTTGTGCTTTCACTCATTCTCTCACTAAAGTGGGGGCTAAAAGTAGTGTAGGAAAAAGTCCCTTTTTCACACTTAATTTGGGAATTAATAATTAATAATTAAATGAGATTAGGGTATGTGCAGGATCATGATGGGCCAAAAAGTGGCAATATGTAAGTGATATGATGGCCCATGTGGCTGGTGACTTATTGTTGACCCAAAACTAATGAAATGAAAAGGGTTTTTAAAGGAGATTCTCATCTTTCCACCAATATAAATTATTCTTTACTTTGAATTTAATAAATAATTATTATATATTTTCTATAAATGAATTACGACTAAAGTTTTGATTGATAGGTTGATTGAAAAACATCTATAACTTTCAAATGGTATCACATTTTTTGAATCTGAAACATGCATCAGATTCTATACTTTGCATACTACAGGATTTTAAACAAAAATGAATTTCATGAAGTTTTGACCAAGTTAAGGTGGTCAGACATACAAGTTTTTATATTTTTTAAAAGTTGTAATAAAAAAATCATAACTAATTATTTAGTTGGAAAAAAATTAAAAAAACATATTCATCACATTTGGACATGAGTCCTCTACTTATATATTAAATCTTATAAAAAACTATTATTATTTTATTGTGGTTAGGGTGGTTAGATAGACACCTAATTCTTATTTTTGCCTTGAAATTTAAATACTACTGCATTGAAATTTCAAATTTTCACCAAATAGATTTAAAAAAATAAAAAATAAACCTAGTATTTTAGAAACTACATTCAATTTTCTATAGATTCTATTCTTACATATTTTTGAAATAATATAGATAACTTATTCAAATTTTTACGTCAAGTTGCCTAACTCTGATTTTACATCACCACTTAAGGACCTATTTTTTCCATGATGATCTTGCACATACCCCTTAATGATGCCTTAATTTAGTGTTGTAATATGTTTAACATATTCACATTGAGTTTATGGCCTTATTTATTGAAATAGACTTAATTGTGCCTTATTTTTTGTGTTGTAAGGTTTACCTTTACACTTTCACACTAATCTAGGGCTTCATTAATTAATTGAGGTTAATTATGCCTTAAATTGGCCCCTTTAATTCAAATCCAAGCCTAATTAATTGAATTTTTCAAGGGATGAAACCCAACATTCATAAATTTCATAACATAATGTTTAACATTGAGTAATGTGTGTCCTAGGTAAGTGACCTAGGACCCATTTTCCATAGGGAAAATGGGTCCTCATGTACGCCTAGGACCTAAATAAAATATATTGGTGATTTTTTAATGATTTCCAATGAATATTCAAATGTGTATTCAAATGTCAACTTGTGTTATTTGAATTTTGATAATTAATGTTAAGATATGTATAAATAAGAGGTCGTTTCACCAAGTTTCAGCTACAAAATTTATGAGAAAATTTATGATAGTAGGTTTATGATATCAAGAGTATTTTCAAGGAATTTAAGAGAATATTTAGTGAACATTATTGCAGCAATCAAGATTCTTATTATCACGTCAAAGTCATATTGCATCATGCATGTTTTTTGAGCTAATATGGTTATGTAGTATTCAATATCTATTCAAGCATTCAAAGAAACATTTCTAATAAAGTTTCATGATCAAGATCCACATCTATTGAAGCCAATTCATGGAAGTTGCAGATATACAATCCAAGGTTCAAACAAAGTTTTTGGTGAGTTATGACATTACATTGTTCATTCATCATTCCTTAATACTATTTTGTTTCATTTCAAGGTTTAATTACCAAAACGGGGTTTGACCATGATAATCCCCCATTCACCTAACAAATAAATTTTTTATCTCTTCGATGTGTGATTGCAAATTTTAGGTGGAAGATCCTTTGAGGAGAAAAATTTAAGAAAGTTGCAAAGTTGTCAAAGTTTGAAGGAAAGTTTTCATTTCATGAAAACTCTTCTACAAGATTTATTTTTGGTTGTTCAACAATGTGAATCAAGAATCTGGGAGCGTAAACATAATAGAAGAGAACCCAAAAATAGACTTTAGAGAGCCCTAGCTAGAACCCATTTTCCATAGGGAAAATGAGTCCTTAGTGAGCTTCAAAAAGTGACTTTTGGTGGATGGTACACATCATTCTCCCTTTTCCAGATCTACCTTTTGATTGTTGTTTCCATTATTTTTCAGTATAGTCTTTCATTTGAATTTTATAGCTTGCATTTTGGAGTTTGTTTGATGGTTTTAATCTTTCTCCCCAAATTTCTATTCGACTCATATCCCCCTCCTTTCATAAAGGATAAATTCAATAATTCATCCCTTCATTTGACTCACCTTTTGGTTGTTAGTCATCTCATTGTTTGGATCCCATTTTCTTGAATGAAATAGTGGAAAATAGGGTTATTTATTATCGTTTTGGTTCAAAACCCCATTTTTTTGTTGTTTCACGTGTTTATATTTGTATAATCAAACGTAACCAATATTTTCCTTTATATTAAAATAATAAATTAGAAAAATCATAGAATAAAGGTCCTCAAAATATATTTTTGGCATCATAATTTAAAATCAATATTGAAGTATCCAACTTAAAGTAGTTAAATAACATAATCAACTTGGTCCAAAAATAGGGTGTGAAAATTTTTTAGGACCACACCACAACCCTCATCTATACATTAATGTTATTATCACTCAATATAATGTCAAAAGAGTGCTAGTGGATAATGGGTCTAGTCTAAATATTTTCACTTTGAATTTGATTCACCATCTTGGATACTCAAAAGAAGCTTTGAATCTTAAAATAATAACCATCAAATATTATAAAAATTAAGGAAAAGAGTTGATTGGGATAATACATCTATTAATTGAAGTGGGTTTTGCAAAACAACAAACACACATTGTCAATATTGATATTACTTACAATATACTCTTGGGCCATCCATGGATCCACACAATTCAAGTTGTACCATCTATCTTCCATCAATTTCATTATAAAGAAAAAGGGGTCCTAAATCAAATACATAGAACACTAGGGTCAATTAATTTTTCAAAAGAAAATTAGAATTGAAATGAAGGTATTTAGATTGAATTTCAACTAAGAAGGTGAGCCAATCAAACATTGATATGATTCTTTAGGGTCTTGGAAATGAATTGGAATTAAATTTCTTATATTAATATAATTGAAGCTCATGCCATAATATGAAAATGCAAGATTTCAAAAAATAGGAAATAGAAATAGAAATTTTGACACCAGATATGGGCTGAGAAGGACACTATGCACCTGTGATATAAATTTCAGCTAATTTTCTTAGGAAATTGGTTTCAATGGAATCACTAGCCTACTGGGTATTTTTTAGATCTTTTTTCACAATCCTCTAATGTCAAATCATCACTTATGTTTCCCATTTGCAAACTTTTTGGATCACTATTGGATATTTCTATAATTGAGTTTTCGTGAGTTGTCAAGGTGTAGGGTTTCAAATACAATAAAAAATAAAGTGTCTTCAAGCTTCTTTTGATCCTCTTTAACCTAATATTTTCACATTCATAAAGTGAGGAAATGCTGGTCCATTTTAGGGGCTTGCCTCATTCAAACCCTGCATAATTGTTTCCACTTACACAATGGCAATGTCAATGATAACAGGATAAATGAAAGGAAGGAATGATGAAATCACAAAGTGTTGAAACTCACCACCCTTCAATGGCTTTCTTGAAGGATTGAAGTCATGCACATCAATTCAAGGGTCTTGGATTTTTCTTGCTTGATTTTCTTCAACTATTGAATTCTTTGGAGTCCTACAAAAAGGGTTAGTCTTAAAAAAACAATAATAATTTATGAACACATAAACTCACATACACCTAGACATGATGTTGAATCTTTAATTTCTACAATAAATCTTTAATAAATACTCTTGACTTCCCGAATAATGCTCTTAATGTTCACCTCTTTTCACTTAATGTTCAAATGATGCAATAAATAGGTATTTATATGCATTTAATCTAATTTATTGAAAATTGAATTATGATGACTGACTTTAGACATTTCAATTTCAAATTTAATAAAATGTCATCATAGACATATTTGAATTTGGAGCCAAAATAAGGGATATAGTTGTCAGTGTCCCAACCCTATTTTTAGAAAATTTAAATTTCAGAGATAAAGAATTAAATGAGAGCATTTATTTTATGCTTGTAAATTGTTGGAAAATATTTTAAATTGGACCATAGAATGCATAATTTAGGAAATTAGGGGGTTAATTAGGCTCAATAAATTATGGGGGTAAAAAATAGTGTGAAATTATCAAGGGTGATAATTTATGATGCTATATTTAGCCCCCACTTTAGTAAGAGTATGAACTTATGCTCAGACTCACACTAAAGTAGAGAAATATATGTGAAGAGGGGTCCAATTGTATAAATGTTGAAGATATAGGATGACTAAAGATCAAGAGGAAGTGCACGAACCACCAAGATCTAAGATGCCATGTAAAACCAACATAAGAACAAAGGAAGACACATGTACAATATGTAGGAAGACAACATACACAAACACACATGTTAGAAAACATGAAGCATACATGATGAACACACATGAAATGATGTAACATAAAGATGGAAACAAACATTGTGTAAACATGATGTAAACATGAAGAAGACACACAAAATAAAAAGAAAAACACAAGGTTATTAGTAAGAGATTCGAGTTAGTAAGGTAAAGAGAGGTCAGTCATAAATTGTCCCAAATACCAAAAATTATCCATCAAATGTGTTTTTTGATAAATTGATGCTTTCACAAGGATGTAAAATAACTAATGAAACACATGGCTCCATTGGAAAGCAAGTTGTGTAACGCTAGGTGGCCATGTTAAGAAGGGGTGCTCAAGTTCATAACCCATCAAGCTCCATTATGTTGAATTCATGAACTATCTTGCAAAAAAATCACTTCATGGAGCACATAAAACTCACCTAAGGGGTGTAACAAACTCACCTCAAGGGGTGCAAAAAACTCGCATCAGGGGGTGCAACAAAACTCACCTTAGGGGTGCATAAATTTTAATGTCCCAGGGGATGAATTGATAATCACACCTTAGGGGGTGTTACAAAAGACACCACCACCAAAGGGGGTATGTCAATAGGTCAAACATCACAAGTCAAAATGGATAAGTATAATAGATGCCCCCCTTAAAATTTCTACATACTTGGTATGTTGGTATTTTAAGGAGAAAGAGGGGAAGAGGGGATCCTTGAAAAGAATTCACACCTCCCACAACTAGTTATCCTTGCCCCCCAAGCATAGAGACAAGGAAAATCACACCAAGGACTATCTTGTTGGTGCTATGAAAAATATGGTTGCACTTAAGATTATACCACCATGAATGGCAATGAGAAAAACACATAAGGCTACAAATGCCACATAGTGATGAGCAACATGATAGGATGAATACCATTATTAATTAGAGGAAATCGGTACATCAAAACATGGAAGAGCACCACAATCCTCAAGATGTTTTATTTTATTATTCAAGGCTTGACATTCATTGGTAGAATGACCATGCACTAAATGATATGCACAAAATGTTTTTTTGTTATAAAATTTATTTAATGTTCTTGGAGGAAGAGTAATTAGGCAAGCTTTGAGAAGCATCGACAAGATAATCTCTTGATAAATAGTAGGGGAAATTTCTTTCCCTTGTGAAGAAAACATTTCTTTCTTATCACAAGATTTCATACATAAAATAGATGATAAGGCATTAGATAAAGATGGAGATGAAGGTTGGAAACCCAAACCATACTTGGAAAAATTTGGTATAGAATTCACTTGATCCCTATCATTTTGTTTCATGTTTTCATTACATCCATGTTTAGAAAAATTTTTTTATCCAAGAACATAACATGCTTCCAACTCAGATGAAGATAGTTTATCTACATGCTTCTCAGAAATATTGGATTCTTCCAAAGCACACAAACCCTTTTTAAGTTTTTAAAGTTACACATCTTCCTCTCATGGGGGATGGGAGTTGAAGAGTGTAATGCCCTTCCAATATTTAACTAAATAAACACAACAAAATAACTAGAAAGGTAATAAAAGATGATATGCTTACATTCAAATATAAAAATTTCTTAATGATATGGATTATTAAAATGTGAAACCTATGGCACTGCAAAAATACAAAGGATTATTTCACCAGTTAGATATTACATAACTAACTTACAATTAAGTTTATGAGAGAGAGCCAATAATCAAGCTTGTGACAGTAGTGAAATATCACTACCACAAAAGAGGTTCATTTTCATAAATTTATTATGCAATTAAATACACGATACAATTAGTAATTTATATATATTCTCATTGCTGAATTGAATTCAAGTGATAATATGAATATATTTATATACATATAAATGATCATTAATTGAATTATTAAAAATTATCGAGGTTTTGAAATACATATATTTGATTGCTAAATTGGTTGAACAAAGAAGTCATGAAGCATTCTCTATGTTTACATTATGCTTGGTAAAGTATTGTTCACAATAAATATATTCATTGCTATCGATTCACATAGCCATGGAAGAAATGCTTTTCAAAGAATCTATTTTTATTCCATAGAAGATTTATTGCTTTTTCTAACATAAAAAAAACGTCAGCAACTATACCTAATGATTTCTTAAAATATTATACACCAAATACTTTTTTTAACAGACCGTCGTTGACCCATAAATTAGTACAGTATCTGCGCAAACCCTTTTTCCTAAAATTTAACACACAAAATACAATGTGTAGTTTTCAAAAATATCTATAGTTTATAGTGAGTCACATAGAGTCTTTTTCAATCAACAATTTTCTAAATGCATTTTTATTATAACAAAAACCTCATATAACCAAACTTTTTCATCAATCTAGTTGTCGCTTTTAAAAACTTGCAAACAAAAAATAGAGTAGATGAGTACTCCTCTCCTCCCAACCATAGGACTGTAAAGTCCACCCTCGAGTGGGAGACAAAGTCCATATGCACATCCCATATGAAAGAATAAAAAAATATAAACATTGGCACACTTACAAAGAATCTTCTCATGGAATTCTCGCAAAGGAGGAGAAGGGGGATTCCCTTCCCTCTTGGGGATCAACAATACATGTTCATACACATTCAATTCCTTCTTCAACACTTAACCTTCTCCATCACAACACCCAATTCACATCACCTTCACAACCTGCAACTCCATTTTCCACCGAACACCCAATCCTCCCACACGTCATACTTCCACAACTAGCCACTCCATACTCCACCCAACACCCAACTCCATTACCACATATATACACAAATACATTTAATATCATGAATCCCCAAGAGAGGCTCCACACCCTTCTCAACCCCAAATAAAGGAGGCTCTATGCCCTTAGGCAAGATCTGCTCCTTATACACACCCATGAACCCATTACAAAACAAGATTCTTCACAAAATAGAAAGTAGTACAAATATTATCCACACAAAAAACAAAGTTTCTCAAACATGAAAAAACTTCATCAAATTTTTTGAATCAAAACACAAACTAACCTTAGTTGTCCAAGTTAGGATCAGCCCAATATCCAAAGCAAAATACCCAATTTCTTCTCTCAATCAAGGTCCCTCTTTCCCATGCTCTTTCAACCACTTGCCAAAGAACAACCGTCTTCACACCCCCCTTTTTCCAAAGAAAAATGAAGTAAAATAGCAAAAATAATTTCCCCACAACCATACCAATTCCCTCTTAAAATAGAATTTCACCCATCTCTTCAACTTCCCACAAAACCCAAACCAAATCAAAAGATTATTCAAATAAAAACATAGTTCCCTTCACAAATAAACTAGCATAATAAACAAGTCACTCCAAACATTGGCCACCCTTCAAAATTAAAAACCAATAATTAAACATTTGGCATTTGGACCTTGTCTCCAATTCTAAAGGAATCTAGACTGTCCACTTGCAATATCTCAATAGAAGCATTAGTGCATTTGGAAGTTATAATCAAAACATTAAATATAAACATTAAAATCAAATCAAATAATAATAAGATATATCATGGTAATTAAAATAATATTATCTAAATACCAACCATATCCAAATTTTCCAAACTAACTGAATATAAAATCAACCAAAGTCTCAAGAGTAATACTAGTTATTCCTCACAAAGAGCCCTCATCACCACCATGGGGTGATGTTATTGATGTAGAAAAAAGTTGAGAAAATGAAACACAAGACTATCTTGGTTTATATTGTGATATGTGTATTCTCCCATACTTAAGGGTGTAAAATCTAATGAACCCCAGTCATCCCCAAAATAGGTGTTTGAAGATGAATTGTTAGCTGTGATCAATATTTATATTTGACTCTTTGTACCTTGATGGCAAGATTTTAGACTCCTCTTTGAAACAAGGTGCAAAATCTAACTTCCCCCAATCAACATCTAAGAGTTTTGTTGTAGGTGAAAGATAATTAGGATTTCCATCATCTTGTATAGGTTCTACATTTGAATTTGTAATCAAAATATTAAGAGAGTTGGGAGTGTTATGATCATGTTGAACTTGTGAATTATAACTTTGTTCATCTACTTTAGTTGTGTATATCTTGTTATTATATTCATACTTCATCTCATGGTGAAGAGCATACGAGACTCCCTTCATGGCATGAATACATGGTCTACTTAGGAGAATATTGTATGAAAGAGGTCCTAACATGATATGGACAAGGGTATGCAAAACCACGGGTCCAACCTCAATGGGTAGTGTGATCATTCCTAAGAATTTCTTATTAACATTGTAAAAGCCATAAATATTAACATCATTGGGTTCTATAAGATTCTTGTCCACACCAATTTAATCTAGGAGATCAATGCTATAAACATTAAGACCCACTCTATTGTCTATGAGAGTATACATAGCTCCAATTTCATTAATGATCACCTTTATCATTAAGGCTTCATTTTTATTTTGTATCTCAAGCAAGGGTAATTCATATTGAGGAAATGTAATATCTAACTGTCATTTGCATACAATCAAATAAGGTGGACACATCATTTAGTATAGTAGGATATGGGACATCAGTCTTCCACAAAACCTCTTGGAGAATCTTGCTATGTGTAGGTGATGTTTTAATCATATCCCAAAGGGAGATTTTTTTTGGATTACGATAAAGTTTCTCAACAAGATCATATTGTTTACCACTACACTGAGGAATACTATATGTATGAGAAACTGTGTGATAACTTTGATTGTTGTGACACATGCTTACTAGTGAGTTGTCTTGAAATTTCAAGATACTGCTAGGGGGTTTACAAGGTCCTATAATGGGAGGTTAACCAATTGTTACTTCAACATTCATAACCTCAAATGATTTATCTCCTTGTTGATGACCTTCTATTGATGGTTGATCTAATGTCACCTTAGCATCTTCATCTATGTCATCCTTATTACTACCTTTTGAAATAAATGTATCAATGATTTCATCCTCTTGTGCCATAATATCTTCCCAACTAGGAGAGGTATTGGGAGAGAAAAAAACAAGATTTTTATGATACTCAACAATTGGATGGGTATGTGCAGGATTGTCATGGAAAAAACAGGCCCTTAAGTGGCAATAAAAATCAAAAAAATCAGAGTTAGGCAATTTGACATTAAAATTTGAATAAGTTATCTATATTATTTCAAAAATATGTAAGAATAGAATCTATAGAAAATTGAATGTAGTTTCTAAAATACTAGGTTTATTTAAAAAAAAATCTATTTGGTGAAAATTTGAAATTTCAATGCAGTAGTACTTAAATTTCAGGGAAAAAATAAGTAAGTGTCTCTTTGACCACCCTTACCACAATAAAATGATAATATTTTAGATATAAGTAGAGGACTCATGTCCCGATGTGATGCATATTTTTTTGTATTTTTTCCCAAGTAAATAATTAATTATGAATTTTTTATTACAACTTCTAAAAAATATAAAAACTCATATATCTAACCACCTTAACTTGGTCAAAAATTCATGAAATTGAATTTTTATTTTTTTAATCCTATAGTATGTGAAGCATAGAATGTGACGTATGTTTCAGATTCAAAAAATGTGATACCATTTGAAAGCTATAGATATTTTTCAATCAGCCTATCAATCAGGACTTTAGCCGTAATTCAAATAGAAAATGAATAATAATTATTTATTAAATTCAAAGTAAAGAATAATTTATATTGGTGGACGTTGAGAATCTCCTTTAAAAACCCTTTTCGTTTCATCAATTTTGGGTAAAAAAAATTCATCAACCACACGGGCCATCATATCACTTACATATCGCCACTTTTTGGCCCATCATAATCCTGCACATACTCAGATCCTCTAACACCATAGTACCTTCCTTAGAAGTGGGTGTGGTATTGGGAGAGGAAAAACTATGATTGCCATGATTGTCCATGATTGCATCCTCTTGCACCAAAGTGTTCTAACAAGGACAAAAGATGTTGGGAGGTGAATGAAGATTAGGAAAAGTGATATTAAGAAACATGTCAATGATTTTGTTTTCTTGTGCTAAGATACTCTCAAAATTAGGAAGGATATTATGAGAGTAGCTATTATGATTATCATGAGTATCAATGATTGCTTTTGTTGGAACGTTAGAAGCCTTAATGGATGATCTAGGTGAGATGAAGTCCCCAAGGGCATCCTCTAACATGTCAAACTCACCACAACTAAATGGCTTGGTAAAACTACAATGCACTTGTAGAAAAAGATCTAAAATGATTAGGTGAGTGTTATTCCTCCAAGTTTAATCATTAAATTTCAAATTCAAATTATGTCTATGATTTTTAAGGAAACCTAGGCCTAAATATAGACTTACAAACCTATTATAGATATAGATCTAAAAATTGGACCCAAAATCTACAATTTGATAGTAGGTATACTTCTGCACCTAAATTTTTAGGCAAATTTGGTAGGAAAGAGGCGCTTAGTGTGCCTATGTCCCAAATAGGTTTTTTTTTTAGATTTTAGTTTCAAAGGCAAAGGTTACAAGAAGTGACTATTTGATAATGTGCAAACCTCAATTTTGAATTGAATTTATTTTTATTTAATGAGTTTCCAAATTTTGCAATGTAATATACCAACCTAAGGTTTTCAAAAATTTCAAAAATGAAATACAATTTATCCCAATTATTCAGAGCCACAATCTACACTAATGGAGCCACCTTCCACAACCCCCACTTAACCATTTTTATTTTGCGCAATAACCATCCTAGAATGTTCTAGAAAGTTCAACTTTCCCTTTTATTTTGGCACTGAAAGTCCCACCATTTGATTTTTGGCCTAGGAAGAAATTTTAATGAAATTCACTTTTTAGAGGGTCAACTTCATAAGGCCATAACTTTTGATTTGGGTGTCCGATTTGCTATTATTACATATCATTGGGAAGATCTTGAAGAGATCTACAATGCAAAAACCCATTGTAGGTTGGTTCAACCACTTTTCAAGCTATTTTAGGGCCTCTAAAGATTTATATTTGAATTTGAAGATGCATTGTAGAAGTTTCTCGAGGAAAAAATTTTAATTTCTCCCAAACCGTTTAGGGTATTGAGGTGATTCTTTCATGACCATAAAAAAATTTCAGCTTCGCTTCTTCGAGTAAATTTTTAGGTCCATACGAGCCCATTTAGGCCAACTTACTAAAAATAGTAAAAGACCATTTTCACTATTTTTGACTACTGACTAGGTATGTGCAGGATCATGCTAGGCCAAAAAGTCGTGATATGTAAGTGATATGATGGCCAATGTGGTTGACGACTATTTTTTAACCCAAAATTGATAAAACAAAAAGGGTTTTTAAAGGAGATTCTCAACTTTCCACCAATATAAATTATGTTTTAGTTTGAATTTAATAAATAATTATTATTCATTTTATATTTGAATTATGACTAAAGACGTGATTGATAGGCTGATTGAAAAAAATCTATAGCTTTCAAATGGTATCATATTTTTTGAATCTGAAACATGCTTCACATTCTATGCTTCGCATACTATAGGATTAAAAAAAATTGAATTTCATGAAGTTTTGAGCAAGTTAAGGTGGTAAGACATACACGTTTTTATATTTTTAAAAGTTGTAAAAAAAAATTCATAATTAATTATTTACTTGGAAAAAAATTATAAGAAAATATGCATCACATTGAGACATGAGTCCTCTACTTATATCTAAAATCTTATAAAAAAATTATTATCATTTTATTGTGGTTAGGGTGGTTAGACAAACACCTACTTATTTTTTCCTTTAAATTTAAGTACTACTGCATTGAAATTTAAAAATTTCACCAAATAGATTTTTTTTAAAATAAACCTAGTATTTTAGAAACTACATTCAATTTCCTACAAATTCTATTCTTACAATTTTTTGAAATAATATATATATCTTATTCATTTTTTTACGTCAAGTTGCCTAACTCTAATTTTCAAAATTTTCATCGCCACTTAAGGGCTTGTTTTTTTCATGATGATCTTGCACATACCCGACTGTCTTATGCCCTTTAAGTGCCATCATGGAACTCAAAAAAAATAAGAAAATTAATTTTTCTGGGTGATGCAAGATTGTCCTACACCACTGAATGCTCTTGCATCATACACCCAAGGTAATTTGAAAAATTGACACTATCACTTCTTAGGAGTTAGAGGGAAACCAAGATAGTTAAACTAAGCCTTACACAACCATGATGAATCCTCAACATGCTTTCCTTTCCATTTGACTAGATATTCTTCATACTGCCCATTCCTTGTACTTCTGCCCACACGACTATCCAAGATTTCTTCTATCGATCCTCCTTTTTTGAAGTAGATGCGGGAATATTCCATTGTGCTTCTATTATTTCTTCATTAATTCCCCCTTCATGATATTTTTTAAAATTTGAAATGTTAAACACAAGTGAAATATGAATTCCATCATGCAACTCTACCTCATATGCATTTCTTGAATCATGTTTCTTCGGGATCTTGCATGGTCCAAACTTCTTCATTTTTAACTTGTTGTATGTGCCAACTAGAAACCTTTTCTTTCACAAATGAACCATGAATTCATCTCCTACCTTGAACTCCTTATACCTCCTTTTCTGATCTTCCTGAACCTTATATTGTGAGTTCATCTTATTGATATGTTTCTTCATCTCTTTGTACAAATTCTTTAGGTGCTCAACAAAATCTTCAGCCTCAACACTACTCTTCTCCCCCTTCCATATTTCTTAGTTTAGAAGCAATTTTAGGAATACTCCCATACACAATCTGGAATGGTGATTTACAAGTGCTCCTATTGGAAGAATTATTATAAGCAATTTTTGCCTATGGTATAATCAAATCCCATCCCTTAGGCTTATATCTCCTACTAAGCATCTTAGCAGGTTACCTAAATTCCTATTCACCACCTCTATTTTTCCATTGGTTTGTAAATGGTGTACAAAATTGAACTTCAAATCTATCTTCAACTTCTTCCATAATGCTCTCCAGAAATAACCAAAAGATTTGGTATCTTTGTCTGCAACTATACTCTTTGGTAGACCATGTAGTCTCACCACCTCTCTGAAATACAACTCTGCAACATGAACAACATCATTGGCCTTATGACATGAAATGAAATGTGTCATCCTTGAAAATCTATCCACCACCACAAATATAGAATCATGCCCTTTATGTGTCCTTGGCAAGCCAAGAACAAAATCCATGCTAATATCCTCCCATGGCCTCTCAGGTATAGGTAATCATTGATACAATCCAGTATTTTGACTTGTTCCTTTTTCCATCTATCCTAATCGAAAACTTTGTGCAAACTTATTCAAATCTTGTTGTAGTTGTGGCCAATAATAATTCTCATTGACAAGAGCAATGGTCTTATCTCGACCAAAATGTCTAGCCAATCCTCCACTATGCTTCTCCTTGATTAGAATCTCTCGCATAGAACTCCTTGGAATGCATAATTGGCTTCCTCTAAACAACATCCCATCTTGGATTAAGAAATCCAACCATCTCATCCTATCTAATGTAACAGGTTCCAAACAAGACTTCTAAGCTTATGCAAAGTATGGATCTTCTGGATATAAACTCTCGAGTTCATTAAACCTAACAGCCTCTATATTCATCACTATCAACAAATGTTTCCTTCTAGTTAAGGCATTTGTAACTTTGTTTGACCTTCCACTCTTGTGATTCAAAATACAATTATAACTCCACAAAAAATCAACCCATTTTAAGTGTCTTTGGTTTAACTTTCCTTGACTATTGAGTTACTATAAATCTTGGTGATCAACATATAAAATAAATTATTTTGACAACAAATAGTGTCTCCATTTCTTCAAAGCCTGAACTATAGCATAAAAATCCTAATCATAAACAAAATATTTCTTCTTAGCATCATTCAACTTCTCACTAAAATAGGCAATAGGCTTACCTTCTTGACTCAAAACAACTCCTATGGCAGTACCTCTAGCAGCACAATCTACCTAAAAGACTATTAAAATTTGGAAGGGCCAAAATAGGTTGCTCTTTAACTTTCTTCTTCAACATATCAAAACTTTTGGTTGCTCCTATAGTCCACTTAAACTCTTTTCTATTTCCTCTCATCGCTTCAGTTAGAGGTGCACAAATACTATTGAAATTCTTAATAAACTTCTTGTAAAAAAATTCTAGACCATGAAATGATCTTACCTTTGTAAAATTCCTCAGGGTAGGCCATTCAATTATAGCCCTCACATTCTCTAGATCCATTTTAAGACCCTCTGTTGAGACAAAAAATCCCAGATACACCAACTCTCTCTTCACAAAACTAAATTTCTTCAAATTAATCAACAACTTATCCTCCCTTAGCTTCTCAAAAACACTTCTAATATGCATCAAGTGATCCTCCAATGTCTTACTAAAAGTTAAAATATTATCCAAATAAACAATAACATTTTTTCCTAAAAACTTTCAATACCTCATTCATAAGATGCATAAATGTGCTCGGTGCATTGGTTAGCCCAAAAGGCATGACTAACCACTCATACAAGCCCTCCTTGGTTTTAAAGGTTCTTCATTCATCTCCTTCTCTAATCCGGATCTAGTTATATCTACTCTTCAAATCTATCTCCGTGAAGTACTCAACTCCACTCAAACAATCCATAATGTCATCCATTCTCGACAAGGTAAATCTATACTTGATGGTGATCTTGTTGATGGATCTAGAATCTGTACACATCTACCATTATACATCCTTCTTTGGTGCTAGTAATACAGGTACTACACATGGACTCAAACTCTCTGATCAATCCCTTCCACAACATCTCTTTCACTTGTCTATTCAACTCTTCACTTTCTATTGGAGTCATATGATGAGATTCCTTATTCAGTAAATTAGCTCCAAGAATCAAGTCCATTTGATGACTAATATTTCTTACTGGGGGCAAACCTTTAGGCACATTATTAGAAATAATAGCTTGAAACTCATTCAACCAATTTGAAATCTCTACAAGTACATCAATAATATCTTCTTTGTTAATTCTAGGGATCAATACAAAATACATATGATCATGCCTCATACCTTCTAGAAACTTTCTTCCATCAACCAAAAAAATTCTTTCATTACTCCATACCTTTTCTTCTACCTCTTTCAAGGGCTTCAAATTATGATGAACCCCATCCTTTGTTAAACAATAAGTGTTGGCATGTCCATTGTGTACTGCTCGCCGATCAAACTACCAAGGTTTTCCTAACAACATATGACAAACATCCATAGGCGGGTGATCCCACAAAGCTGGTTTACAATTTCTGAGAGGAACTGATTTTTACTGAAATCACATATTTTTAGAAAATATAATGATTTAAGCTTTAAAAATTTCCATTTTAAGGATTCCAATTGAAGATGGTTTGATAAAACCACCTGAGATAAAACCCCCTTGGATAGAACCTCGCTATTTTTAAACCATACCTATAAATGAGTCTCCTTTATACCTATCAAAATGTTGATTAAAAATCACTTTTGATTTACCTTTTGGGGGATCAAATGAATTCATTTAAAATTTATTTCAAATGTTTATTGTATTCC
The DNA here is from genome assembly GCA_007115665.2 of Sequoiadendron giganteum. NCBI lineage: Eukaryota > Viridiplantae > Streptophyta > Pinopsida > Cupressales > Cupressaceae > Sequoiadendron > Sequoiadendron giganteum. The sequence continues at coordinate 580,070,589 of CM021105.1, forward strand.
TTGGAATGAGCTATCCAAAAAATATAATTTTAATATGTTTTGGTTTTATTATGTATTTGTTTTTCTAGTTTTATTAAATATAGGTTTTCCATCAAAAATGAAGGTCTCTATTCTGCACATGTGGAAAAATAGCAGATTATAAAAAAAAAATTAAAAATATGAATGCACTAGATATTGAAGTCCTTGATCCAACAAAAATTAGTAAAATTAAATTTCAATATATACCAAAAATGCTATGCATTATACGGTCGTGATATGTCTAAATTGTAATTGGTTTGACTTCGAAACCTAATTAAAGAAAAATTATTCAATAAAAAACTATCTAACCAAGTGGAAGAACTAGATACCAGAGTTACAAATCTAAATTCGAAAGAATTAGAATTTTATCCTTCATGGAAAAAAAATTTATGCGTTATATGGTGTGCGTCACTTTTTTAAAATGTTGTATGAAAAAAACTAGTTTTCATGGGAGATGGAAAAAGAAGTGCAATCTGATTCCAAAATTTTTGAAAAAAAATATTTTTAGAATCTACAAAAAAAATGTGACGAGACTCTAGTTTGCATCATCTTCAAATTCCTCACAGTTTAGCCGCTATAGGTGCCTGAATGTGAAGATTTAGTTTAAAATAATAATTTTAGTGTCCAACTTGGCCAAAAATTGTAAACCACTATTCTGGGATCACCCAGGCATAATATCACACAATACCTCATCATGGTAATTTCCAATCTTGAAATTTACCTGAAATTGTTCATTTATGAAGGCTTTATGGTCCTTATATAACCAAGCAATCTGGTATGGGTTCGGATGTGTTCTTCTCTCCAACCACGACTTACTAACCATTTCTTCTAAAACAAGGTTATCAATACTACCTCCATCAATTATAACATTGCAAACTTTACCTTCACACTTACATCTAGTGCAAAAATAATTGTTCCTTCTCCTCACTGCAAGGATCTTCTAGTAGTAAGAACCTCTCCTCTTTCTGCATCCTCAAAATGTGAAGACTCAACATCTTCATCTACATATGCAACTTGTTTATTACCCTAAAGTCTTCTATTTGTCCTTCCTTGATGTTGAGGACACTCATAGGCTCAATTTCCTTCTTCACCACACTAGAGACAAGTTCCACGAAATCTTCCTCTTCTCAGTCCTTGTCTAGATCTTCCTCTTCCTCTTTGGTCTCCATTATTTTGATCACGAGGATGGTAGGGTTATCTCCTTTTTGGTTATGGCTACTACTAGAGTCTTCACCCATCTTTTGGTCTTCATTTCGATCTCCATATAACCGTCCACTATTCTTTCCTCCATGGAATCCACCTCATTTTTTTTTCTTGAACCTCTTATTTAGTCATTCTTCAACCTTTAGAGAAAACTGATAAGTGTCCTCAAAAGTGTTCATTCTTACTAGTGCCAATTCTTCCTATATACTTGGCTTCAACCCATTAATATAACGAGCAAATTTCTCTTTATTCACCTCAGAATGTCCTATCTTAATCAAGGCCTTGAAATTACTCTGTGTATTCTTTCATTGTCTGTGTTCCTTGCCTCAAGCTCTACATCTTCTTGAGTAGCTCCAATTTGTAATTGCCAGGAATAAATTGTTTCCTCAATTTTGACACCATTATGTCCCATCTAGGAATTTTATCTTTCTATTGTCTTCCTCTTTCTAACTAGACCTCTTTTCACCATATACTTGTGTGGCCTTTCAATTTTTTCTTTTCAAATCTCACTTTGTGAGGATCTTCAATCTCCTCAAACTTGAAAATTTCCTCCATATCATTGATCCAAACAATCAATTCTTTAGGATTCAAACTTTCACTAAAAGTTGAAACTTCCATTTTAGGTCTCTTCCCAATACTTGAGATCACTCGCAGCAATCTTCTTTCTTTAGGATCCATTGGATCCTACTCTTCCTCTTCCATTTCTTCTTTTGTTTCATCTTCACTTTCATATCTATCTCATTGCACATCTCTTCTTCAAACCTCTTGCTACAAGGTTTCTAATTGCCTTCTAAGGGCTCTAATTTCATCTCTAGGTGGATCTCTTCCTCCACCACCTCGACCTCTACCTCTTCCATGTTGGGAAAGTCTTGGAGGAATCTTGAACTCAACCCACACTCACAATTCCTGCTGCAATTGCCTCACATTCAACACTCTGTTATAGTCTCAAGAACTCCTATTTTGATACCACATGATGAGGGCCAAGCCACCAACAAACGAATCACAATAATAGATACCAACACAAAAGATGCGAGACAAAAAAAACCCACCTTGAATTATTTCAAAATATGAAATTAAAGATTCAAAACTTACATGCTACAACCTCATGGGCTTGATTCATTACAACAAAATCAACTCTGAAAGAAAAAACTATTATTCAGAGCCACAATCTGCACTAATGGAGCCACCTTCCACAACCCCCACTTAACCCTTTTTATTTTACCCAAAACCTTCCCTAGAATGTTCTAGAAAGTTCAACTATCCCTTTTGTTTTGGTGCAAAAAGTCTCACTATTTGATTTTTGGCCTAGGAAGAAATTTTAATGAAATTCACTTTTTAGAGGGTAAAGTTTGCAGGGCCATAACTTCTGATCCAGGTGTTCGATTTTCTATTATTGCACACTGTTGGAAAGCTCTCAAAGAGATCTACAACATGTGAACCTATCGTAGGTTAGTTCGACCAATTTTCAAGCTATTTCGAGGCCTCCAAAGTTTTATATTTGAATTTGAAGCTACATTAGAGAAAGTTTTTGGGAAGGAAACTTTAATTTCTCCCAAATTGTTTAGGGTATTGAGGTGATTCTTTCATGACCAATTTTTTTTTTCAGCTTTGCTCCTTTGGGTAACTTTTCAAGTCCATAATAGCTTGTTTAGGCCGGCTTACTAAAAATAGTAAGTGACCATTTTTTGCTATTTTTGACTCCTAACTATCTTATGCCCCTTAAGTGTCATCATGGAACTCAAAGAAACTAAGGAAAATAAAGAAAACATTTATTTTTGGGTGATGCAAGATTTCCCTACACCATTGGATGCTCCTGCATCACTTTTTTAGAAAATACATGCAATGCACCTATAGATATGATAATTTCCAATAGTAAAATTCAACAATTTTTCACAAATTCGTAATGAGATAGGAAAAGTAACACTTTCTTTTCAAATGTAACACTACTTTTTGCAATTTAAAAATAAAAATCAGAAATTAGACAACAAAAATAGATTGAGAGCACAAAAATAGAAATTTGAGCCAAACTTGAGACAAAAATAGCAAGATAAAGGCACCTAGGGTGCCTATGTCTTGGATAGAGCTTGAAAAAATTCAAAGTTCAACTATCTTTATTACTATCTAAGGTTCTCAGATCTATGTGCAAACAAGTCTAACAGTGAATATTTTCCTAGATTTTGTTGAATTTATGATTGTCACATTGAAAATGAAAATGTGCAACAATTTTGAAAGTGTTTGAATAGTAAGTGGAAATTTTAAATGTAATTTTAGATATAAGATGAAATAATTGACTGATTTCAAGATGAAAGTTTTTGAAAATGATGATTTGATGCAATTTTAAATGAAAACTATGTAATTTTTCACTTTTTTGACCTTAGACATGAAAGATGCAGTTTGAATGCAATGAACAATTTCAAAGTTTAATGAACTAATGAATGTAATTTGAATGTAAATCTAATCTAAGATGACTGAAACAAACCCTATTGCAATTTACAATGCAATATGATATGCATTTTTTTGGGTTTTTATGATTTTTTTAAAATGCAACAATGGATGCCTAAATGACAAATGTAGGACAAATCAATACTAACCCTAGATATAAGATGAATTATTAAAATTTTAAGAAGTTTTATGATGTCAAAATATCAGGTTCACTAAGATGCTTTGATTAAAAAGGGGTTTGAAGTCCAAAACATAAACACTTGGATCAATTCCTTTTTCAAAAGAACATTAGAATGCAAAACAAGGTATCTAGATTGAATTTCGACCAAGAAGGTGAGACAATCAGACCTTGATATGATTCTTTAGGGTCTAGGAAATGAATTATAATTGAATTGCTTATGCTAATTTAATTTAATTAGATGCCCTAATATAAAAATGCAATATTTCAAAAACTAAGAAATTGAAATGGAAATTTTGACACCAGATCTGGGTTGAGAAGGACACTATGCACATGTGATGTAAATTTCAACTAAATTTTTTGGGATGTTGGTGTTGGGGGTGTCACTATCTTACTAGTTGTTTTTGAGATCTTCTTTCACAATCCTCTAATGCTAGATTTGCACTTCTATTTCTCATCTACAAACTTGGCAGATCATTGTCAAATATTTCTGTAATTGAGTTTTCATGAGTTTTCAAGGTTCAGGGTTTCAAATGAAATAATGAATAAAGGAGTCTTCAAGATTTCTTTGATCCTCTTCAACCAAATATCTACCTATTCAAAAATAGAAGAAATTTGTGTTCATTTTAGGGGCTCGCCTCAGTCAAACCTTGTGTAAGTGTTTCCACTTCCACAATGGCAATGCCAATGATAAATGGAAAAATGAAAGGAAGGAATGATGAAATCACAAAGTACTACAACTCACCACCCTTCAATGGCTTCCTTAAAGAATTGAAGTCATGCACATCACTTCAAGGGTCTTGGATCTTTCTTTCTTGAGTTTCTTGAATCCTTGAATGCTTTGGAGTCCCACAACATGTTGGAAATTAGAAGATTGTCATTGATGTCAACATTTACATCAATATTGGAAATTAGAGGATTAACATCATCAAGTTTCCACAGTCCATGATAATGGTTTGTTCATATTTCTAGATTGAAATTGTGTGGGTTTTTTAAATCAATGTTTCAAATCAAACTCCATGATCCATCATCAGGAAAAAGAAAGCAACAAGAGAGTAGAAAGATAGAAGGAAATAATATACAAGGAGTGATAAATAGGTGAGGGGGAGAGAAGGCTGAAGGGCAAAGACTTAGAGTTCACCTAATAAATTAATAAATAGAAATAATAATAATAAATAAATAAATATACTTATGAAAAAGTTAAAAAGAGAAGACTAAAACAGAACAACAAACTAACTAAAAAGAAAGCAGCCTAATACAAAGAGACAATAACAAAATTAAAATAAAGAAAAATTAACATAATATCATAAATTCAAAATATAATTAATTAAAAATAAAGAAATGACTAATATATATTGAAAAAATGCAATAAAAGAAAAAATTAAACCAAATACCTAAAAAATGAAGAGAATAATTAAAAATAAAAATCAATAAACCTAAAGCTAAAAGATGAATACAAGAAACAAAAAATAATGAAAAAGAGAAATGAACAAAAATGATTTAAAATATTTAAAATAAAAATAAATTAAGAATCCTAATAATGAAATAACGCGAGGGTTAAAAAAAAAGGAAAGAAATAAGGAAAATAAGGAAATAACACAACTAGAGGATTGTTATCACTAGTGTAAAAAACTGGAAGATCATTATTGATGTGAACAATAACATCTGTACACCTTACATCACTTGTATAGATCAATAATTGTTTCAATAATAATAGTTCAAGCTATACCTATCCGGTATTGGAAGGTTGTTGATCTGATATTTTGGTCTGGATTATCTTATTTTTTAGGATTCATTTAAAAGTTCATAATATGATTTATCTCGACATCGTTTGCATCCATTGACAAGATTTCAGTTGACTTGGTTATATAGTTGGAAAAATACAGTTACCGATAGTTTGGTACATAGTGTTTTGTTTATACATAGGTTTAATGTGTCAGTTTTTTGGTCCAGATTCGACAAAGAATTATTTTACCATAGGATTTTGTACATAGATTCATATCTATGAGATTCATGTCATCTTGAAGATTTATGATGATGTGTGAACGCATGCAAAAGATATGAATAACAATATTTTGTTTTGATGATTACAGTAAGTCTCTCTATAGTGCTTGATATGGGCAATTCCGCATTTTCTCATGTTTAATTTTTTTCCTCTTAGAGTTGAAGATAAGTCATTTGATGTCATCTAAAGGTGAATTCAATGTGTTAACAAATTTTTGGAGTTACATGTTTTGTGAATTGCATACAAGGTTGAAGTCCTTGATGTTTTAGGTCTAATTCTAGCCAACCTAATTATGAATTGGTGTTAAGAAATTTAAATATGAATTGTGAATGCTAAATATATCTATCTTAGGTCTATGCCAACTAATACCATATATTACATTCTTGTATTGGGCACAAAGATGGATTTGTTTTGAGGATAAAGCTGAGTGAGTTAATTTTGATTCAAAATAGGGCTACTCTAATTAGGTCAACTTAATTAGTGTATGTGAATGTATACGGTATATATATGTAAGACACTTTTGATGGAAAAAAGAGAAGTGTGGTGTGTGAGTGAATGAAATAATGAAGTAGTGAAAGTCAAAGTGATCAAGGATTGCTATATAGTGCAAATGTGTGAAATTGTATATGTGAATTGATATAATTGTTGGGTACAATATATAGAGAAGTGTTTTGTATTTTGTGCTTCATTAGAACAAAACTCTTGCATAAGGAAGGTGCATTCTATCTCAGTTCTCATCCTAGCAATGTTTCCATCCTCTGTTTTGTAAATTATTTTAGGTTGTGAGACTTCAAGGATAGTGTGTCTTGGTAGTGAGCCATTGTAATATTGTATATTCAGATATATTATATTATGAGCTAACCCTCACCATGGTTTTTCCCATTTTGGGTTTCCACGTTCAAATACTTGTGTTCATGTGTGTTGATTGAGAAAGATATTAAAATTTGAACACATGGAAGATAAAAGATTTCCTATTCCTCTAGAACAGATTCCTGCTGAACATATTGAAGAAGGTTGTATCCTAGACAATAATGGTGAAATTGAAATTTCTCTTGAAGATCTTGACAAGAATGAAGGATAAAACAAAGACTTGAAGGAAATCCTCAAGGAAGAAAATGAATGCATCAAGAAATTGAGATAACAAATCAAGAAAGACATAGAGAATTCAATGATCAATTGAAGAAATAAAATTAGAACATCATCAGACTAAGAGAGAAAGTGGAAGAAAAGAGAAGAATTGAGGACTATCAAAAAACTAAAATTTAGAGCAAGGATGATGAATGTACAAAGCTTCAACAAGATGTGGTAACCTTAAGATCCGATTTGGAGAAAGCAAGAACTCATGAGGAAAAATTCAAAACAAGTTATACAAGGATGGATGAACTAATTTTAGAACAAAAACCTTCTAAGGACAAGAGTGTTCTAGGACATGAGAATGGAGAGATTTCAAATACTAGGAGGACCAATGATGAGAAATATATTGGAGAGATTTGGAATCATAGGAACAAAAGAAACCCTATCAAACAACAAAATATTCAAAGGTACTTATCTTTTAATGGTGTATGTTATTCCTACAATAGATTTGGACATAGGGAAAAGATACTATGCAATTAAAATAAAATAGATTGATAGAATGAATCAAAATACTTTACCATTCACCGGCCAATGTTTTAAATGTAAAAGAATTGGACATAAAGCTATAGAATGCAGAAGTCAGATTTTGAACAAGATGATCTATCCCTTCAAAGACTATTGTTATCACTACAACTTATTTGGACATAAGGCTAACCAGTCTAGATATAGAATGAATAAAGGACAATTTGGATGGAAAAATGTTATTTCTCATATTTGCAGCAAACCGAGACACTTTGTCAGAGACCACAAAATTAGAAATGTGAAAAATAACTACCTGGTAAGGGGATATGAACTAATTATTAAGGTTTATTTGGAAAAAAATAAGAAGGAAATGGAAAAGTTCTAGAGAAAGGAAGGAGAATCTGAGAAGCAAGGAGAATCAAAAGTTTCAATTTCATTTGTGTCATCCTCTGGTGCAAATAATCCCATAAAAAATTAAACCTAGGCAATGGCCTAGGGGGAGCAATATCAAAAAATTTAATATCCCCCTACTCCTATATGGTGTCATGATGTGACACTAATGCATTTATTGAGGGTGATGAATTGAAAATTTCATGCAAAATGAATTGCAAGTGCACATGTGTGAAGAAGAAATATTGCAAAGCTTGGAAATATGGAAGTACACACAAAATTCAAGGACATATACTTGTGATTTGAAGAATTTATTGATGAATCAAATGGGATTGAATAAATAAATTTAAGTGTATCAATGAAAATTCATTTTATGAAAGGCATTTGCTAAAGAAAAGTAGTGTGTGGAGAAAGCTTGAAGAGTCTAAAGCATTGCCAAACTACAAAATGTATGTGTTTGCATTTGGTGTACAAGAAAAAGGTGTTGGAATCATGGAACACTGAGAGGGTGGGGTGAATTAGTGTTCTGTGAAATTTAACTTTATTAACTTGGTCTTTAAACCACTTATAGAATTGAACCAAAAGAAGGATGCAAGAACATAAGGAGATCAACCACAATACCATAACACAAGGATTTTTTATGTGGAAACCCTGTTAGGGGGAAAACCACGGTGGAGTTTAATCCACAATATGAGTATACTCAAAATAAGTGTTTACAAATGGAATGCACATGCATTTAGGCACACTGCCTAGAGATCACTACTCAAATACAAAAGGCTTTCTGCCCAAAGGAAGACTCATTTTCTTACAGTCACATTTAGAAGACAACTGGAGTGGATGAACTATGAGATAGCATCTACTGATGTCTGATTATAGTTCTGATTAAGCACATTGGTTGCATTCTTCATATTCTATTTGATTCTGCTCTTGAAACTCTATTTTCTTTAATTCGAATCACCAATATTTGTTTTGCTCAAGTGAAACTATGCACAATCGATCTATAATCCTTCTAACTCTCACATCATATATCAAAATTATATGAATAATCAATTATATATATCCACAACTAGAGATTAGAACAACTACATGTCGGATTTAACACAATATCAAACATGCACAAACTGTCAGCCCAAACCATAAAGAATTATCAATGTGAATCAAACAATGGAATCAAAAACATAGTAATGATATAAAAAAACATGTTTCCAACACGAAAAACCTTAAACAATTATGCCTCAAATATCTGCAACATGATATACTCATCTAGTCACCCTTTCTGCACTGTTAGACTAAAAATCAATAAACCAAATCTTCTAACTTGCACACCAATCATTGCAAATCCTGATGATTCAAAGATAAGATAGTTCATACATGAAAATACCTTCCCTAATATCCACAACACAAAATGATAACATGAAATTGCATGAGTGAATGTACACAACTCTGTCTGATGCCCTATTTTAGCTTTGATAGATAATACATATCTTCAATCTAACTTTTGGTATAAGAAATTACTAAGGTGCAGATGAGATTACTGACTAGGGTTCCCATCAATGAAAACACCAGATGACTTGTGCAGTGTCTCTTGCCAACAATCTCCCCCTTCGGCATTGATGCCAACACTTGGTGAAAAATGACTAAGTGTCAGAATCTGTACCAACATGAATACACTGCAATCCTCAAAAATTCAAATAAAAATTTATTCACAACTCCCCCTAAGATGAATATGACATTTTTCATTGTCCCACACTCCCTCTTTGACATCAATGACAAAAATGGGAATTTGCATACCAAAGCTCATACAAAACTACATATGTACAAACATGATTTTCTAACTTACATGGACTTGAATATGTCTACAAAATTGTTCTTCAACAAGCTTAAACTAGTGTCCCAACCCTTTTTTAGACTCTCCAAAATAGTCATGTGACCACAAAACAGGTAGGATTGCATCTCTTCTAACTCAAGATTTTTCGGATCACTGACAGCCATAGGATCATGTGCTTCCTTCAATGCACTAATAATTGTATCCATTTTAGGACCAATTAGTCCTCTGAGCTCACATACCCTTTCAACAATTGTATCTTTTTCATGCTTCAAACTTTTAATTTTGTCAACCAGGGATATGATTTGACCTTCTTGCTTACTCACGGAAATGGTTAGAGGATCAAAGGTTTGGGAAATATATGCTAACTATTTCTCGTATTCCTTAATTTTCTTCTTAGTGACCTCAGTGAATTTTGACAAGGATAAGCATGACTTCTAGATATTTCCACCCTTAGATAATGCACCTTGAATTTTATTTTCACAGGTAGCTAATAAATATTTATCATTAGCAATCATACACTTCAACCTACTAAAACCGTTTGCATCAAATTCTTTCAGGACCTTATCCTCAGCTGGCTTTTCAAGAGACTCAAAGTGAGTACTTATAGAGTTGATAAGTTTCTTCAGCTGACCAGAGGGAGAATCAGATGAGTCCTTGACATGTGTGGGCATGATCTTCTCCAAGATAGTGGATACAAGACTTAGAAACTCACTATCCTCAATGTGAGATTTCAATATCTCCTCCCTTGCCTTGGTATGAGCAAATGATGCCACCTTCAGCTTCTGAATAGGAGATAGAGTGGCCAAGTTGATAGGATCTTTAGCCAATTCAAGTTCAAACTCCTCCTATTGTTCTTCTAAGAACTTGTTTACTTCCTTTACAGTGTAGCTTGCTTCCATAGCAACCTCCTTTTCCTCAGCCTTCTTTTCTTCAATCTTAGATTCTTGCTTGACTTTAGGAATCTCTATTTCTTCAGCTGACATATCTTTAGAAGCTTCAATCTCCATGGGAATTTCAGTATCTTCCATATCTAGAGGATTTTGAGTGTCCTTAATTGTGTCTTCTTTCAATTTTTCAATATTAGCCTGAACATCTTGAACTTCCAGACTAGATGGAACATCTGCATCATGAGTTTCTTTAGAGACAAAGTTATATCTATTCTTCAACAAAACTACCTTAAGAATTTTCTCAGTGTCTTTTGCTACTTCCTCAGTCTGTCCGATCATAAGTTTATTCACCCTTGATTTTCTCTTAAAATCCTTTTTAGTGTCATTGAGGATTTACTTCATTTCTTCTATTGACATTACCGAACATAGATTGGCAAGTATGTGTTCTCTCATTTTTTCATCTTCAACTCTTGCATTTACTATCCTCATTTCTAAGACTTCATATAACCCTTTAGGTAACTCTGACATTATTTCTATGAGAGTCATATTGAAAAAATTTAAATATTTTATTGTGGCTTCTTCAAGAGTTCTCTGACCAACACTATCAAAAGTGTCATACCATTTGGAAAGTGGTTTGAGGTTACCATCCTTAATTAAATGTTTTTCAACTTCCTTTCTCACCTTCTAGACTATCATAGGCTTCTTCAATTGTTCATGCACTTCCATATTCTTCTCTTCAAAGGTACCAAACCTTTCTTTTGTTGGATCCTGAGGTTTACTCAGCAAGTGTTGGGCATACAAATCCAAAATTTGTTCTTAAACCTCATATCCCATAGGCATTATCCAAATTGTTCTAGGTTTTGTTGCTTCCATCAAACAATGATCAATGTCAACCATGAAGAAAATAGTGTCCTTATACTTTTCCACAATAGATTTAGGAATCCTTTCCCTAGCTTGAATTTCACTCTGAAAGCTTTTGAAGTAGCCCTAGATAGCAGTTCTCCTTGCTTTTCTATCTCCAATTCTATATAAGATGTCTCTGATTTGAACAACTATCGGTCTATCACCTTCCCATTGAACTTTACCGACTCCCAAAACTTCATTCATGAAGTAGAAGAATAAACATAACAACATATTTCCATACTTGAAAAATTTCTTCTTTTCCTTCTTGATTTTACCAAGGTTTTCAATTAACTGGCTCCAAAGTAACTCGCATAAGTCATATTTTGCATTTTCCTTGATCATTTGATAAGCTGCATAGATTGCAGTACTAGATATAGAGTTATCCTAATTGGAGTGATAGATTTTATATCCAATAACCATAGAAGCAAATTTTACATCCAATTCAATGATGTCATTAATTTTAATGGCTCTTTTGTCAAAAATGGAACCAGATGCCTTAGTGACTATTTGGTTCTTCATAGATTTCAATGTGGGCAACCCACCAGATGAATTCAGACCAGTAACAATGCTTATAGCTTGTCTTGTGATCTTGAAGGGACGATTTAATCACATGCACTTGACTTAGTATGTACCAAACCCATTCATTTCATCAAACATGGGAAAATTCACAATTTGTGTGAATTTCTTCTCCTCCGAAGTCTTAAATTTGGGCCTTACATAGAGATCTTCTTCCATAATGTGATTTATGTATAGATTTAACAATTGGGAGCTTCCTAACTCCTCAAAATTCACATGCACATATTGCCTAATATCTTCAATGTGCAAAACACCATACGAAATGGAATAAAATGCACCTAATGGTTTTGTCTCAATGGATTTGAATGGGTTCCATTTGATTTTTTGGCGGGGTCTATCCTTAATATCAATGACTAACAAAGCGGCCATTTCCAAAAAATTCAAGTTCACAAGTTTTGCAGATAAATACCTTTCACCGGATTAGGGTTTGTTCACCGAATCACCTTTAGACTTGTATCTCACCAAAATTCACTTGCAGAGATCTCAAAACTTCTTCTAAAAATGCAATATGACGAATGAGGAATAGAAGTAACCTTTTATCATTCGCAAACCTAACTATTTATCGCAATAAATTATTTTTCCCTAGGTGTTCCGTATACCTTGCTTTCATAGTCTGTGAAGAAAATTCTTGTGCGAACGTTCAATTTTGAATAAATTTCCTCCACAAATGTTCCCAAAAGATCTATAGATCATTAATGAAATCATTGCAATTTTCCACATTCTAGTACCAACTACCGGCAGGGGGTAAAATATTTTCTTGAGAGCTCCCCCTAGGCCAAAAGCCTTAAACTTATTCCCAAAGGAATTTTTAGCACCAGATTCTGTTGAAAATTCATTTCTTGCATCAAGAACACTCTTCTTCACCCATTTCTTCTTCATTTGAATCTTGATCTCATCTGTAGTAACTTTTCCTTTTCCCTTATCATCCTTTTGCATATTTTCCCTTTTGTTTACTAGATCCTTCTTGCTTCTACATAATCTTGCAATGTGATCGGATTTGTTACAATTATAGCATATGAAATTTATTTGTCCAAACCAGTTATTCCATTGATTTTCTCTTGATCTACACTAGTTAGCAATATGGCCAAATCTATTGGAGGCATAACATCTAACATTTCTATTGAAAAAATTTTTTGTCATATTTTTGCATTCAATTGACTTATGACCATACTTATTGCAATTGAAACACTAACTGGTGAATGACAGGCCACTTGGATTGATTCTACTTCTACATTGAGCAGCCATATGACCAAATTTATTGCAAAAAAAACAATATCCATTGAAATTTTGAGCATTGGGTTGTCTTACTAGATACCTTCTAGCTTTGATCGTTTGGTTTCCTGGCCTAAATTTCCTTTGACTAGATCCAGAGCTTTGTCCTTTCTCATATCCAAGACCTTGCTTGTCACTTCCAATCTTTTGACTTTGAATCGGTTCATCAAGCTTAACTGAGCTAATATTGAACTTATCCTTTTATTCATTTGCAGTAGAAAGTTCATCCCTAATAATAAAAATCTATCTTTCAAGCTCTTCTTCATTGTTTCTAGATTGTTGCAATTCAAGCTCCAACTGATTGAATCCACCATTAATTTTGTTGAATTCATCAAATATTTATTTCAAGGACTGATTAAGATTCTCTTCATTCTTCTTTCTCTCTTCAATCTCCTTGTTCATCCTCATCACAATAGATTCCATCTCATGCTTTAGGACAACATTATCTTTGGTGAGTTTTTCACATTCTTCTATGTTTTCCTTCAAGGCTTGAATTAGGTGTTCATCCTCCATTCTTTTACTCTCTTTTTCCTTGACCCCATCACAAAGTTCCTTTCTCTTTTCCATGGACTTATTGATTTGATCTTTCAATGATTGAATGAATTTCTTAGCATTCATGAGGCTTGCAATTCTTAGACTTCATATTTGGACTGATCAAGATCATCTAGTGCCACCAAAATTTGTTGATGAGGACTGTTAGAATCCATTTAATCACCTTATCGGATCTTCCCCAAGCTATTAAACTTCTTTTGAGGAACTAGGCTTTGATACCAATTATTGGAATCAAGGAACACTAAGAGGGGGGTATATTAGTGTTCTACAAAATTTAATAGTGTTCTACAAAATTTAACTTTATTAACTTGATCTTTAAACCACTTATAGCATTGAACCAAAAGAAATATGCAAGAACATAAGGTGAAAAACCACAACACCATAACACAAGGATTTTTTTACATGGAAACCATGTTAGGGGAAAAACCACGGTGGAGGTTTATCCACAATATGAGTATACTAAAAATAAGTGTTTACAATTGGAATGCACATGCATTCAGGATAGTGCCTAGAGCTCACTGCTCAAATTCAAAAGGATTTCTACCCAAAGGAAGACTCATTGTCTTACAATCACATTTAGAAGACAACTAGAGTGGATGAACTATGACATAGCATTTGCTAATGCCTGATTATAGTTCCGATTAAGCACATTGGTTGCATTCTTCACATTTTGTCTAATTATTCTCTTGAAACTATGTTTGTGTTAATTCGAATCACCAATCTTTGTTCTACTCAAGTGAAACTGCACAAATCAATCTATGATCCTTCTAACTCTCACATCATATATCAAAATTATATGAATAATTGATTATATATATCTGCAACTAGAGATTAGAACAACTGCATGTCAGCTTTAACACAATATGAAACATACACAAACTATCAGCCCAAACCATAGACAATTACCAATGTGAATCAAACAATATAAACCAAAACATAGTAAGGATCCAAAACAACATGTTTCAAACATGAAACACCTTAAAAAATTATGCCTCAAATATCCACAACATGCTATACTCATCTAGTTGGCCTTTCTGCACTGGTAGACTGGAAATAAATAAGTTGAATCTTCTAACTTGCACATTAATTAGTGTGAAGCTCAATGATTCAAAGATAAGATAGTTCATACATCAAAGGACCTTCCCTAAGATCCACAACACAAAACTATAAAAATAAATTACATATGAGTCAATTTACACAACTCTGTTTGATGCCCTGTTTTAGCTTTGACAGATAACACATATCTTCAATCCGACTTCTAGTATAAAAAATTACTGAGGTGCAGATGGGATTAATAACTATGATTTCCATCATTGACAAAACCAAATGACTTGTGAATAGAATAATTCCAAGAGAGCTAGTCACAAAATATAAGAATGACATATAATTTTTGGTGTTTACTGATTGTTGGATAATCAAAGCAATTGAACAAAGAATTATATGAATTCCTGAACTAGATTATGAGAATGAAAAATATTATGATGTTGGTTGTATTGAAATTTTAATTAACAACCCTAGAGATCCCAATAGACCAAGATTTGGAACTTACACAAAAGTGGCTCAAGAAATTCATGAGAAATTTTGAGTTGTCTACCTCTAGAGAAAAGAGAAAGTCTACTAAGGTTTATGCATTATTTTCTCAATTAGATACCACTAGCTAGAAGAAAGGTACATCTCTAGTTAGCCCCTAAAAATTCCATCATGGAAATAAAAAATGCATTGACCGACTCATTCAAAGAATTGAAAAGTCAAGCAGTAAGTGAAATGGTTACTTGGGTCAAAGAAAAAGGCTTGTTGGAAATTGAGATAGATGTAAATATACACATAGAAATGCACTTAAGAAACTTAAATAAGGTCAAGAATGTGAAAAAGAGGCCAAAAATCTATTCTCATTTTATTGGACATGGCCTAATATGATTCAAAGATTAAAGGATGTTGAAGACACAATTGTGACACCAATAAAGTATGCATCCAACACCTTTAATCCAGCTCTAGATTTGGATGATCAAACTTGGTTTGGATTGACAAAACTACATGAAGAATATCTTGCATTACATAAGGAAAAAGGAGAAATGATCGAATAATTTGGTTAGTTTAGAGACCTAATAATAATTAAGTTCACACTTGTCTACTATGCTCTTTTCTTGGCTAATAGGATTTTGAATTCAAATGTCACTCCTGAAACTCTAGTTGAAAGGAAAGATATCCTAGTTGAGCTTGAGTATCTATGCACAGACTTGATAGAAGAAAAGATGCTATGGGATGAAATCATATCTTCATGGAAAGGTACTCTTCACAAACTTCAAGGGACAAAAACATATGGGTGATTACTCATAGCTACTATTTTGGATGTACTCCTAAGGGGGAGTATTCAGGTATGCAAAGGAAATTGTTAAAGCATTCAATATCTCTTATCCTTTGCCATTGATGTCAAAGGGAGAGAGAGTACCATGTGAAAAAAATTGTGAGGGAGAAAGAGATATGAAAAGAAGAAATTTAATTTTGTTCTTGATGGTTTTCACATCATATGTTTCCATCAATTACAAAGGGGGGGATTGTTAGAAATTGGAAGGTTTTCATTTGATTTCAACATTTGCCTCAGCATTGGAAATTGGAAGATTGTCATTGATGTCAACATTTACATTAGCATTGGAAATTGGAAGATTGTTATCACCAGTGTTGGAAATTGGAAGATCATTACTGATGTCAACAATAACATTTGTACACCTTACTCACATAACTTGTATAGATCAATAATTTCTCTAGTAATAATAGTTCGAGATATACCTATCTAGTATTGGAAGGTTGTTGATCCGATATTCTAGTCTAGATTATCTTATTTTGTAGGATTCATTCAGAATTTGATAATATGTTCTATCTTGACATCATTTGCATCCACTGAAAAGATTTTAGTTGACTTGGTTATACAGTTGGAAAGATAGAGTTACTAGTAGTTTGGTACACAATGTTCTATTTATATATAGGTTTAGTGTGTCAGTTTTTTTCTCTAGATTCGACCACAAAGAATGATTTCACCATAATATTTTTTACATAGATTTAGGTCTATGAGATTCATCTTATCTCAAATATTTTTGATGGTGTTAATGCATACAAAAGATATGAATACCAATATTTTTTTTTTAGGATTACAATAAGTCTCTGTATAGTGCATTTATGTGGGAGTTTCCACATTTTCTCATGTTTAATTTATTTTCCTTGTGGAGTTTAAGATAAGTCATTTGATTTTTTCTAAAGGAAAATTAGATATGTTAACAAGTTTCAGAGTTACACATTTGGAAAATTGCATACACGGTTGAAGTCCTTGATGCTTTAGGTCTAATTCTAGCCAACCTAATCATGAACTAGTGTTAAGAAGTTTAAATATGCATTGCAAAAGCTAAATGGTTCTATATTAGGTCTATGTCAATTGATACAATATATTACACACTTATTTTTGGCACAAAGATGGATGTGTTTCAAGGATAGAGTCAACAAAGTTAATTTTGATTTTAAATAGGGCTACTCTAATTAGGTCAACCTAATTAGTGTATGTGAATGTATACGGTATATATATATATATATATATATATATATATATATTTAAGAAAATTTTGAAGAAAAAGAGAGAAGTGTGGTGTGTGAGAAAATGAAATAATGAAGTAATGAAAGTTAGAGTCATCAAGGATAGTTGTATAGTGAAAATGTACAAAATTGTATATGTGAACTAACAATTTTTTTTAGTACAATATATATAGAAAAGTGTTTTGTATTTTATGCTTCATTAGAATTGAACTCTGGCACAAGGAAGGTGCATTATATCTTAGTTCTCATCCTGGAAGTGTTTCCATTCTCTATTCTATAAATTATTTCAATATGCGAGCCTTCAAGGACAGTGTGTCCTGGTAGTGAGCCATTGTAATATTCTATATCCAGATATATTATATTGTGAGCTAACCCTCACCATGGTTTTTCCAATTTTGGGTTTTCCTTATAAATATACTGGTGTTCATATGATTTTTTTATCTTGTGTTGATTCCATGCTTTCACTTTTTGTTATATTTAGAGTTGTGTTATTGCTTGGATGGATATTATGTAAATGGTTTAATGGAATACTTATTCACCCCCCTCTCAGTATTCTTGGTGTTCAACACACTAAGGGTTAGCCTTCACAAAAAAATGATAATATAAACACATGAACTCAGATACATCTTGACATGATGTTGGATCTTGAATTTTTGTAATAAATCTTTAATGACCACTCTTGATGATAATTCTTGCTCTTAATGTTCACCTCTTTTCACTTAATTTTCAAATGATGCAATAACTAGCTATTTATAGGTATTTAATCTAATTCCCCAAAAATTAAATTTTGATGACCAAATTAGACATTCAAATTTAAAATAATAAATGTTGAAACCGACAATTTTGAATTTGGAGAAAAAAGAGGGGGAAATAGGCAACCTAGGCACTAGTGTCCCAACCCTATTTTTGGAAAATTTAAATGTTGGAGATAAATTATTAAATGAGAGAATTTATGTTATGCTTGAAAATTGTTGGAAAACATTTTAAATTGGACCATAGAATACATAATTTAGGAAATAATAGGGTCAATTAGGCTCAATGATTTAGGGGGAGCAGGACATAGCTTGAAATTATCAAGGGTGACAATTTAGGGCACTACAAATGCATAAGAAATCCCAAACTTAGGAGAGGAACCAACTATCTTTGCTAATCCCCAACTATTTCAATATTAAAAAATGTTTGAAGGTCACTATCACAAAATTAATCATTATTTCATTATTAATGGTGGCTTGAATCTTGAACTGAAGAATCCATCTTCATACATAGATCAAACCAATATTGCATCCACATCCATAATATGAAGGTGCAAAGTTGTCAAAGTTGCAAATATGAAGTTGTCGTCATTGATCTCAACAATATGTGTACTGATGTTGTAATTGATGTCAATAGGATGTCAATTGACTGGTTTTTTCATGATGAAAATGTCGAGGATACTGAGAAAATTTTGGAAAAGAGGAAAACAGGTTGTTGCAGGTTGTGCATGTGTGTTGAGATATTGAGGAAATGAAGTAAGTACATGGAGCTATCTTTTATTGCAGTGTCTAGAGATGAGTTGGAATGAAGTAATGAGCTAAGATGATGTCTCTAGTACTTGGTTTTCAAGTGCTTATGAGAAAATTTGATAAACAAAGTAAACTATGTTGTGCAAGTGTTCAAAGTGTGCTATGGATCATGCTCCACATTTCTTCTATATTGATTCTATGCATGTGTGGATTTAGTATGTTGTTCAAGATTGTTAGAGACCATTGTTGTATTTAGAATTTTGTGTTCTAGATCGTTGGTGAGAGGAAGTTGTGTTCATCAGTATGTGAAATGGTTTTGTAGTGTTGTACATAGGTGTCAAGGAGAAATGTATTTTCTCCATTATTCGTAGTTTCTTTTTAGGACTTGTGGCTTTGAAGGAGAGTTAACAGTTTTTTTCTCTTTTTCATGTTAAGAGGATTTGTTGTATCGGAAGTTTCAAAATCATTTACTTAATGTTTAATGTGTTTTCATGGGTAATGATTAACGTGGTGTTTATACTACATTTAAAAAATTTCAAGTATTAATGGAAGAATAGCATGGCATACGAGATGTAATTTTGGGTCTTAGTTAAGTGTTGTTTTGGTCCCCTTTCATTCTTATCCACCATGGGAATGTCTAGATGCTGACCTAATTTGAATTTGTAAATATAATGGATAGAATGTTGACCTGGTAGAAGATGTTTAAGGTCAAGGTTGATATAAATAAGAGTAGATTTTTTGAGTTTTAAATAGAAAAATGAATATAGAAGCAAGATATATGCTAGATCAATGCAGGTGATGTGTGTGATGTGAATTTTAGTAGGGCAGTGTGAACTTCAAAGTATTGGATTCTTGAATGTAGTGAGCTAAAGGTGTCTGAAATCTTTCAAACAAGGCTATGAGATTGTTGGAGAATTGTGGTGGATTCCTTTTTGCATTGATAAAGTGTTCTCTATGTAACATTTATCTTATATCTTCTTGTTATTTTTGTGGCCTGTGAGCCCTAGTTGTGAGCCTTTTTAGATAGCGTGTCCTATTTTGGTAGTGATCCCTTTTTTACTAATTTTGTAATTACTTATATTATGAGCTAATCCTCACCATTTTGTTTCCCTTATTGGGTTTTCCATGTAAATATTGTGCTCTCTTGTGTATGGAATTGTTATTTCAGTTTTTGTTATCTACATTTTATGATTAATCACATTAATAGAATAAGGGTTTATTGAATGCATGTGGATCCGATTATTGTTGAGGGTTTATGATGTTTTGATTAGGTACAACTGATTTACCCCCCACTCTTAGTTGTCTTGTTCATTCAAAAATTGGTATCAAAGCAAGGTTCCTTAGAGAAGAGCTTAACCTCTTGAGGTAGATCCAAGATGGAAAAAAAGGTTTCTATAGAATCCCATAGATTCGATGACACAAATTATGCATTTTGGAAGATAAAAATGGAAGGATATCTAGTAGCTCATGGATTTAATATTTAAAAGGCTTATTTGTCTACATATACTCCACCTCAACATGGTCCAAGTACAAGTCCAAAGATCTGTTGGAATATGGACAGACACTGACAGGGGGGGGTGAATCAGTGTCAAAAATTTTAAACTTTAATTAAGAATTTTAAACCTGATATCCTTTCTATTGAAAATAGGGATGATTGATTGCATTAAGAGAATTTATGACAGCATTAGCATTGTTCATTTTGACAACTTATCCCAATAATCCTTGTGAGAGTTATCTTGAAATTCCAAAAGAGATGGCTGACATTGTTTAAACACTTTAGGATTACCAAATTTCAATGCAGACTTAGAACCAATTGGGTAAATGGAATGACATATGATAAGCATGAAACACCAAAGGGATTTAGTTCAACAAAAAAAATCTTGAGCTTTGAAACAAATGAATACATTTAAGCTTTATTTTGAATTTGAATATTTAACAATGATAGAACACTTATGTAAAATATTTTGATATGAATATTTGCAGTGATGAAGGGACTAATATTCAAGCAAGCTCAAACTAATAAGAAAAACAACTCACAAAAACATCATAGTCATGAGGAATTATCACATCACAGTAATTGAGACCATAAGACAAAGAATTTGTCGAGTGGAAAACCCTCCTAGGGTAGAAAAACCATGCCTAAACTGCCTTACTGGCTTAATTTCAAAAACACTACTTACAATGCCTTATAGGCTAATTTCTGAGCACCAACTCAAGGAGCACCAACCCCTCATTTAGAGACACCAAACTCAAGGAGCACCAACCCCTCATTTAGAGACACCAATCTCAAAGAACACCAAACCCTTATTTTGAAACACCAATTTGAAGGAGCACCAACTCCTTTTTCAGTTTACAGAATTACAATAACACAAAGGATCTCTTTGTTTCTCTCGATCTCACAAGATCCTCTCAATTGAATATCCCTACAACCCTCAAGGTTCTCAATTGAACCTTAAGAATTATAGACATACTCAAATTTTAAGACTATTTATGTTGTTCTTTTGTTTCAGTTTTACAATCTCAGAGTATAACATGTCTATCAGAATAGACCATACAAAAATGCTATATTCTATATCTCTCTCATTTTCAGTCATTACAACCAAAAACATATGTATATTTTTTCCATCAACTAAGGTATTTGCAATATGAGAAATTTTCTATCCAAATTATGTCAGGTATCATTTCAGATTTAGAGAAGTGACCACATGAAAATATTTCTTCTGACAGAATGAGCAAGAATGTGTATATTAAGAAAAGGACTCTGAAACCCCCAAGAGATGTGATAGATGAAGACCATCATTTCTTAATTTGAAACTTCAGCCAAGGGTTTTCTTCAGAAAGAGACAAAATATCAATATTAGGTTTGATCTCTGAAGCCTGACCACACAAAGAATCTGCGCCAACAATACCATTTGAAAACAAAAAATTATAGTAATGTTTGCATTAGTAAAATCTTTTTCAAAGAGAGAATAAACAATAATAGATTTGTACCAATAATACTATATGAAAAAAAATCACTATAAAGCATGCACCAATAATTCATATTTCAGATGCCCTTCTGAGAAAAATAAAAGTAACCGAAATCATGTCATGCTTTGCTGAAAACCACTCTTGCATTTTTTGATTTTAAACAAACAATTGTAATTGAAACTAGTGCGAGAATTATTGACAAAGTGAAAAAAACCCCATTTGTTGTTTCAGATTCAAACACAAGAATAGAAGTTGCCATGGGTTTTGAAATGAAAACATTTTCCAAGCATAGAAGAATATTACCTGTTCATTATGCAAAACAATCACCAAAATACTAGATAATTTTACCAACTGCCCAGCTATAGAACCAACGAATCTTCTTTCTTTTTCGAGCCCATAGACAAAGTAACAAAACAATCTTAGCACCCATACCATCCAATGATCTGATCACTATGATTTTATTCATGTCATTAACGGTACAGCTAGCTAGATCAATGAAAATCAATAATTACTCTACCTTCATGGTGGTGGTGAAGACTAGGGTTTCAAACCCATGAGCTTATGACCAGATGAAAAGAATTCCCTAACTTCCCTTTGCTTCCCAATACATTCAAAGACATTTCAGAATAACATAATTTCTATTGAAGTCTGAAATAAATCATATCATAATCAAATAATCATTGCACTTCAAATTTGCAGCTTCAAACATTTTAAATACTCAAATTCATAACATGCAAAAGTCCGACACAATAATGAAACTTATTCCCATATAGTTTTAACACTTTGCATTATGTTTCTACCTTGTCACTTTTGAAGTGACTTAATTCAATTATTTCCACAAAACTGTTGTTGGCCTTAAGGCCTAATAAACTAACAATTATAGGACCCAAAATACTTAGCATTTTATAAGAGATTTATAATATTTAGGTTCTAATTCATGAATGACTTTATTCAAATTCTTTTGCAATGTGATAAATTCCCATACATTGTTGTGAGAAGTTCAATACATTGAAATTTCCATGTTAACCATACAAGGCCCGAAACAAGTATGTCTCCATTTTAAATCATTTACTAATGCAAGTAAGCCAAAATAATGCCTTTTTTCAAAATTGATGCCAATGAATATCATTATAAGCCATGTGCCATATCATATACCAATGTAGAGATATCAAGTGAAATATCAATCTCAAGTGCCAAAATGAACATTAGTATAATACCAACCCAGTATGTCATGTAACATGTAAAGTATCATAGAGTGATATGTGCCAAGATAAACCAATGATACCAGTGAACCAATCTAACATGAAACAATGGAATTGAAAAACCAACTGATAATGATATACCTGAGTAACCATGCTAGGTACATGTATAAGAAAGATAGCCTTTATCTGCACAGGAAGCTCAATCTGATCAATAGCACAGGATTCAATAAATTTGAATGTAAACCAAATCCATAAAGTTTTCCATAATCAAATTACTGAATGCCAAAACATGAATAGACCAAGAGTAATCTGAGCCTCAATCAAGTATTCACAAAGTCAAATCTAGAATGTCATAGTTGAACCAATGAATTTCCAAGATCATAAAGACAAGATTAGAGAGCCATAATACCAAGTTTGACATCAAGGAAAAAATATCAACAAACTCCCCCTCTATCCTTGATGGAAAAAATTGAGCCATCAAAATCTGAATTAGAAACCAAAAACACATTCTTCCCCTTTTTTGTCACAAGGACAAAGGATAATTAGTATAATGTCAAGAGATGTAGCTGAAACACCTATAGATTTTGAAATGAAACAGAAAATAAGGACCAACTGAAGCAACAACAAGCTGCTGAGAGAGCTAAAAAGCTCCCCCTGAATCCATACACAAATATATCAAAACTGGTATCATTACCCTTTTTCTCAAACAACAAGAGCACTGAAAAATAATCCAAATGGGTTATAGAAAATACTTTCAATCCATTGCAAGAACACTAGCAATTCACCACCCCATTTGTATACCAAATTCCAGATGTGCAAAGACTCGAATCAGATAAAAAACACACAGTAACAAAACATTTTCCACTGCATACCAGTGATGTGGAAATCCATTATCTAACTGCCCTGAGCTCAGAATCTTATAATATGACAAATATCAAACTTCAGAGGACATCATATCATGCCAAAACTAAAAAAGTACTGTCACCTGCAAGCTAAAGACCATGAAAACTTTGAACTGCCAAGTAATAGAAAAGCACTGTTAGACTAAAACAACCATTTCATTGTCAAAGTATTGTCTTTTATGAAAGTTGTGGTAGTGATATCAACAATCATGTATACCATACTATCAGCATACTAAAAATCTGTCATGGATAGGAAATATACAAATCACTGTCACTATGTCCCTGCAACAAACATCAATACTTGAGTTCCAACCATGAAATTTTATGGGAAAGTTCCAAGCACAACACTGCAAAACTCAATTTCAAGCAACATTCACTATCATTGTTCTTTCAACTAGTTACCACTATCATTACATGCCATATATTGTACTAAGATCTTAAACTATTAATAGTTCACTATCTTATCATGCTCTTTCATAAAAACTTCACTCATATAAGTTAAACCAAGTATAATAATATGTGCACAACAAGTACCTTTTTAGCATGATATCAAAGTGTTAAGCAATTATGAGACTGATCAATCAAGATAGCAAGCTTTAATGAAAAAAAAGAAAAAATACTACTTCGAAGTCCAAGCCACCATTATCTCATGGAAATATATTGACATCAGCTAACTCATGCACCTTTTGAATGGTTAAGCTAGAATCCACCAATACCAATATAAATGAATGATTTCAAGACATCAAAGATAAGAAAATTAACCATCTCTTGTATGTAGTCAACGTTCACCTTATGAATTGATCCAACAAAACACCAAACTCGCCAAAGGACTGTCAATGTACTTCAAGCTTGAATTCCTTAACAACCTTTTCTTTACTCCTTTTACCAACAATAGAAAATCTATGATGTCATACCTCATTCTAGAATTCATAGGGGTAAAATGTGTTACTATAGTAGACTCCCCTTGAGTCTTTTCTTCTTCTCAAAATCTGGATGGTATCACATGTGCAAGGAGTGCACATGGAGTTTTCAGACATTCATCTTTATTTCTCTTTTTATCATCTTGATTGCTCTTTATTCTCCACACCAATGTAGACTTTTTCACTTGTTTTCTTAAAGTACTTGTCTTTCTATTAAATCTGCATTATTGTACTTTATGCCCAATGTTATTACATCTGAAACAAATGAATTGGTGACTGATTTGAGGAACATAAGGCTTCCTATAGACATTTCTAGCATTGTTCCCTACATTATTATAACTTTTATTCATTCTACAATCTCTTCTTAAGTGACCAAAATTGTTACAGTTATAACACACCACATTTTCATTTCTAGAGACATTAGAATGATTCTTATTTGACCATCTCATACAATTAATTGCCTTATGAACATAGTCATTACAAACATAAAAATATCCTTGAAAAGAATGATTATACCTGAATCAATGATCATGCCAAGGATGTGAAGATCTAAAGACATTTCTCCTTTCTCTGTGATTACCTTTGAATTGTCTTCTAGTAGTAGTTTTATCCTCTGATTTTGTTTTCTCTACATTCTTTGGTGTAGTAACATGGTGACCAAGATCAACCTTCATTCTTGGTGTAAACATTTTTCCATTTGCAATAGCAAACACTCTTTGAGATTCTTTGGAAGAGCTTTCTCCAACATCATATCCCACTCTTGTAGGATCCTTAGAATGCTTTTGTCTTCCCAACATCTCATTCAATATATTAGCACTCTGATCAAATTTCTGAATTTTATTTGATTGAACCTTGACACTTTCAAGCTCTTTTCTTAAAGAAACTACTTCTCCTTCAAGTTTTAGACATTCAATATTTTTAATCTCCAAATCAAACCTTACAACATCTGTTATCCTCTTACATTCTTCAATTTCATTTTTCTAACTTATAATCATATCATCTTTAAGTGTTAGTTCTTTTAACAAGGAATCATTATCTAAACATTTCTTTAAAGAAGCAATCTCATTTTCTAGTTTATGTGTTTCTTGATCTTTATAACTTATGCCAACATGAAGACAATCCACAACTCTCTTGGATTCTTCAAGTTGAGTCTTTAAAGAGACTATTGCTTAATTTGAAGTTTGTTCTTGAGCCAAAATTTTCTTTTTGAGTTTTTTGAGCTCTTTTAAAGCACATTTCAGTTCACCTTCTAGATCTAATTCACCTTCTTCATTATCATTGTTGTTTGTGTATTCTTGCTAAATGATTTCAGCCATGAATAATGGTTCATCTTCTTCATCAAAAAAATATTCAGATTCGGTGTCTATTTCATCTTTACTGAACAAACTTTTCTTCTTTTTGAAGTTGAAATTTTGTTTAGGTTTATAGGCCTTTTTCTTAGGCAGTTTTTCAGATTTCTCATTGTCACTATTATGATCACCATAGGGACACTTTACAACAAAGTGACCTATTTTTCCACAGTTAAAACACTTAAAGGGAAATTTTCCCTTATATTTTCCAGATCCCTTTTTAATATTTCTAACAAAATGGGATTCTATAGAATTAAAAAATTCTGACTCACTAACTTCATCTTTTTCTTTCTTTTCAGTGTTAAAGGTAGTTTCTTTTCTAGTAGAATTTTTTTTACTGATTCTCATTTCATAGGCAGTCAGAGTGCCTTGTAAGCTATCTAAGGTGAGCTGGTCAAAGTGTTTCTTTTCTTCAAGAGTAGCAACCTTAACTTCAAATTTAGTTGGTAAGGTTCTGATGACCTTAGTTACAACATCAAATTCTTTTACATCTTCTCCTAGCCCTTTCATAACATTGACAATTTCATCAACTCTCAAGAAGTAATCAACAACTTTTTCACCATCCCTCATTTTTATTTCCTCAAACTGATGTTTTAGAGTAAGGACTTTCGACTATTTAAATTTTTCATTTCCTTGATAGATGGTTTCAAGTTTAACCCATATTTCACTAGAAAAACTGCAATGCATGACTTTGATAAAGACATCTTTAGTCAATGCACACAAGAGAGCATGTTTTTCTCTATCATTAGTTTCATATTTATTTTTTTCATCAACAATTGTGGGCAATGTAGTTGGTACAGTGTACCCAGTTAACACTATGCTCCACGCACCGAGATCAATAGAAGTCAGATATGTTTCCATTCTGATTTTCAAGAATACATAATTTGTTCCATCAAATAATGGAGCTCTAGTCATAGATGCGCCTTCATGATCTTGAGACATTTTAAACAGAATCTAAGACCAGAATCAATCCTAGGTTGATTAGACCTATCAGAGGACCATATGCTCTAATACCAATTGTTGGAGTATGGACAGACACTGAGAGGGGGGGGTGAATCAGTGTCTAAAACCTTTTAAAATTTAATCAAGACTTTTAAACTTGATATCCTTTGTATTGACAATAGGGTTGACTAATTGCATTGAGAGCATTTATGACAACATTAGCATTGTTCATTTTGACAAATTATCCCAATAATCCTTGTGAGAATTATCTTGCAATTGCAAAAGAGATGACTGACATTGTTTAAACACTTTAGGATTACTAGATTTCAATGCAGAATTAGAACCAACTATGCAATGGAATGACATGATAAGCATGAAACACCAAAGGGCTTTAGTTCAACAAATAAATACATTTAAGCTTTATTTTGAATCTGAATATTTAACAATGATAGACCATTTATGTAAAACATTTTGATATGAACATTTGTAGTGATGAAGGGACTAACATTCAACCAAGCTCAGACTGATAAGAAAAACCACTCACAAAAACATAACAGTCATGAGGATTTATCACATCAGAGTAATTGAGACCATAAGAAAAAGAATTTTTTGAGTGGAAAACCCTCATGGGGTAGAATAACCACTCCTAAACTACCTTACTGGCTTAATTTCAAAACCACTACTTGCAATGCCTTATAGGCTAATTTATGAGCACCAGCTCAAGGAGCACCAAACCCTCATTTAGATACACCAATCTCAAGGAGCACCAACCCCTCATTTAGAGACACCAATCTCAAAGAACACCAATCTGAAACAAAAGAATACTTTTAAGCTTTATTTTGAATATGAATCTTTAACAATGATAGAACACTTATGCAAAAAATTTTGATATGAAAATTTGCAGCAATGAAGGAACTAACATTCAACCAAGCTAAGACTGATAAGAACAACCACTCACAAAAACATCATAGTCATGAGGAATTATCACATTAGAGTAATTAAGACCATACGACAAAAAAAATCGAGTGGAAAACCCTCTTGGGGTAGAAAAACCACTCCTAAACTGCCTTACTGGCTTAATTTCAAAAACCACTGCTTACAATGCCTTATAGGCTAATTTATGAGCGCCAACTCAAGGAGCACCAAACCCTCATTTAGAGACACCAATCTCAAGGAGCACCAACCCCTTTTTTTGAAACACCAATTTCAAGGAGCATTAACCCCTTTTTAGTTTACAGAACTACAATAACACAGAGGATCTCTTTGTTTCTCTTTATCTCACAAGAGCCTCTTAACTGAATATCCCTACAACTCTCAAGTTTCTCAATTGAACCTTTAGAATTCTAGACATACTCAAATTTTAAGACTGCTTGTGTTGTTCTTTTGTTTCAGTTTTACAGTCTCAGAGTATAACATGTCTATTAGAATAGACCATACAAAAATTATATATTTAATATCTCTCTCATTTTAAGTCATTACAACCAAAATCATATGTATATTTTTTCCATCAACTAAGGTATTTGAAAAATGACAAAATTTATGTCCAAAGTCTGCCAGGTATCATTTGAGATTCAGAGAAGTGACCACACAAAAATATTTCTTATGAAAAAATGAGCAAGAATGTGTATATTAAGAAAATGACTCTAAAACCCCCAAGAGCCATGATAGATGAAGACCATCATTGCTTAATTTGAAACTTCAGCCAAGGGTTTTCTTTAGAAAGAGACAAAATATCAATAGTAGGTTTGATCTTTGATCCCTGACCACACAAAGAATCTATTCCAACAATACCATCTAAAAACAAAAAATTATAGTAACTTTTGCACGAGTAAAATATTTTTCAAAGAGAGAATAAACAATAATAGATTTGCACCAATAATACCATCTGAAAAAAAAAAAATCATTATAAATCATGCACCAATAATTCATATTTTAGATGCCCTTCTGAGAAAAATAAAAGTAACCGAAATCATGTCATGCTTTGCTGAAAACCACTCTTGCATTTTCTGATTTTAAACAAACAACTGCAACTGAAACTAGTGCAAGCATTATTAACACAGTGAACAAAACCCCATTTTCTATTTCAGATTCGAACACAAGAATAAAAGCTACCATAGTTTTTGAAATGAAAATTTTTTCCAAGGATAAAATAATATTACCTGTTCATTCTGCAAAACAATCACCAAAATACTAGATAATTTTGCCAATTGCCTAGCTATAGAACCAACGAATATTCTTTCTTTTTTGAGCCCCCAGCCACAGTAATGCAACAATCTTAGCACCCATACGATCCAATGATCTGATCACTATGATTTTCTTCCTGTCATTGATGTTATGGCTAGCTAGATTAATGAAAATCAACAGTTACTCTACCTTCATGGTTGCGGTGAAGACTAGGGTTTCAAACCCACGAGCTTATGAATAGATGAAAAGAATGCCCTAACTTCCCTTTTCTTCCAAAGACATTCTAAGAAATTTTAGAATAACATAATTTCTATTGAAGTCCGAAATAAATCATATCATAATAAAATAATCATTACACTTCAAATCCGCGGCTTCAAACATTTGACATACTCAAATTCATAACATGCAAAAGTCCAACACAATAATTAAAATTATTACCATGCAATTTTAACACTTTGCATTATGTCGATACCTTGTCACTTTTGAAGTGACTTAATTCAATGATTTCCACAAAAATGTTGTCAGCCTTATGGCCTAATAAACTAACAATTATAGGACCTGAAATACTTATCTTTTTATAAGAGCTTTTTAATCTTTAAGTCCTGATTCATGAATGACTTTATTCAAAGTCTTTTGCAATGTGATAAAGCCCCATACCTTGCTATGATAAGTTCAATACATTGACATATCCATGTTAACCATACAAGGCCCAAAACAAGTATGTCTCCATTTTAAATCATTTACTAATGCAAGTAAGCCAAAATAATGCCTTTTTCAAAATTGATGCCAATGAATATCATTATAAGCCATGTGCCAAATCATATACCAATGCAGAGATATCAAGTGAAATATCAATCCCAGGTGTCAAAGTGAACATTAGTATAATGCCAACCCAATATGTCATGTAACATGTAAAGTATCATAGAGTGATATGTGCCAAGATCAACCAATGATACCAGTGAACCAATCTGACATGAAACAATGGAATTGAAAAACCAACTAATAATAATATACCTGAGTAACCATGCCAAGTAACTGTATAAGCAAGATATCCTTTATCTACACAAAAAGCTCAACCTGATTAGTACCACAAAATGCAATAAATTTGAATGTAAACCAAATCCATAAAGTTGTCCATAATCAAAGTACTGAATGCCAAAACATGAATAGACCAAGAGTAATATGAGACTCAAT
Organism: Sequoiadendron giganteum; assembly: GCA_007115665.2. Taxonomy (NCBI): domain Eukaryota; kingdom Viridiplantae; phylum Streptophyta; class Pinopsida; order Cupressales; family Cupressaceae; genus Sequoiadendron; species Sequoiadendron giganteum. Next base: position 580,101,186 of record CM021105.1, read on the forward strand.
CAAGTATACACAAAGTCAAAGCTAGAATTCCATAGCTCAACCAATGAATTTCCAAGATCACAGAGACAAGATCAAAGAGCCATAATACCAAGTTTGACATCAAGGACAAAATATCAACAAGATCATGACGCATGAGGTCAATGCTAAGGAAAGATTTATTATTGTGAATAATCTATTTAAATACTAAATTAGTGAAATTCAAGAGTTTTAAGATCGCTAAAGAGGTTTGGGACAAGCTAGAAATCACTTATGAACGAGAGGAAAAAGTCAAACAAGAAAAGCCACAAAATTTGAAGGCACAATTTGAGACCCTACATATGTCTAAAAATGAAGCAATCAAAATCTACATGTAGAGAGTTGATTAGCTAGTGAGCACAATGAGAGGTCTTGGTGCATAAGTCAAAGAATGTAAAGTGGTAAAGAAAGTTTTTAGATCTCTTCTTGATTCTTATAGTGAAAAAATGTCTTCTATTAAGGAAATTGCAAATTTTAATACTTATTCTAGAGATTAGATGATTCATACACTAACTTCTTTTGAAATGAGAATAAGGGTTTGAAAAATGGTATAATTGTATAGACTACTTTCAAGGTTGGAGTATCAGAGAAGATTAAAGATTCAAATATGGAATATCTTGGTTATGTGGAAACTAGTTTTGTAAGAAGAATGAAGAATGACACTCGTAAGTACAAAGGTAAATTACCTTTCAATTTTTTTAGTTGTGATGATATAGGTCATTATGCTTCAAGATGTCCAAAAATATATGTACACAATAAGAGTAAGGATAATAAAGGAAATATTATTAAGAAAGCTTATTATGTTAGAGAAGATGCTAGTATTTTTTATGATGAATCTAATTATAGAAATTTTGATGAAAATTAATGCTTGTTCCTAGCTATAAAAGAAGAACCTAGTTCTACTAACTTTGAAAGCTATGTGAAGGAAATTATTCCAAAGAAGAAGGATAAGGTTGAAGGTACTTTGGTATTTTATTTTCATGCTAAAGAGGATACAAATTAATAGGTTGTTGGAAGTGGCTATTCTAATCACATGACTAGATAAAAGAGTAAGTTTGTTAAACTTTGAAAAATATGATGGAAGACTAGTTAAATTTGGAGATGATTTAGGAGCTAAGATTTGTGGAATAAGTTCAATCAGTTTTGATGACAAGCATAAAAATGATAATTTTTACTATGTTAAGGGTTTACGACATAACCTTTTGAGTGTTGGAAAATTGTGTAGCAAGGGATATAATCTTGTGTTTAAGGATGAAACATGTGAGATCAAAAAAGGGCTCAAAACTGTGATTTTTGTTGGCAAGAGAACATATAGAAACATCTATTAGCTTGAGGGTGTTGATGGCCATTGCTTTATGTCGTAGATTAGTGATAGTCGGTTATGGGACCAAAGGATGTTTCATATGAATTTTGATAATTTGGTGAGAATCAATTTAGTTTATGCAGTGAGAGACCTACCAAGAATCACTAAGCCTATCAATGGTGTATGTAGGGATTGCTAGTTTGGAAAGAAAGTAATGATTAGTTTCAAGGGAAAAGAACAATCTACTACCAAACTATTGGAATTAATTCATACAAATATTTGTGGTCCCACAAGGGTGAGAATTCTACAAGGCGATAGGTATTTTATGTTTCTGATTGATGATTACTCTAGAATGATATGGATTACTTTTCTTAGAGAAAAATCATACACACTAGATAAATTCAAGGCTTATAATGTTATGATTGACAATGAAATGAATGTGAAAATAAAATGTTTGAGATCTAATAGAGGTGGTGAATTCACCTCCAATGATTTCAACATTGTTTATGAAGTTCATGGAATAAAAAGGAATTTGTTTTCCCCTAGAACTCCTCGGTAGAATGGAGTGGTTGAGAGGGAAAACTGGACAATTCAAGAAGTTTCTAGGACTATGATGAAAGAGGAAAATATATTGGAAGTATACTAGAGAGAAGCAATTCATACTATTTTTTACATACATAATAGATTACAAGCCAAAGCTAATATCACAAAGACTCCCTATGAGTAATGGTATGGAAGGATTCCTACGGTGAAGTACTTTAGAGTATTTGGAAGAAAATGTTATATCAAAAGATAAGAAGAAAACTTAGGAGAGTTTGATTCAAGGTTTGATGAAGGTATATTCCTTAGATATTCTACTAAAATAAAAGTCTATAGATGTTACAACAAAAGGATAAGAAAGATTATTGAAAGTGTTGTAGCATTGAAAAAAGGGGTCTTTGGCTTTTCCGTGCTCATTTGGGTCCTCCTTGCAAATTTTGGCTTAATGTTGCCTTGATTTAGTGTTGTAATGTGGATAACACATTCACATTTTGGACCCTTATGAACTAATGTATTTTAATGGTAACTTGTACAGGTGTTGTAAAGTGTTGTTACACACTTTCATACTTTTCTAGGGTTTTCTAAATTAACTAAGCATAATAAACATACTTTCAATCACAATTTATCTTAATCTTGTCTTATTTGGTGTGTTTTAAAGTGTTGTAACACACTTTCACATTCCTCTAGGCTTGTCATTAATATTTGGGATTTCTTATGCTTTAATTGGTCCTAATTGGCATCCAAAAGCCTCATTTATTACATCTTTTTTAGGATAATCCTGACACCAATCATTGACCAATCATAATTCTGGTGTTTTTGGATTGTGTGGCCCAAATTTAGTGATTTGGGACTCATTCACCACCTTGGGTGAATGAGTCCCACCTAGATTTTTGGGTTCAAAACCCGTTTTTACACCTTTCTAAGAACTTTTGATTTTTGGTCCCATACATTATGCTAGATGGGACTCATTCACCACAAGTGGAGAATGAGTCCCATGTAACCAAAATTCAAATTCAAATAAAAATTTTAGTGGGATTTTATTCTCCTAGATCTGATGTCAACTTGTAGTGTTGTAATTTTAGGAATTCTTACATAATTGAGTATAAATACAAGTTTTTTTCACTCATTTTCACCTAAGAATTTTGGGAGAGCATTCATAATAGAAAATTGAGTTCACAAGAGCATTCAAGAATTCACAAGGGAATTCAAGTGTCTTCAATGGTAAATTCTTCATCAATTGTTGCATAAATTCAAAATCCATCAAGCATGTTAGTGAGCTAGTGTTGTGATGTAGCATTGAAGATCCAAGGCCAAGCATTGTTCTATTTTTATTGTCAAAGATCAAGGTCTACATCCTTCATGAACATTTCCTGATTGAGTTGCAGATTTGTTGACACCATCTACAAGACATCATCATTCAAGGTATCAGTGTTCATGTTTCATGTTTCATGTCCTTGTTTCATTGTTTCATCATTTGGCTTAATTACCTACAAGGGTTTTGACCAAGGAAAACCCCTATTCCCTAATAATCAACAAGGTTTCTTCTCTTTAATGCATCATTACAGCTTTGTAGATTGAAGAAAAGTGGACTTGAAGCCTTCAAAAGCACAAAAATGATAAATTTGCCAATGTTGTCAAGGTTGTCACGAAAAATTGTCAAGACTCATATAAACTCAGATCTGGAGAAAATATCCATCCAATCTACATGATATCATTGGGAAAGTGCTTATTTTATCACGGAATCGTAGGGCGCTCACAAGAGAGTGATGCTATTTCGTCCCCTTCACCAATACACTTATCACGAATTGACAGTTCTATCATAAATAAATTACTCATGTGCAATAATCATGTTATACCAAACCATTATTATACTAATCAAAGTATGTCAAATAAAACATCAAATAAGGTACATCACACCACCAAAAATAGTCCACATCACTCCATAAATAGCGATCAAATAACAAACAACATGATAGAGTATATTAAAGTATCAAGTAACCAGAAAAATAAAAATAAAAAAATAAGGACACTCTATCTAGTCCAAAGAGCAAAACATAAGGGTATTACATCAAGAATCTTGGAAAGTCAGATCTGGGCATAAATATCCATCCAATTTGCATCATATTAGTGGGAAAGTGCTTATTTTATCCACCATCAGAGGCTTGCAAAGGTTTAGCTCAAGATTCTTCTCTTGGGACACTTCGAGACAAAACGGGATGAATCCCCTAGTTGTGGCGAATGAGTCCCACTATGGGTGTTTTTCAGAGATATTTGTAGATTTGGATACCCTTTTGGCTAAAAATTACTCTTGTGCAAAAATCTAGATTTGGGACTGATTCTCCTAGAATGGTGAATGAGTCCCACCAAACCTAAAATGTAGTAGTTTTGGGATTTTAGAGCCTCATTTCATCTCTCTTCAAATTCTAGGTGCACACTTTCAATTTTGTTTCATGGTCATTTCTAGGTCATTCCTTAAATCATTGCATCAATTTAGGGTTTTACATTTCATCCTTCATTGCATTGTCTTTCCAAGTCTAAGCTTTGTGGTGAACCCCTCTTCTAATCTAAAATGATATCCTAGGACACCCTATTGTCAAATTTGTTACCTCTATTCTTGGGGTGAGATCTCCAGGGTCATCCTTGAATGTAAAGTATAGAAGATTGTTAGCCTAGGTCCTAAAACCCTAGTGGAGACAAAATTCTATGGTAAATTTTGGTGAGCCTACATTTAGAACATCATAATTTTGATTTGGTGTCCATCATCGTCCTTGATCTAGCTTGCATTGACTCTGCATTAGGATTTGTATTTGTTAATTGGCATCTAGGATTTCTAAATTTTGCATTAGTGAAAGTGCATATAGGTTGCATTTTGGCATCTCAAATAATTAAAAATCATATAAAATTTGTATTTTCATTTAGTCTTCTAGTCATACAATCTAAAAATCATAAAATCAATTGCAAAATTTTGCAAATTTTGAAAAAAATCCCTATTGGGACTCATTCTTCACCTTGGGAGAATCAATCCCAGTGCACCCCTGAAATAGCCTTATACAACACTAAAAACCTTGTTTTTAATCTTCTGTTTTCTACCATTTTTTATATGTTTCAGTTGGTTGACTTTTTGTTTCATGCATTTTTCAAAATCTAGCTTCAATTGGTCCATTTCATGCATTGCTTAAATCTAAATTTGCATTTACAACATTCCATTGCATAGTGTAATCAACAAATTACCTTGTTTGAAATCTGAAAATTGCATTTCATTCTAGGTCTTAACATTTCATTTTAATTTTGCATATATTATTGTTTAAAAATGTTAGTTTTAGTCTTTTCCAAGTTTGCAAAGAAAAATTTAGTCAATAAACATGTTAATCATTCATTCAATGCATTCCCTAGTTATGAGAGTCTCTTAGTGCAAGAGAGTGAAAATGTTGAAAATTTCCTTAAACCTACACCCCCTCTTATCTCTCCAATTTGTGAGGATGATGTGATAGAAGAGAATACAAGCATAGATAACCATGATGATCATACTTGTTCTTCTCCCAATACGTCTCCTTTTAGTGACGAAGGTATCTTGGATAAAGAAGATACAATCATTGAGAATCATGAAGGTCTCATTTGCCCTTTTCCTCATTCCACTTGGGAAGATAGTATAACAAAAGAAGATGAATTTATTGCCACAACTTTACTTAGTTTACATTACTCTCCCAACAATTCCCCTATTTGTGAGAATGCTACAATCATGAACAACCATGAAAATAACATTTGTGAGGAAGACATGTTGGTGTTAGATGATCAAATATTTAAGGTCTATAATAACTCTCTTTATGATCCTTCCCCTACCTATCCTATTTTGGAAGACATTATGGAGTGAAGGAATGAACTCATAAATGATCATGATAATCATACTTGTTCTTCTCCTACTATCTCTCATAGCTATGAAGAATATACTTTGATGATAGAAAATAAAATGGATGAATGACATGAGAATCTTAGGTGGTCCCCCTTCACCTTGGGGAACCCTTATTGAGCAATACAATTCAACCATTGATCATCCCCCTACTTGCGATGAAGTCCTTTTGGAAGAACCAATCCTTCAATGTCAAGAACATTTGGTTTGTATTTCTTCTAAAAACTCTCCTCGTAGGGAAGATATCATGGTGCAAGAAAATTTGAACATTGACACATGTAATGGGGCTTCCTTAGATGAAAATGATAAAGTGTAATTAGAATCCTCCTCACTAGGGGATCATACAAATAAGCACAATATTTTTGAGGTTATGATGGCATAAATTGGATCTCCTCTAATTAGTGAGCTTCCTAAGTCACCTCCCATTAATGAATCATATAAGCAAATAAGAGCTTTCTTGAAATCTAGGGGGGAATCTAACAATGTTTTGCAACAACCAAGATATAACACAGTTGCCCAAACATGTAGGAGACCACAAATCACTCCTGAAACATCACAATTTCCCCAACATATTGTTCCTAGTGTTGAAGATCTTAAGAAGACTCCTGCTAATAAATATGTATGACAACTCATTCAACTATCACCTACATATAAGTGCCTATTTCAAGAAATATTACAAATAAAGAATGAGGAGATCGAATCTTATATGAAATTGAATAATTTAACATCCTCCTTTCATCCCACACAAGACACACAATTAGATATCCCATTCCCTAAACATGAATTTTGCTCACTTAGGACCCAAAACAAGAATGAAGTGTTGATGATAAAGGTGATCATTAATGAAACTGCAATTAAGTGTGCTCTCATAGACAATGAAGCTGAAATCAATGTTTGTAGCATTGAACTCCTAGATAAAATTGGCATCGACAAATGGCTCATTCAACTTAATAATGTTCACATTCATGGATTTGATAGTTTTAATAGACAACCACTAGGGATGATCACATTTCCTATTGATATTAGACCTGTAGTGTTTCCTACCCCTATCCATATCATGCCAGGACCCCTTTCATACAATCTTCTCCTAGGGAGACCATGGATTCATGCTATGAAAGGAGTCCCCTCTACTCTTCACTGTGCAATGAAATTTGAATACAACAACAAGATATACATGGTCGAAGTAGATGAACAAAGCTATGAATCACATGATCACAACACTTCCACCTCCCCAAATATTTTCATTCCAAAATAAAAAGTTGAGCCAATAAAATTTGATATTAATCCCAAAAACTTTAGTGAAAATTGGAGGTTGTTATATTTTATGCCTCCTCTTAATAAAGAATCCAAAATCTCACCCTCAAGGTCCAAAGATTAATATACCAACAATTCATTTTCAGATACAAGTTCTAATGATGATTAGGGTTTTACACCTCCCTTTATATGAGAGTGTAAAATCTCACAACCTAAACCAAAAAAACCTTGTGTCTCATTTGCTTAAATTAGTTCTACAACATTACCCCATGGTGGCGATGGGGGCTATATAACTCCTATACTTCATGAGGGTACGAAGCATAACTTTAAAAAGGATTTTTGTTCTCGTGAAGAAACCAAACCTTCTCTAAAACATAAGACTCCTTCATATGACTTGGAAGATTGTTATGGTATCAGATACAATCTCCCTCCTTCACATGGATACAATGAACACATGAATCAAACAAACATACCATACTCATTCAATAAATATTTAGGTTATCACCTTTATCTCCCTTCTCATCTAAAGCCTTATTATTTAATGTGTAGGTATGTGCAGGATCATGATGGGCCAAAAAGTGGCAATATGTAAGTGATATGATGGCCCATGTGGCTGATGACTTTTTCTTACCCAAAATTGATGAAATGAAAAGGGTTTTTAAAGGATATTCTCAAATTTCCACCAATATAAATTATACTTTACTTTGAATTTAGTAAATTATTATTATTCATTTTCTATTTGAATTACAACTAAAGTCTTGATTGATAGGCTGACTGAAAAAAATCTATAGCTTTCAAACCGTATCACATTTTTTGAATCTAAAACATGATTCACATTCTATGCTTCGCATACTATAGGATTAAAAAAAAATTAATTTCATGAAGTTTTGACCAAGTTAAGGTGGTGAGACATACAAGTTTTTATATTTTTTAAAAGTTGTAATTAAAAAATCATAATTAATTATTTACTTGGAAAAAAATTACAAAAAAATATGCATCACATTGGGACATGAGTCCTCTACTAATATCTAAAATATTATAAAAAAATATTATCATTTTATTGTGGTTAGGGTGGTCAGACAGACACCTACTTCTTTTTTTTTCACTAAAATTTAAGTACTACTACATTGAAATTTCAAATTTTCAGCAAATAGATTGTTTTTTAAATAAACCTAGTAGTTGAGTAACTACATTAAATTTTCTACAATTCTATTCTTACATATTTTTGAAATAATATAGATAACTTATTCAAATGTTTATGTCAAATTACCTAACTCTGATTTTTTGAATTTTCATCACCACATAAGGGCTTGTTTTTCCATGATGATCCTGCACATACCTGTGTGCATGCCATCTTGCACAAATAAAGGAACATCTACTACTATTTATCAAGAGATTATATTGCTGAGACTCCTCCACGATCGCTTCATATCTCTCCCTCCAAAAACATGAAAGAAATTTTACTACAAACATTTATTTTTCACATATCAAAGAGGCCATGGTCATTCTACTAACAAATGTAAGGCTTTGACCAAAAAAATTTAACATCTCAAGGAATGTGGTGCTCTTTCTTGTGTTGAAATACCTAACTCCTCTAACTTATACTAATTTTCATCCTATTTGGCTCACCCTTGTCATGCACTAAGCGGTGGCAATGGGTTGATAGCCTTGTCCTTGTATGTCACTTGGCGTTGTCTCTTTTGGCTAGTTGATCACCTTTCATGAACATATAAGAGCAAGATTGGTATGTGGATGACATTCCTTAAGTTGGATCACTTGTGACATACTACCTTTTTCATGATGTAGCTTATTGGAAACATATGACTTGGCATAGCACTTTTCGAATAAGCTCTCATGTCTTCTTCTAATTTAAAGCAATTTCTCACAGTAATGGTGTTAGAAACTAGTTTAAAGTAGGGACATAAATCAAAAAATCATGTTTCACTATGTGATTTTATTTATAAAGAATCTATATAAAGAGACAACATCTAACCGAATATGGGGGATAGAGGGAATAGAGGGAAACTACATGAAAATAGAAGAAGAGAGTAAACAAGAGGGAGAAGAAATTAGGCTCTCTGGCCTTCAGCCAGAGAGCCATTTAGAGTATGAATGTTTTTGAAGTGTTAGTATATGGAATTCGATAAAGAGGAGTTTCCATTTCCTGTCGTGTCATTCTCTCTATCTTTCCTAGTTTATATGTTTTACAAATTGTTAATGCAGATTAGTTTTGAAGGATTCAAAATTGTTTTGAATGTCATGGATGTCTTGTTTTCGAGTTCTAGAAGGAAGAATCTAGCAAGGGAATGAATTGGGTTGTATAGTATCAACTGATTTAAAGCAAGCCATTATTGTTTATGGGTCGGGTTTCTTTATGACAGTCCCGAATGGAATGGGAGAAACGATTTTATATAATGGTTTGCAGAGAAGCCATTACATCGCTCGACCATTATGGTTGACCAATGTGTGACTCGGCCTTTGAACAACAGTACACTGGCAGATAGTTTCAAGGAAAGGATGGTGGATATGCTCTCCATGCTCACGCTCGGGTTACGACCACTGTGGTGGTGGTAAAATTCAATCCCATGTAGTGGAAGACTCGCAAGGTATGAAGGATTAGAGGATATGGAACGACTATGGACAAAAAAAGCCATGATATGTAGAATGAAGGAAGATTTCAAATATGACAGTAGTTGTCTTTATTAGTGAGAATTAGGAGAATGTGTCGATGCTTTATTATATGCAAAATCATTTATTTTTCATCCGCATCAAAATCGTATCAAAGCCAGAAGGTTCTAAGCATGTAGAAGGCAATCTATACCAGGCAATAGTGTGGGTTCTTGGTTGCAAGTTGATCCATCCAAGTTGCAATAAGGACACAGATGTTCTTGCGTGTGTGAAGATCTCAAGCTAGGGTCTTAGTATTGTCTACACCAAGATGAAGCTGGGTAGAAGGTCCAATGAGAGCAACCACTACGAGAATGGGGGGGAAGCATCTTCAAGAATCTTGTGTGGGTACCATGGCAATATGGTGGTGGTGTGAAGCAGCAGCATGCAGAGTGGTGGACAACAACTAGCATAAACTCCATTTATGGGAGTCATGTAACAGCAACAGAGGAAGCAACAAAAGCATTGATTCAGTGATGAAGACACAGAGGCAAACGGTTTGTTTGCAGAATTCTCACCTCAGCATTTCCATGGGACTTGGAAATCTTTCAAGCCTGGGTATAATGTTGCTGGGGCACCTCGAATCCTTAAATTTATGACAAGATTCATAATATTGTAATGTCTTAGTCATTTATAATTTCATGGGACCATGTTAGGAAATTGTTTAAGTGTTTAAAATTGCAATGATGTATTCATAAAAGGATTAAAAGACATTTGTAACCGAATGTGGGAATGGGAATATCAGGTAGATGAATGGTTTGTCTAACTACTCTAGAATCTGTATAAAGAGACAAAATGTAACTAAATACGGGGGATAGAGGGAATAGAGGGAAACTACGGGAAAATAGAAGAAGAGAGTAAACAAGAGGGAGAAGAATTCAGGCTCTATGGCCTTCGACTAGAGAGCCATTTAGATTATGAATGTTTTTGAAGTGTTAATATATGGAATTCGATAAAGAGGAGTTTCCATTTCCTGTCGTGTCGTTCTCTCTATCTTTCTTGGTTTATATGTTTTGCATATTGTTAATGTAGATTAGTTTTGAAGGATTCAAAATTGTTTTGAATGTCATGGATGTATTGTTTTCGGGTTCTAGAAGGAAGAATCTAGCAAGGGAATGAATTAGGTTGTATAGTATCAACTGATTAAAGCAAGCCATTGTTATTTATGGGTCGGGTTTCTTTACGACAGTACCAAATGGAATGGGAGAAATGGTTTTATATAATGGTTTGCAGAGAGGACATTACATCGCTTGACCATTATGGTTGAGCAATGTGTGACTCGGCCTTTGAACAACAGTACGGTGGCAGATAGTTTTGAGGAAAGGATGGTGGATATGCTCTCCACACTCATGTTCTGGTTACAACCACTGTGGTGGTGGTAAACTTTAATCCCATGCCGTGGAAGACTCGCAAGGTATTAAGGATTAGAGGATATGGAACGAATATGGAGAAAGAAAGCTATGATATGTAGAATGAAGGAAGATTTTGAAGATGACAATAGTTGTCTTTATTAGTGAGAATTGAGAGAATGTGTCGATGCTTTATTATATGCAGAATCATTTATTTTTCCTCCACATCAGAATGGTATCAGAGCCAGAAGGTTCTGAGCGTGTAGAAGGCAATATACACTAGGAAGTATTGTGGGTTCTTGGTTGCAAGTTGATCTGTCCAATTTGTAGAAAGGATGTAGTTGTTCTTGTGTGTGTGAAGATCTCAAGCTAGGGTCTTAGTATTGTCTACACCAAGATGAAGTTGGGTAGAAGGTGCAATGAGAGCAACCACTATGAGAAGGGGGGGAAGCATCTTTTAGAATCTTGTGTGGGTACGATGGCAATACGGTGGTGGTGTGAAGCAGCCACATGCAGAGTGGTGGACAACAACGAGCATAAACTCCATTGATGGAAGTCATGTAATAGCAACAGAGGAAGCAACGAAAGCATTGATTCAGTGATGAAGACATAGAGGCAAACGGTCTGTTTGTAGAATTCTCACCTCTGCATTTCCATGGGACTTGGAGATCTTTTAAGCTGGGAGTATGGTGCGGGGGAACCTTGACTCTTGACATTTATAATAAATTCATAATATTGTAATGTCTTAGTCATTTAGAATTTTGTGGGACCATGTTAAGAAATGGTTTAAGTGTTTAAAATTTCAATGATGTATTCATAAAAGGATTAAATGACATTTGTAACTAAATGTGGGAATGGGAATATCGGGTAGATGAATGGTTTGTCTAACTACCCTAGAATCTCTATAAAGAAACAAAATGTAACCAAATACGGGGGATAGAGGGAAACTACGGGAAAATAGAAGAAGAGAGTAAACAAGAGGGAGAAGAAATCGGTCTCTCTGGCCTTTGGCCAGAGAGCCATTTAGAGTATGATTGTTTTTGAAGTGTTAATATATGGAATTCGATAAAGAGGAGTTTCCATTTCCCGTCGTGTCATTCTCTCTATCTTTCCTGGTTTATATGTTTTGCAAATTGTTAATGAAGATTAGTTTTGAAGGATTCAAAATTGTTTTGAATGTCACGGATGTCTTTTTTTCAGGTTCTAGAAGGAAGAATCTAGCAAGGGAATGAATTGGGTTGTATAGTATCAACTGATTTAAAGCAAGCCATTACATCGCTCGACCATTATGGTTGAGCAATGTGTGACTCGGCCTTTGAACAACAGTACAGTGGCGGATAGTTTTGAGGAAAGGATGGTGGATATGCTCTCCATGCTCATGCTCAGGTTATGACCACTTTGGTGGTGGTAAAATTCAATCCCATGTAGTGGAAGACTCGCAAGGTATGAAGGATTAGAGGATTTGCAATGACCATGGAGAAAGAAAGCTATAATATGCTGAATGAAGGAAGATTTCGAAGACGACAGTAGTTGTCTTTATTAGTGAGAATTGAGAGAATGTGTCGATGCTTTATTATATGCAGAATCATTTATTTTTCCTCCGCATCAGAATCGTATCAAAGCCAGAAGGTTTTGAGCATGTAGAAGGCAATCTACACCAGGTAGTAGTGTGGGTTCTTGGTTGCAAGTTGATCCATCCAAGCTACAGTAAGGACGCATTTGTTCTTGCATGTGTGAAGATCTCAAGCTAGGGTCTTAGTATTGCCTACACCAAGATGAAGCTGGGTAGAAGGTGCAATGAGAGCAACCTCTACGAGAAGGGGGGGGGGAGCATCTTCAAGAATCTTGTGTGGGTACGATGGCAGTATGGTGGTGGTGTGAAGCAGCTACATGCAGAGTGGTGGACAACAACCAGCATAAACTCCATTGATGGGAGTCATGTAACAGCAACAGAGGAAGCAGCAAAAGCATTGATTCAGTGATGAAGACACAGAGGCGAATGGTTTGTTTGCAGAATTCTCACCTCAGCATTTCCATGGGACTTGGAAATCTTTTAAGCCTGGGTATATGTTGCAGGGGCACCTCAACTCTTGAAATTTATGACAAGCTTCATAATATTGTAATGTCTTAGTCATTTATAATTTTGTGGGACCATGTTAAGAAATGGTTTAAGTGTTTAAAATTGCAATGATGTATTCATAGAAGGATTAAATGACATTTGTAACTGAACGTGGGAATGGGAATATCAGGTAGATGAACAGTTTGTCTTACGACCCTGGAATCTCTATAAAGAGACAAAATGTAACCGAATACAGGGGATAGAGGGAATAGAGGGAAACTACGGGAAAATAGAAGAAGAGAGTAAATAAGAGGGAGAAGAATTTGGGCTCTTTGGCCTTCGGCCAGAGAGCCATTTAGAGTATGAATATTTTTGAAGTGTTAATATATGGAATTCGATAAAAATGAGTTTCCATTTCCCGTCGTGTTGTTCTCTCTATCTTTCCTGGTTTATATGTTTTGCACGTTGTTAATGCAGATTAGTTTTGAAGGATTCAAAATTGTTTTGATTGTCATGGATTTCTTGTTTTCAGGTTCTAGAAGGAAGAATCTAGCAAGGGAATGAATCAGGTTGTATAGTATCAACTGATTTAAAGCAAGCCATTGTTGTTTATGGGTTGGGTTTCTTTATGATAGTCCCGAATGGAATGGGAGAAATGGTTTTATATAACAGTCTGCAAAGAAGCCATTACATCGCTCGGCGATTATGGTTGAGCAATGTGTGACTCAGTCTTTGAACAATAATATAGTGGCGGATAGTTTCGAGGAAAGGATGGTGGATATGCTCTCCATTCTCATGCTCGGGTTATGACCACTCTAGTGGTGGTAAACTTCAATCCCATGCTATGGAAGACTCACAAGGTATGAAGGATTACAGGATATGGAACGACTATGCAGAAAGAAAGCTATGATATGCAGAATGAAGGAAGATTTTGAAGATGACAGTAGTTGTCTTTATTAGTGAGAATTGAGAGAATGTGTCGATGCTTTATTATACGTAGAATCATTTATTTTTCCTCCGCATCAGAATGGTATTAGAGCCAGAAGGTTCTGAGCATGTAGAAGGCAATCTACACCAAGCAATAGTGTGGGTTCTTGGTTGCAAGTTGATCCATCCAAGCTGCAGTAAGGATGCAATTGTTCTTGCATGTGTGAAGATCTCAAGCTGGGGTCTTAGTATTGTCTACACCAAGATGAAGCTGTGTAGAAGGTGCAATGAGAGAAACCACTACGAGAAGGGTGGGAAGCATCTTCCAGAATCTTTTGTGGGTATGATGACAGTATGGTGGTGGTGTGAAGCAACCGAATGCAGAGTGGTGGATAGCAACTAGCGTAAACTCCATTGATGGGAGTCATGTAATAGCAATAGAGGAAGCAGTGGAAGCATTGATTCAATGATCAAGACATAGAGGCGAATGGTTTGTTTGTAGAATTCTCACCTTAGCATTTCCATGGGACTTGGAAATATTTTAAGCCTGGGAGTATGGCGCGGGGCACCTTGACCCTTGAAATTTATGACAAGCTTCATAATATTGTAATGTCTTAATCATTTAGAATTTTGTGGGACCATGTTAAGAAATGGTTTAAGTGTTTAAAATTTTAATGATGTATTCATAAAAGGATTAAATGACATTTGCAACCGAATGTGGGAATAGGAATATCAGGTAGATGAATGGTTTGTCTAACTACCCTAGAATCTGTATAAAGAGACAACATGTAACTAAATACAGGGGATAGAGGCAATAAAGGGAAACTACGGGAAAATAGAAGAAGAAAGTAAACAAGAGGGAGAAGAAATCAGGCCAGAGAGCCATTTAGAGTATGAATGTTTTTGAACTGTTAATATATGGAATTCAATAAAGAGGATTCTCCATTTCCCATCATGTCATTCTCTCTATCTTTCCTGGTTTATATGTTTTGCAAATTGTTAATACAGATTAGTTTTGAAGGATTCAAAATTGTTTTGAATGTCATGGATGTCTTGTTTTCGGGTTCTAGAAGGAAGAATCTAGCAAGGGAATGAATCGGGTTGTATAGTATCAACTGATTTAAAGCAAGCCATTGTTGTTTATGGGTCAGGTTTCTTTATGACAGTCCTGAATGGAATGGGAGAAATAGTTTTATATAATGGTTTGTAGAGAAGCCATTACATCGCTCGACCATTATGGTTGAGTAATGTGTGACTCAGCCTTTGAACAACAGTACGATGGTGGATATGCTCTCCATGCTCATGCTCAGGTTACAACCACTATGGTGGTGGTAAACTTCAATCCCATGTCATGGAAGACTCACAAGGTATGGAGTACTAGAGGATATGGGACGGCTATGGACAAAAAAAGCTATGATATGCAGAATGAAGGAAGATTTCGAAGATGGCAATAGTTGTCTTTATTAGTGAGAATTGAGAGAATGTGTCGATGCTTTATTATATGCAGAATCATTTATTTTTCCTCTGCATCACCTAGGATATGATTTTAGATTAGAAGAGAGGTTCACCACCAAGCTTAGACTTGGAAATACAATGTAATGAAGGATGAAATGAAAAACTATAGTTTGATGCAATGCTTTAATGAAAGACCTAGAAATGACTATGAAACAGAATAGAAAGCTACAAAACTGAAAGTGTGCACCTAGAATTTGAAGAGAGATGAAATGGGGCTCTAAAATCCTAAAATTGCTACTTTTTAGACATGGTGGGACTCATTTTCCATTCTAGGTGAATCCGTCCTAGATTGTATCTTTGCATGCGAGAAAGTTTTAGGCAAAAGAGTATCTAAATCTACAAATATATCTGAAAAACACCCACAATAGCACTCATTCACCACAACTGGGGGATTAGTCTCATTTTGTTGCAAAGTTTCCTAGGACTAGAATCTTGAGCTAACACTTTGAAAACATTTGATGGTAGATAAAATAAGCACTTTTACATTGATATGATGCAGATTGGATGGATATTTTTCCCCAGATCTGACTTTTCGTGAGTCTTGATGTAATATCCTTTCATTTTTCTCTTTGAACTGGACAATGTGTCCTTGTTTTGTTTTGTTTTGTTTTGGTTTGTCTTGTTTTCTGGTTACTTGATACTTTGATATACTCTATCATGTTGTTTGTTATTTGATCGCTATTTATGGAGCGACGTGGACTATTTGTCGTGGTGAGATGTACCTTATTTGATGTTTTATTTGACATGATTTGATTAGTATAATAATGGTTGGGTATATCATGATTATTGCACATGAGTAATTTATTTATGATATAACTGTCAGTTCATGATAAGTGTATTGGTGAAGGGGACGAAATAGCATCGCTCACTTGCGAGGGCCCCACGATTCCGTGATTTTCTCTTCACGGTGTGTTTTAATATGTTGTTTATATACATATGTTACTAATATTTCGTTTACAGGTTTGCAGGTACATGACATCGACTCCACCTGGCTTCACAATTTTGAGCATGTTGACCCAACGATAAAGTTGATTGGGAGATAGTAGCTAGGTTACTTATGTCAGGTCTACACCCTAGCCTCAGTGTGTCGTTAGGTTTAGTCAGTTGTGTTTGTTTAATTGTGGTTATTATTGCCTTATATTATTTTGGTAAAATTCTTTAAAAGAGGAATGTGTGAGTTTCATTATTAAAAGTTGAATAGTAGATTATGCTTATTTTAAATGTTGAGATTTTAGAATTACTAAATAAATAAATTTAATTTAATTAAAAAAAAGATTAATCTTTAGATTAATTGATTTATTGATTAATTAAATTAATTAAATTGGTTATATTTGAATGGGAGATGTTTTAATTATTTAAATATTAAATTTTGATTATTAGAAGATTTTATTCCAAAAGGTTTGTTGAAAGATATTTTTGAAATTGCTAGCAAGTGTTAGAAAAATTTAATGAATTTGTTGGGGAAATTAATTCCTAGAAGTTAATCTTTCCTTTGGGTGAGGAAGTGGAAAGCTTCTTCACGAAAAGGCTTGTGATATTTTGCATGTTGGTATTTTGGAAAAAAATGGGGAGGAAAGATTTGCTTGCTGTGGAGATTTTGAAAATATTTTGGTTGTAGAAATTTGTTGGATATTTTTGCATCCTTAGAATTTGTTTGGGAAAGATTATTGTTGTCCTGGAATTATTCTTGTGCTCAGGTAATCGAATTTCTGTGAGGAATCCATTGTTGTCTGGAAGCTTTTCTTGAAGCTTTGGAGGAGGCTCTGCACCATAAACTTCATTTACTCAAGAAGCGTAGGATACAGGTTCTTTTATTTATTCTTGTTTTGTTAAGTTTTAATGGAAAGGGTTCTAGTTTACAATTCTCTGTAGAAAATATTGTCTATGCGATGAAATTTGTATTGTCATAGTAAAGATGCTTTGTAGTTTAATTCCTTTGTAAGAGGCTATTTCTTTTGTAGTTGAAGTTAATTGTGGAAAAACCTTAGTTAGTGTCTGTTTGGTAATTTAGGGAAAATTAGAGAAATCCAGAAAAAATATGTAGTGATCTGGAAATTAAATCCCTCTAGAATAAATTATAATTTTCCTGAAATTTTTCTTGTAGCTTGTCTTTTGTTAGGAAAAATTTCTTTGTGTTTTTAAAATGTAGGAATTCGATTATTTTTCTTCAAAATTTGTTTCCTCTGTGTTTGGATTTGAGAAAGCAAGAAAGAATCCTCTGTTATTTTGGTTGGAAAAAATTATTGTAGAATTCCTCTCTGGAATTTGGGTTTTTTTTCTGGAAAGTTGCATAATTTTCCTGTAAAATTATTTTTTGGAATTTTTTTTCCTTATTTTAATATTTTTTTTATTCTGAGTTATATATATATATATATATATATATATATCCATATCCATATATATACATAATTATATATGTATATATATAATTATGTATATACTCTATGTATATACTTAAAAAATTATAATTCTATAATTGTAATTTTAAAATGGTTGCATGCATATTTATTTAAGTAGGGAAATTGGGTGAGTTAATCCTTTGGGTAAATTGTATTGTTTTTAAAAGTAATCGAGGAATTGAACTATCTATAATTTAAATTCCCTTCTCTATTTTTGAAGAAGCTTTTGGTTTGCTTGATTAATTATTTTATTAGGGAAATTGTGATTTTTACTATGAATTCAATAAGAAAGGGAAATGGATTTAAAATATCCAAAATTAGATTATTTCCTTATAATTTCATTTCATGATTATTTCCTCTATATTCTTGTTTGGGGAAGTTGATTTAGACTTGTATAACAATTCAAGTAGTTAAAAGGGAAAATGGGGTTGTGTGTTATTTTGAGTTAACCCAATTATTGTACCCTTGGATTAGTGCTTTGGTTTTTTCAATGTTATCCATTCATTGAGAATGGATTTAGGAAATCCAAATATTAGATTTGATTCATGTCTTGAAAGCTCTTATTCTTCTAGTCTCATTTTGGGAGATGGGTTAAGTGTTAGTCTAGAATTGTAAGTCTTCTAGAAGGATCCTTAGAGGATGGGGGTTGTTGTATTGTGTTGTCAATTTGTTTTAATTCCCTTGGGTAGTTCATGGATTCATTTCATTGTTTGACCTGGTTTCCACGAACGGGGATTTGTGCCTCCTTTGTGAGGAGTGGATTGTGTAATTGGTTGCCTCTAATGTTTGGAGTGGGTTTCATTATATGTTGCCTCCTAGGATTGGAGTGGTTGTTTTATCTAGTTTTGTGTACACTATGGTACCCTTGGTGGTTGGTTTTTTTTGTGTGTTGTCAAGTAGAAGAGTGGCTTCTATTAGGTGCTAGAGCCCTAAAGAGGTAAACTAGATAGCCTTCAAAAGTAGTTAATCAAGTGAAAACATAATTAAAGTATTTAGGGGATTGGGTATTATTTCATATTAAGTAAGATAAATTAGCCTCACTCATAGACACAAGTGCTCGTTTGGGCTTGGGACGAGTGGGAAAGCCTGGAATGAAAACGCTCATCTACCTTGTCTTTACGAGAGGTATTTGATTCCGCATGACTGAGTATGGGGGTCAGGGATCGGTTGAGGCTTCCAGAAGATCCCAAGATGGGGGTCGGGGCCTAAGAAGATCCCATTGGATATCCCATGTCAAGTTGTGTGATGACACTCTTTCTATGACAACGATTGGTACATGATTTTATGTGTATGGTTCTTTTAACATACTTAATTGTTATAAATCTAGAAGCAATGTAACTCATGTTTAGTGTGTAGTGTTGTACTTGTGATTGTCTGGTTCATGTATTGGGTTGAGTTAGTACGAGTCAGCCAGTGTCTAGAGGTTGTAGGTCTGGCCATGTATACTTGTTACTATCTCCTAGCATGGGGGTGGACCTACGGGTACCACTTGGTTGGGAGGAACGTGCACCCTACGTCATTGGGTTTGCCTTTGATTTGTAGATTGTGATGGCAAGATTTCTAGCTGGAGAGCTCATGGTTTCTAGTTATATTTCATGCTTGTAATTATTTCAGTTTGGCTTTTGTAATTATTACCCCTCATTTGTATTTGGGGTGGATGATTGTATTATGTTATCACATTGTATGTACTACCCCATTTGGTGAATGAGAAATGTAATCTTCCTGATAAGTTAATGTAAATGGAATCTTATTGTATCTCTTATTGTTATAATGTAATTTATCTTGAATGGAATGTATGAGTACTTAATTCCTTAAGTAATAAAATGCTATGGTTGTATTTATGTTGTATTTATGTGTTTAAAAGTAATCTTAGTCTTGTATCCTTAGAGGTTGTTGGCAATAGGAAGTGAACTTACATGTTTATTTGTACTTTAATAATAAAAAAATTGTACATTTGAATAGTTAATTGCAACTTCCTCTAGGGTTACATGGCGGGGCATTACACATGGTATCAGAGCCCGGGTTTAAACACAGGGTGCTCTGAGATTATGATGAACCCATTAAGCTTTAGTTGCATAGGTTTTTACCTTGTCTAATATCTTTATGTGTCTATGTAGGATTATTCCTCCCAGATGGGCAAGAGGTAGGGGGTGAGGTCATGGTCAGGTAGGAAGTCACGAAGGGAGTCAACATGAATTCCATCCTCATGTTCCATATGTATTGTATCATGAGTAGAACTAGGTGTTGCAAAATGCCTCAGGGGGTAAAGACTGACAATAGGATCCTCCAGGGATCGAGGCCGCATGCAGGTCACTTGAGGAGGCATTGGTGCTCCTTAGGCAGAGACATGTCGATGTACAAGGTAATCTTATTGAGAGGGAAGTTTCAACTCAGAAAGAGGCAGTAGCATCTACGCATATGAGGGACTTACTCAGGGATCATCCACCTTTATTTGATAGAGTAGGTAGTGGCTTAGAGGTAGAGACTTGGCTCATTGACCTCAACCGGTGCTTTGTGATACACCCATATGGTAGTAATACCAAAGCGTGGTGCACTATTATGCATTTGCAGGGATTCGCATCCACATGGTGGAGGTTGGAGGAGCAAAAGCTCCACATAGATATTAGTTTAGTGTCATGGGATATGTTCTTAGAGAGATTCAAAGTCTGCTTTCTATCTGACCACTGGCGTCAGTGTCAAGGTGATGAGTTTCACACCTTGCATCAGCTAGCTATGAAAGTAGAGCAATATGAGAAACAATTTTTTGAGCTCAAACAGTTCGCAGGTATAGGAGATGATGAGGGGATGCTAGTCCACCACTTTGTCAAGGGCTTGAATGCCTGAATTAGCAGAGGTGTGTGGGTTTTCGAACCCAAAACCATTGAGATGGTTGTGGAAAAAGTGAGGTTAGTGGAGGAGAATCTAGAGTTAGCATTGGGAGGCCACATAGGAGTTCAGATCGATAGCAGATCAGTTGTGGAGCCTAGTGCTTATGGGGGTTAGATTCAGGGAGTTGCATCACCTAGGATTCAATAGGGTCCTAATCAGAGTGGGAAGCAATAGACTGCGCTAGGAAAGCATAAGGATTACCAGTCTTATCAAGATGATGATGGTTCTCCACCTAGGAAGAACCGAAGCTGGTAGTGCAATAAGCACAATCATCAGGTGTAGCTAGCCCAAAGTTCATAGTCTATAGATGACTCAAGTAGTGCACAATAGTTATGTGCACCCTTAGGAGATAGAGGATTTGGTCGTAACATAGGGTGTTACTCTTGCAGCCAACATTACCACCTTGCGAGGAATTGTCCATAGTGGAACACTACTAGATTTGGTTAGGGGCCAACAATTTTTGAGCTAACAGTAGGTGATGTTGGTAGATCTCACCGAGCTTATACTATGGTTGATAACCACTAGATTGAGTATTAGGGAGCTGTAGTTGAGACTTCTGGAGTTGGACGTGTGATGCAAGATACTCGTCCTCAGGGGTCAAGGTATTGATTTGGATGCAGTTTGTATGAGAGAGTTATATCCCTACTTGTTTGCAAGCTTCTAGGAGTAAGCCTGACCCTGGGGGGAGGATGTAATACCCTTCCATTTTTCTCTTTGGACTAGACAATGTGTCCTTATTTTGTTTTTTTTTGGTTTTTTTGGTTACTTGATACTTTGATATACTCTATCATGTTGTTTGTTATTTGATTACTATTTATGGAGTGATGTGACTATTTGTGGTGGTGTGATGTATCTTATTTGATGTTTTATTTGACTTTCTTTGATTAGTATAATGACAGTTTGGTATAACATGATTATTGCACATGAGTAATTTATTTATGATATAACTATCAGTTCATGATAAGTGTATTGGTGAAGGGGACAAAATAGCATCACTCACTTATGAGCGCCCTGTGATTTCATGATTTCCTCTTCATGGTGTGTTTTAATATGTTATTTATATACATGTGTTACTAATCTTTCGTTTACAAGTTTGCAGGTACATGACATCGAATCCACCTGGCTTCACAAGTTTGAGCGTGTCGACCCAATGGTAAAGTTGATTGGGAGATAGTAGTTAGGTTACTTGTGTCAGTTCTACACCCTAGCCTCAGTGTGTTGTCAGGTTTAGTCAGTTGTGTTTGTTTAATTATGTTTATTATTGCTTTATATTATTTTGGTAAAATGCTTTAAAAGAGGAATGAGTGAATTTTATCATTACAAGTAGAATAGTAGATTATGCTTATTTTAAATGTTGAGATTTTAGAATTAATAAATTAATTAATTTAAATTTATTAATAAAAAGATTAATCTTTGCATTAATTGATTTATTGATTAATTAAATTGGTTATATTTGAGTGGGAGATGTTTTAATTATTAGAAGATTTTATTCCAAAATGGTTGTTGAAAGATATTTTTGAAATTGCCAGGAAGTGTTAGAAAAATTTAATGAATTTTTTGGGGAAATTAATTCCTGAGATTTAATCTTGGCTTTGGGTGAGGAACTGGAAATCTTCTTCGCAGAAAAGCTTGTGATATTTTTCATGTTGGAATTTTGGAAAAATTTGGGGAGGAAAGATTTGCTTGCTGTGGAGATTTTGAAAAGATTTTGGCTATAGAAATTTGTTGGATATTTTTGCATCCCTAGAATTTGTTTGGGAAAGATTATTGTTTTGTTGGAATTATTCTTGTGCTCAGGTAATCAAATTTCTTGGAGGAATCCATTATTGTCTGGAAGCTTTGCTTGAAGATTTGGAGGAGGCTCTGCACTAGAAACTTCATTTACTCAAGAAGCATAGGATATAGGTTCTTTTCTTTATTCTTGTTTTTTTTTTTAATGGAAAAGGTTCTAGTTTACAATTCTCTGTAGAAAAGATTGTTTGTGTGAGGAAATTTGTATTGCCATAGTAAAGATGCTCTGTAGTTTAATTCCTATGTAAGAGGCTATTTCTTCTATAGTTGAAATTAATTGTGGAAAGACCTTAGTTAGTGTGTGTCTGGTAATTTAGGGAAAATTAGAGAAATCCAGAAGAAATATGTAGTGATCTGGAAATTAAATCCCTCTGGAAGAAATGATAATTTTCCTAAAAAAATTCTTGTAGCTTGTCTTTTTTCGGGAAAATTTTCTCTTTGTTTTTGAACTGTAGGAATTCTATTATTTTTCTTCAAAATTTGTTTCCTCTGTGTTTGGATTTGAAAAAGCAAGAAAGAATCCTCTGTTATTTTTGTTGGAAAAATTTATTGTAGAAATCCTCTGTGGAATTTGGGTTTTTTTTCTAGAAAGTTACATATTTTTCCTGTAAAATTGGTTTCTGGAAAAAAGTTTTCCTTATTTGAATATTTTATTATTCTGAGTTATTTATATATATACATATATATATTGCAAAATATATATACATGTATATATATAAATATAAATATATATATATTATGTATATGCAATTAAAATTTTAATATTGTTGGATTTTAAGAATTGTCGTACGACAAAATTATTCCTAAGAAAATCAAAATTATAAATTGTGAAATTAAAAAAAATTGATTGAGGTTTTGTTTATGGTGGTTGGTGGGGGCATCAAATCCCCACCACCCACACTTGGATAAGGGTGGAGCACTGCCTATGAGGAATCACGCCCACCACATAGGGGGATGCACTACCCCATAAGGAGCGCTGCCCCCTCCATACAATTGGGTGGCTAGTTGTACCTTGTATAAACTGGCACCCCACTTGTGTTTCATCCTTTTATTTTTGAAAATTGCAAACCTTAAATGGTTTCGCCGCTAGTTTTAATTTGGTTTTCTATTTTAATTGATTTTATACTAATATATATATATATATACATTATATATATGTTATATATATATTTGTTAGGAATATAAAATATATACATTAGTATATACATAATTATATATTTATATATATATAATTATGTATATACTCTATGTATATATTTAAAACAATATATCTTCTATAATTGTAATTTTAAAATGGTTGCATGCATATTTACTTAAGTAGGTAAATTGGGTGAGTTAATCCCTTGGGGAAATTGTCTTGTTTTCAAAAGTAATCGAGGAATTGAACTATCTGTAATTTAAATTCCCTTCTTTGTTTCTGAAGAAGATTTTGGTTTTCTCGATTAATTATTTTATTAGGTAAATTGTGATTTTTACTGTGAATTCAATAAGAAAGGGAAATGGATTTAAAAGATCCAAAATTAGATTATTTCCTTGTAATTTCCTTTCGTGATTATTTCCTCTACATTCTTGTTTGGGGAACTTGATTTAGACTTGTTTAAGACTTGCAGTAGTTAAAAGGGGAAATGTGGTTGTGTGTTATTTTGAGTTAACCCAATTATTGTACCCTTGGATTAGTGCGTTGGTTTTTTCAATGTTATCCACTCATTGAGAATGGATTTAGGAAATCCAAAAATTAGATTTGATTTGTGTCTTGAATGCTCTTATTCTTCTAGTCTCATTTTGGGAGATGGGTTAAGTGTTAGTCTAGAATTGTAAGTCTTCCAAAAGGATCCTTAGAGGATGGGGGTTGTTGTATTGTGTTGTCAACCCATTTTAATTCCCTTGGGTAGTGCATGGAGTCATTTTAGTGTTTGACCCGGTTTCCACAAATGGGGATTTGTGCCTCCTTTGTGAGGACTGGATTGTGTAAGTGGTTGCCTCCAGTGTTTGGAGTGGGTTTTGTTATATGTTGCCTCCTACAATTAGAGTGGTTGTTTTATCTAGTTTTGTGTGCACTATGGTACCCTTGGTGGTTGGTTTTTTTTTTTGTGTTGTCAAGTAGAAGAGGGGCTTCCATTAGGCACCAAATCCCTAAAGAGGTAAACTGGATAACCTTCAGAAGTAGTTAATCAAGTGAAAACATAATTAAAGTATTTAGGGGACTGGGTAGTATTTCATATTAAGTAAGATAAATTAGTCTCACTCATAGACGCAAGTGCTCGTTTGGGCTTGGGATGAGTGGAAAGGCTTGGAATGACAAAGCTCATCTACCTTGTCTTTACGAGAGGTATTTGATTCCGCATGACTGAGTATGGGGACCAGGGATTGGTTGAGGCTTCTAAGAGATCCCAAGATGGGGGTTGGGGCCTAGGAAGATCCCATTGGATATCCCATGTTGAGGGATGTGATGAAACTCTTTCTATGATAATGATTGGTACATGGTTTTATGTGTATGGTTCTTTTAACATATTTGATTGTTATAAATCTGGAAGCAATGTAACCCATGTTTAGTGTGTATTGTTGTACTTGTGATTTTTTTGTTCATGTATTTGGTTGAGTTAGTATGAGTCAACTAGTGTCTAGAGGTTGTAGGTTTGGCCATGTATACTTGTGTTATCTCCTAGAATGGGGGGTGGTCCTACAGGTACCACTTGGTTGGGAGGAACATGCGCCCTATGTCATTGGGTCCCCCTTTGATTTGCATATCGTGATGACGATATTTTTAGTTGGAGAGCTCATGGTTTCCAATTATATTTCATGCTTGTAATTATTTCAATTTGGATTTTGTAATTATTACCCCTCATTTGTATTTGAGGTAGATGATTGTATTATGTTATCACATTGTATGTACTACCTCATTCATGGAATGAGAGATGTAATCTTCTTGATAAGTTAATGTAAATGGAATCTTATTGTATCTCTTCTTGTTATAATGTAATTTATCATGAACAAAATGTATGAGTACTTAATTCCTTAAGTAATTAAAATTCTATGGTTGTATGTATGGGTTTAAAAGTAATCTTAGTCTTGTATCCTTAGAGGTTGTCGGCAATAGGAAGTGAACTTACATGTTTATTTGTACTTTAATAAAAAAAATTGCGTGTTTGAATAGTTAATTGCAACTTCCTCTAGGGTTACGTGGCGGAGCATTACACTTGAAAAAATTTCGTGACAACCTTGACAACATTTGCAACTTTGTCATTTTGGTGCTTTTGAAGGCTTCAAATCCACTTTTCTTCAATCTAAAAACCTCCAATCACACATTAAAGAAGGGGAAACTTGCTGATTTTATAGAATAGTGGTTTGCCTTGGTCAAACCCCTTATAGGTAATTAAACCAAATGATGAAACAATGAAACATGAACAATGATACCTTGAATGATGATGTTTTATAGATGATGTCTATAAATCTGCAACTCAATCATGAAATGGCCATGAAGGATATAGATCTTTATCTTTGAAAATACGAATAGAACAATGCTTGGTCTTGGATCTTCAATGCTACATCACAACATTAGCTCACTAGCATGCTTGATGCTTGATATGCTTGATGGATCTTGAATTGTTGTAACAATTGATGAAGAATCTGCCCTTGAAGACACATGAATGCCCTTGTGAATGCTTGAATGCTCTTGTGAACTCAATTTTCTATTATGAATTCTATCACAAAAGTATTAGGTGAAAATGAGTGAAAGAACCTTTTATTTATACTCAATTATGCAATAGTTCTTGAAATTACAACACTACAAGCTGACATCAAATCTAGGAGAATAAAATCTCATCAGAAATTTGATTTAAATTTGAATTTTGGTCACATGGGACTCATTCACGAAAAGTGGTGAATGATTTCCATCTGGCATAATGTATGTGACCAAAGATCAAAATTTCTTAGAAAGGTGTTAAAACAGGTTTGGAACCCAAAAATCTAGGTGGGACTCATTTGCCCAAGGTGGTGAATAAGTCCTAGATCACTAAATTTGGGCCACACAAGCTAGAAACACCGAAATTATGATTGGTGAATGATTTGTGTCGGGATTATCCTCAAAAACATGTAATAAACGAGGCTTACAGATGCAAAATAGGGCCAATTAAAGCATAAGAATTCGCAAATATTAATGAAAACCTAGAGGAATGTGAAAGTGTGTTACAAAACTTTAGAAAACACCAAATAAGACAAGATTAAGATAAAATATGATTGAAAGTATGTTTAGTATGCTTAGTTACTTGATAAAACTCTAGAAAAGTGTGAAAGTGTGTTACAACATTTTACAAAACCTTTGCAAGGTACCATTAAAATATATTAGTTCAAAAGGGCCCAAGACCTAATGTGAATGTGTCATCCACATTACAACACTAAATCAAGGCAACATTAAGCCAAAATTTGTAAGGAGGACCCAAATGAGTGTGAAAAAACCGAAGGACCCTTTTTTCGATGCTAAGAGGAGGAACCTACTTCAAATTCACACTAAAGTAGACAAACAAGAGGGGTCCAATCTTACCAATGTGGATGGTCTAGGATAACAAAGATAAAGGAGGTAACCAAGCCCCCAGAATCCAAGATCCCAAGTCAAACCGACATGAGCAAAAAAATGACACACACATGGTGTATATTTTACAACATCAAGATACATAATCATGAAATGCCAATAACAAAAATAAGAAACAATAAAAAAGGTGGATCAAGCTTTGATCGTTTGTCCAACATGATGTGGATCATATCTTGGTTGTTTTTCTGAAAAATGCATACTCATGCTAAGGCGACAAAACTCTTGGCTATCTGTCGAGTGAGAAGTCCAAAAAGGTGAGAAACATAGACTCATGGTTATTATGCACTCACACAAACACAAATGGCTATGGAGAAATTCATGCCTCAGATTCAGCTTCCCACTCAAACCATACCAAGGTTATACCTTTTGATAACTTTAACAAGGTGCCACATGAAAATTATTTTTGAGCTTCATGAGACAAGCAAAACTTTGTATGCTTAGAGCTCATGAAAAAATAGGATGGCTCCACAGGCATGTAAACTATGTTATGCAAGGTAGCCATATAATCAAAATTGTAAATGAAAAATAGTGTAAGGAATGTTCAAAGGTATTTTTCTTATTTCATGTGAGGTCTCTTCTTCATGCAGAGGAAAAATAAATGATTCTGCATGTAATAAAGCATCGACACATTCTCTCAATTCTCACTAATAAAGACAACTACTATCATCTTTGAAATCTTCCTTCATTATGCATATCATAGCTTTCTTTCTCCATAGTCGTTCCATATCCTCTAATCCTTTATACCTTGCGAGTCTT
Source organism: Sequoiadendron giganteum (assembly GCA_007115665.2). NCBI lineage: Eukaryota > Viridiplantae > Streptophyta > Pinopsida > Cupressales > Cupressaceae > Sequoiadendron > Sequoiadendron giganteum. The sequence goes on from CM021105.1 coordinate 580,129,145, forward strand.
CCACTACATGGGATTAAATTTTACCACCACCATAGTGGTCATAACATGAGCATGAGCATGGAGAGCATATCCACCATCCTTTCCTCGAAACTATCCACCACCGTACTATTTTTCAAAGGCCGAGTCACACATTGCTCAACCGTAATGGTCGAGCGATGTAATGGGTTCTCTGCAAACCATTATATAAAACCGTTTCTCCCATTCCATTCAGGACTGTCATAAAGAAACCCGACCCATAAACAACAATGGCTTGCTTTAAATCAGTTGATACTATACAACCCGATTCATTCCCTTGCTAGATTCTTCCTTGTAGAACCCGAAAACAAGAAATCCATGACAATCAAAACAATTTTGAATCCTTCAAAACTAATGTGCATTAACAATTTTCAAAACATATAAACCAGGAAAGATAGAGAGAATGACATGACGGGAAATGGAAACTCCTCTTTATTGAATTCCATATATTAACATTTCAAAAACATTCATACTCGGCCAGAGAGCCCGATTTCTTATCCCTCTTGTTTACTCTCTTCTTCTATTTTCCCATAGTTTCCCTCTATTCCCTCTATCCCCTGTATTTGGTTACATGTTGTCTCTTTATAGAGATTCTAGGGTAGTTAGACAAACCGTTCATCTACTCGATATTCCCATTCCCACATTCGGTTACAAATGTCATTTAATCCTTTTATGAATACATCATTGCAATTTTAAACACTTAAACCATTTCTTAATATGGTCCCACAAAATTCTAAATGACTAAGACATTACAATATTATGAAGCTTGTCATAAATTTCAAGAGTTGAGGTGCCCCCGCACCACTAGGACACCCTATTGTCAAATATCTTCCTTCTATTCTTGGGGTGAGATCTCTAGGGTCATACTTGAATGTAAAGTATAGAAGATTGTCGCCCTGGGTCCTAAAACTCTAGTGGAGACAAAATTTTATGTTACAAGTGCAAATTTTAAGGTTCATGAAAACTTATAGAATTTGATTGTAGTGGATGGATATGTGTCAGATGAACTTGATTGCAGAGAATTAGAAGAAGAAAAAGTTGATCAAGAAGAAGTGCAGAATGAAGAGGAAGAATCTTCATAGAAGACCACTAAGAACCCTAATTATTTTCAAAAGAATCATTTTGAAGAACAAATCATTGGAGACAAAAGGAAAGGTGTATTGACAAGAAGCATAGCTATTGAAGTTGGGGTAAATCTTTGTTTACTCTCTAAAGTTGAACCTAAAACAGTGAATGAAGCATGCAAAGATGAACATTGGATGAAGGAAATGAAATAATAACATGAAAATTAAGAAAAATCAGACTTTGGAATTGGTTCCTAGACTGGAAAGCAGGAAGATAATTGGAACTAATTGGGTATTTAGAAACAAGCTAAATGAGAATGGAGAAGTAGTAAGAAATAAAGCAAGACTTGTGTGTAAGGGTTACTCATGAGTGGAAGGAATAGACTTTGATGATAAATTTGCTCCTATACCTAGGACGGAAGCTATCAGAATATTTTTGGAATTTGTAGCATAGAAGGACTTTAAATTTTATCAGATGGATGTGAAGTCTACTTTTCTAAATGGAGAATTGGAATAAGTTTACATGGAACAACTAGAAGGATTTAAGTTATTAGATCAACTGAATATGGTATGTAAATTGAAGAATACACTATATGGGTTGAAGCAAGTTCCCAGAGCTTGGTATGCAAGATTAAATAGATATTTGATACAAAAAGGATCCATTAAGGGCACAATAGATAGTAATCTTCAAAATTGAGGAAGAGAAGATCTTGATAGTGGTTGTATATGTGGATGATATTATCTTTGGTGCAAATGAATCCATGTGTAATAAATTTGCTAATGAGATGCATAAAGAGTTTGAAATGTTAATGTTTAGGGAGATGAATTTCTTCCTTGGGCTACAAATCAATCAAATAGATAAATGGATTTTCATTTCATAGTCTAAGTATTTCAAAGATATGTTGAAGGAGTTTGTAATGGATGACTCCAAACTGGTATGCACTCCTAAGGTGAGTGGTTGCAAATTGAGAAAAGATGATGATTCACATAAGGTTGATCAAAGAAAATATATATCTATGATTGGTGGACTACCATATCATACATGTAGTTTGTCTTGTGGCTAGATTTCAAGAATATCCTAAAGAAACATATGTTGCAATAGTTAAAAGGATATTTAGATATTTAAAAGATACTCTAGATTATGGCTTGTGATATCCTAAGGATACTAATTTAACATTAAGTGCTTATACAAATGCACATTGGGTTGGTTTTGTTGATGCTAGGAAAAGTACAAGTGGTGGTGCATTCTTTCTTGCATGTAGATTGGTGTCATGGTTGAGTAAGAAGCAAGATTTAATTTCTTTGTCTACTGTAGAAATTGAGTATATTGCAACAACATCATGTTGTACACAAGTTTTGTGGATGAGACATACATTGAAGGATATCAAAGTTATATATGATGATCCTATATCTATCTTTTGTGATAGTACAAGTGCAATTAACATTTCAGAATAATTAGATGATGCATTCGAGGACAAAGCATATATCAATTAGTTATCACTTCCTGAGAGAGAAGGTTATGGAGAATGAGGTGAAACTTGAATATGTACCTCCAAAGGATCAAATTACTAACATATTTACTAAGGATACTTTCAAGTATCTTTAGGAGAGTTTGGGGGTAATTAAACCTCTTTCGTTGAAATAGATGCATTTGGAGATGCATCAGTCTAGTGGATCTATGGATCTATCTCTTGTTCTAGATAAATATTGGTGGCTACCTCTCAAGGGGAGTAGGAAGAGTCATGTGTTACCATTGAGTTTTGAATTTGATTAGATGTACTCCTAAGGGGGAGTATTTAGATTAGGTATGTTGGTTCAATATAAAAGGGGGGGAATAATGCAAATCATTTATCCTTTTCCATTGATGTCAAAGGGGGAGAAAGTATCATGTGAAAAGGTGCAAGCTATAAGTGGAGAAACTAGTGTATATTGTCAAATCATTCATGAGGAGAAAATAAATTATTTTCAAAACTGTTGTGTTGTCTTTGATGGATTTTCACATCCTGTGTTGCCAGCAATGACAAAGGGTGATATTGTTACAAATATGAAGGTGTTGTCATTGATATCAAAATATTTCTACTAGTGTTGTAATTGATGTCAATAAGATGTCTATTGACTAGTGTTTACATGATGAAAATGTCATGGATATTAAGAAAATTATGGAAAAGAGGAAAATAGGTTGTTATAGATTGTGCATGTGTAGTTGAGATATTGAGGAAATGTTCTGAGTACATGGATTTATCTTTTATTATAGTATCTGGAGATGAGTTTGAATGAATTAATGAGATGAGATGATTTCTTTGGTACTTGGTTTTCAAGTTCTTTTGAGAAAAAATGATAAAGATAAACTATGTTGTGCAACTGTTCAGAGTGTGCTCTAGATTGTGCTATGTGTTTATTTTTAATTGATGCTATGCCTGTGTGGATTTAGTATGTTTCTCAATATTGTTAGAGGTTACTAGATTTAGAATTTTGGTTTATGGATCGTTGGTGAGAGGAAGTTGTGTTTTCCAGTATGTGAACTAGTTTTGTAGTATTGTATAGAGGTGTTAGAGAGAAATGTATCTTCTCCAAATTTTTCCACATTTTATTTTCAACTTGTTGATTTGAAGGAGAGTTAATAGTGTTGTTCTCTTGTTCGATTTTAGAGGATTCATGGTTAGGTGTATCAAAAATTTTAGAATCATGTACTTAATATTTAATGTGTTTTCGTAGGTAACGGTTGACCCAGTGTCTTCACTACATTCAAAAAGTATAATGGAATTGTAGCGTGGCATGTGAGATTTAATTTTGGGTCTTAGTTAAGTTTTATTTTGGTCCTCTTTTATTCCTATCTACCATGGGAATGTTTAGGTACCAACCTAATTTGAATTTTTAACTATAACAAATAGAATGTTGACTTGGGAGAAGATGTTTTAAGGTTGAGGTTGATATAAATAAGAGTTTTGTTGTTGATAGTTAAATGAAAGAATGAAGAGAAAGATAGATAGATGTGAGATCAATGTAGGTGATGTGTGATGGAAATTTGAGAAGAGCAATGTGAACTTCAAAGTATTGGATTCCTGAATGCAATGTGTTGAAGGTGTCTGAAATCTTTCAAACAAGGTTTCAAGATTGTTGGAGCATTATGGTGGATTCCTTGTTGCATTGAGAAAGTGTTATTTGTGTAACATTTCTCTTCTATATTCTTGTTCTTTCTATGATAGTGAACCTTGGCTATGATCCTTTTTGGACAGTGTGTCATATTTTGGCTGTGAGACCTTTTGTACTAGTTTTGCAATTACTTATTATGTGAGCTAATCCTCACCATGGTTTTTCCCTCATTGGGTTTTCCACATAAATCTGGTGTTCTCTTATGTATGATGTTATTTTAGTTTCTGTTATTTGAATTTCATGATTAATAACATTAAAATAATAAGGGTTTATTGAATGCATTTGGATCTTATTACTGTTGAGATTTTTTGATGTTTTGATTAGATACAACTAATTCACCCCCTCTCTCAATTGTCTTTTTCATTCAGCACAATAAAATAAGGCCAATTATACATTTGAGGTTGTTAAGACTTCTTCTTGTGATATCAAACATATTGAAACAAATGTCCACCCATGAGCCCTACAACTACCTTGACACAATTTTTTTCATAAAATACCATCCTTACCTTGAATCTTAAATACCTTAAACTTATCAATCGAGACCAACAAGAATCCATATAATTAGACACATTTAAAAATGAGAAAAATCTTGTAAAATTTATGGTATTTCAAGATAAAATTCCATTAATGGATTACAAGAAAGGATTTGAGATCATCTTAAATATATATGTATACTTTGGGGAACAAGTTGATATGCTTAGCCAAACCATACCAAAAAATAAAAAGAAAGAAAAAATGTAGATAAAATGAAATCCAAGACAATAAGGATGTACATTTGCATGGTGAAAAATCCTTTTGGGCACTAATGGATGAGGAGATCAACATTTCATCTATACCTACACACTTACAAGATGGGATTGCAATCACTATGTGAGGAAACTAAAGAAATTAATATTGGCACAATAAAAAACAAAAAGATCATTCAAATAACTATAGTTTATAACACATATAATGGATCATTTGTGCTATATTTAACTAGCCAACATATATTTTTCTTGTTTATATGATGATATTATTGGATTATATCCTTGATTAGTTCTACATTATCTTGTTGTACATCTACATCCCAAATATATGAAGAATAAGTTAAGAAATATGCATTCCCAAATTTCTATCTTGGTCAAAGAAGAATTTGAGAATCTATTGGAATTTGGATTCATTCAGTCCGTTGCTTATTTTGAATGGATATCAAACATTATCTTTGTTAATAAAGAAACAAAATGGAATTTGTGTATGCATAGATTTCAAAGATCTTGACAAAGATGTACTAAGGATGATTTTACCTTGCTTAATATCTAGATATGGTTGAACTTACTATAGGATATGAAATTTTGTCACTTAGTTATCTAAATTACATGTGAATATCAACATAAAATATATTTTATCACTCCTTAGGGTACATTATTCTACCAAGTTATGCCTTTTGGTTTGAAGAATGCCAGTGAAACCTATTAGAAAGCCATGATGGAATATTTCATGATATGTTTTGTGATATTATAAAGGACTATGTAGATGGCTTATTATTAGGAAGGTAATTTTTTTTAACTAAGCATCCTACAATCCTACAATAAAAAATTTAATGGTTAAAGGAATAATTTTTTTATCTCAACCCTAAGAATTGCTTATTTGGTGTGACATTGGCATGACATTGGGAAATTTACTAAGCTTCATAATTTTCATAAGAGGTAAAGAAGTGGAAATTTCTAAATTCAAAGGAATAGTATATATTCCTTCACCATGGAATCTTAAATATCTTCATAGTCCACAAGGAAAAATTTAGGCTATAAATATATTAATTGATAAACTTACAAATTCAAACATAGAAAAATAGGTTCACCAAAACGAATTGATGAAAAATGTATATACTTATCTATATTTCATTAAATTATGAGGTCTATAATGCATAAATGAGTTAAAAAAATATATCCTAACCCAAATACCAATAAAAGGAATTTTTTAAGAAGGTCAAATGCTATGTGTTGATGGTGTTTTCTATACAACAACAACTCAAACAAAATATGATATCCTATCTCTCTTGAAAGGTAAATCTCTATGGGAAAGAGATAACCCCAAGGTATCTAATGTCAAGTCTTGACAATGCAACAAAACAAATAAGAGATAATCTGAAAATGTTGGTAATCACAAAGGGACCTTACTACGAGCAAATGTTGGAATTAGAATTTATTAGATCTAAGCAGTGAATTGATACTTGAAATCCTCAATTCAACCCAAATAACAAAGAAATAACAAAAGATAAAGGTTTCATAGATGTTTCTAAGACTAATTCTAACCCTAAGACTGACAATGCCAAAGATAAGATACTCAAAATGGACCGATCTCTCATAAACTACTTTATGTTTGACCTAGATAAATTTACAATCTTGCAGGAATAGTGCAATCCTCTGAGGTAATTAAAGATTTTCAAATTATAAAAACTCATTCAAGACAATCCTATTGCAACTGAAATGAACAAACATTCATAATTGAACTAAACACAATTTTAAGTCTAGGCTAACTTTAAAAAGCAGCTAACAATCAGCTAACTGCAAAAAGTATGGACTAGAGATCATTGCAACACTTCAAACATGTAACCCTAAGCATTACCAAACCATCTAATCAGTAAATACAAGCAATTTTAAAGATGAAATAACAAGAACCATGCCAGATAAAACTTAACACAAGAGAGATACCAAGTCACAATATCCTTTCTTATATTAGCCCACCAAAATGGCAACAATTCTAGTCTTTTTGTTACAATACTTGCTTGAAGATAAACCCTAACTCGCTCAAATATGAAATCTCTATTCTATGTCTATATCACTTATCTATTCCTCTATCTATGCTACAAATGAGGCGACATGTGCAATTTATAGAAAAACTCCAACATAGTTCGGCCTCAATAAGATTTTTTACAATAAAAAAATGGCATGCAAGAGGTCGGCCTCAAAAGATATTCGAACATAATAGGAAATGTGTGATTTGCACCAATTTCATCCAAGTCGACCTAGGTCTCAAAAATTTGGCCCTATATAACTACTTCCCATCCTTGTCTTTGGCACGCTCCACTTCACCATGCAATGCCAACAATACCCTATCCAATTCAACAATAGGTGGCACAAGTAAAACCCTAACTCTTCTTTCAAGAGACTTAATGCCATCTCTTTCTTGCCTTACTGTGCCATCCCAATCAGCCCTATATTTTAAATTCCTGTCAATAACTGCAATGTAGGTTGTAGCATCATCTATTTGATGTTTAGTAACTAGATCCTCACTGATTGGAGAATATATATCTCTCCACCATTTCCTAAGCTGTTCCAGATTGAGATGCTTGGGAAAAAAATTCTTCCCCCCTATCTTGATTTCAAAGAATGAGGTACACTTATCAAAAATACTAGTCAAATTGTCCTCAATCTGCCTCCTTTGCTTCTGAATCTTCTTCAAGGCCTTCTACCTCATCTACAAGATCCCAAACCAATCCCAAGGCTCAAAAACCCTTAGTAAAGGAAGGATCCCACTTTTTACATGTTTATCCTCAGTGTACTCCATAAGTGTTCTTGTTTTCTGCAACAAGATATCGGTGTCCTCTTTCTCCTAGGCTAGCACAACCTTAAACCAATCAACTGACATGATGGCATCCTTTGTAGTTGACAAGATATCTTTAATAGTATCATCTCCTTTAGTCCAGACTCCTTGCAACCAGCCAAATGTGGTATGTGTGGTGGCTTTCATCCTTTCAAGTTTGGAGATTGTTTCCTAGGGCAAGAAACCTACAGTAGAGGAGGAAGAGCCAATGGACTACAAGGGTTTCATCAACTCCTCCAAGTATCTCTTCAATTTATCATTCTCCCTTTCCACCTCATGCCTAGTTTGTGTCTCCTTCTTCAATCTACCTACAATTACAACACTAGAACCTTCATACTCCTCATTGTCTTGTTCCATAAAGGCATGCCCCTTGTCAATAGTCTACACATGATAGTCCTTTGTAGTCATTCCATCTCTATATTTTTTTGGAGCAGGGGTAGCAATATGAGCCACTATGTTGCCTGATCCATCCCTCTCAATTCTGGATACAACCCTGGCCTTCTTCTTTATTTTCCCCTTACCAATATTAGCCATCAGGTCTTCCCAATTGGGAGGAGTGTCCTCCACTATAACCATTTTACTCTTTAATTCTTTATCCAGCCAGTCTGGAACAATGGATTCGGTTGGCACTTTATCCTATTTATCCTAGTCCTATTGGACATTGGGTGCATCCTTCTCAATACTTGGCACATTAGGGATCTCTTTAGTTGGATCTTCCTTTTTTAAATACTACTCCTCTAAAACCTGTGTTGGTGAAGGGATCCTAGCTGGTATCTCCTCCTGTTGAGGGGATTTGTTCAATTTCTCTTATGTGGGTGAATCTGCATAGGCCACCAAGGGGAACTGGATCACCTTATCAATTTCAGCCTCGGCATGGTAGAGGTCTCCTTCCTGGGATTATTTTTCACCCAAGTCCTTAGGATCTTCATCCTTCCTTGGCTCTTCTAACACACTACCAATATCTTGGGAAGTGGGAATGTTCTCCTGTTCAATGATAGGAGCAATCACAGGAACATCTCCAACTATTGTAGCATCCTTTGGGGAAAGTGTCCTTGACCTCCTCATATATACCTGTGTTTTTTCCCCTAAACTATCTATCTCCACCACACGTGCCTTGGCCTCCTTTTCTACTTGGGAAGTTTCTTTTTCCTTTTGTGAGATTCTCACAAGTCTTCTTCTCTTGAGAAAAGGAGCAAAAACTTCCACTTCCTCCTTCTCTTCCTTATCTTTCTTAGCCTCTTTCCTTGAAACATGCCTTCTCTTCTTGGCAATAGGATTCCTTTATTTACCCGCATCTGCTACCTCTTCATCCTAAACCTCCCTAATCTTGATCTTGAAGGGAGAGTCCACCTTGGCCTTACCCTTAGGATCTTGTCCATGTGATTGCTCGGAAGCAGAATGAGACTCCAAGTCTCCCATAAAATCATAGGTACATTGCACACCTTCACTTTCCAATTCTAGCATTTTGTGCTTCAGCCACATCTTGGTGTACTTAATCACCAGAGTCATAATTTTCTCCAACTCTATCTTTTCTTCCTCTAGCCAATCTACATCTCCAACTAGCCTATCTTTCATAGCTTCGAAGACATGACCTTGAATCAGATTTCCATCCTCTTCCACCTGGTCCGGAATGACCTTTATGCTATATAACCTTACTAGGTCTACCGGAAACCTGAAGAATTTCTTCTTCCTTACATCAAATTCATCACCAAGGTTAGCCCAATAATCTTCAATGTTGTCCTTGTAGTTGTACTCCCAGTTGGCCTTCTTCTGTGCTTCACTAGTAATATCAAACCTTGCTCTCTTAGAATGGAAAGAGAGACCAAAATTACTCATTTCCTCTTCAGAAGCATGAGCAGACTAGATTGAAGGACATACCTCATTTATTCCTATGTTGAAGGGGAAATCATTCCCAAACCCTATTTTATGTTTAGCCCCCTTCACAATCACATCGAAGTCACAAATCCGCCTAGTGACTTCCAACAATATAATATGATCCGTTGGGTACCTTGGGAGTCTATAAGGAGCCCTATGATAGCCATCAATCCTAATGTAGCTGAAGGTGGGGAACTAGATGAACCATTCCCCATACTTCCTTATTAGTTCCTTGGCCTTGTCTAAAATCCTCACATGCTTTGCACCCTACATAAAACTAGTAATATACATTATAAAAGCATCATTTTCTCCATTATAGCTACCTCCTATCAGGTGCAGTTGTGGATACACCTCATAGATTTCATCCTGTCTAAATGCACCTCTAGTGCTCAACCCCTTGTATGGGTGGAATCTTTCCAATGCATACACTAGGTAGGAATTCATGGTGAAAGTCTTGGTTTGCAAGACATTGCACATCTGCTCATGGATTACTGCACTTATGGAACCTGGATAGTGGTAATTGACACCTTGCTCCATTTGAGAAATAACACTAAACATCCAACCCTCAAATACTCCTGCACTCCTTAGTCCCACCAACCTGCTAAGGAGAGTGATGGAATTATAGTATTCTTTCTTGAATTTAAGTCTGAACAGTTTTTTTGGCAAGTTGGAGAAGTGTTACTTGGGATTCTCCAACCAAGAATTGATCTCCTGTTGGGATTTGACCACATTCTACACATAGTACTTCTTTGTTGTATCCACATCATAGGCCACCACACATGACCTATCAGGTATATCAGAGGTCTGAGCAATGGACACATGATTGAAGCTAGCCACAATCCTTCCTTGAGGACCAATTATTCTTTGTGTACCTTGGTCATAATTTCTAGCACATTCTAGCACCAACTCATAGCATTGTACCATGGAAGGGAAACCAACAACATGTGCTAACCCAGACTCCACTATCCTTTTGGCTAATAGAGGGAGATTTTGTGTTGCCATTTCAGCCTTGAACTCTTCATAGTCCCACATACCCACATTGGTATCAGTAATTCCTGACCAGAAAGAATTCAATTTTCTCTCAGGAACCTTACTTTTTATGTCTATTTTCACTCTCTCCACATTAGTGATAGCAGAACTTTCAGCACCTGGATTGGTTGTCTTTCCCTTGCCATGCCCAACAACATCTTGTCCCGATCTTTCCTGCAAAACAATTAAAGATAACACAATAAGATACAGGACAAACAAGAAGTGCTAGAAATCAACCATCCCGAAGTTTGATATTTAGCCTCCTTCATGGAATCCATACTGGACATGAATTTTGGAGAAATCCGGCTCAAGTGGAATCTGGCAAACTAAGCATAGAAACCCCATAATACCATTTCAAACAATTAGTGCAATAAAAGGATAAATTGAAACTACTTAGCATAAGTTCATTTGATCATCCAAATCCATTATCAAGAAGAAAATTTACATATAGTCATCAAACTCTTCATTCCCACAAAAGCTCAGAGAAATCCTCCTTGGATGGAAATCCCCGAAAACAGCAACAGTTCAATCAACCCGGGAAAAAGAAGGGAGCACAGAATATCCAAGAAAATCTAGATGGTGCGGATTTCAGCGGACTTAATACGAATTTATCATGAAAGCTCCAAACTGGTAAAATGACCCAGGAATGGAATCCGGCAAAATCTAGAGGAAGTGGAATTCTGTGAGGCAAATAAAAGTCCGAATGAATGCAAAGTATGAAGAATAGAGAAGAAACTACGAACTCAGGGAAATCCGCCAGAGACAGAATTCCACAAAGACATTAAAAACTTGAACATCGAATTTCCTCTTGCCTTCACTCCAAATAAATTGAATGATCATGGACCAAGAGCTTGCAGCCCGATAATGATTTCACCTAAATCTCCAATGGATCACCCACTAATTTAAAAATCACCTCTCAATAAATTGAGAGGGATTGGCTATGCCCTAGGTCAAGAACCCTAAAACTTCTGCCATGGAAGCACAAAAAAGTTTAGGCACTACTTGCTTGCAAACAAGGAAGTTGTAGCAAATGCAAGCAAGCCTCAAAATAGAAACGAAAGATCAGCCCTAAGCAAAAACTCAACACTACCACTCAGACAGACCAGCCAAACATGGAAACCTCAAACACCTAGGTATGGCATGCACACTCAAGCAAGAACGAAGCAATGAATGACATGAAAATGCACAACAAAGCAATTCAAACTGAAGGAAAGAGAAGATATCCACATACCATGACAATAGAGTAAAATGAAACCAAGGAAGCTGGCAATAAACTTCCTGCACGAGCAAAACATGAAGAATTCTCAAGAAATCCTACTGCAACACTCAAAATCATTCCAAAATGCACAATCCAGCAATACACCTCAAGCTTCAGCACTCCAAACTCAAATGGCAAATTACTTCCCAAAATCCAATATAACATTGCCCCAAAATTCGTGCAAACACCATTAATGCGGTCAACAAGACGATTGAGACCAAAATCTAGGAATCCGACAGAGCAACGGACACCAGGAAAATCTGGACATGATGTTTTTCCCCGAACTTGGGAAAAAGACAACCGTTACTGGGCACCAAAGGAAAACTTGGAAAATTCGGCCAAGGCAGATTTTCCCGAACATAGTGAAAAGTCCGAAATACACCCAAAACTTAAAGTTTGTCAATATAAATCACAAATGGGTCATTCCAACTTGTAGGATGAACATCAAAGCACATGCCCAAGTAAGTAAAACTCCAAAAAAGGAAGACCAAAACACCAAAAAGCGAAAAAAATGAGGGTCCTAGCTTTCAGTGGGGCGTGTGTGCAAAAACTACACAACAAATGGCGACTCCATTGGGGAAATGCTCCAAAGCATTTCAAGAAAAAACTAGAATCAAGAACTCAAAATCTCTAGTTTCAATCCTTTCATCAGGACACCTACAAACAAAGTTTCAGAAACCACAGGCAAGAAGACCTTTTCCTACACTAGGTTCCAAGTGTGTGCATTTGCATTGATGCCTTATTCCTTAGGTGCAATGGGAACCAGAGCAAATCTTACCAGGCTACATAAAAGTTCTAACTCCAAAAGCAACCTGGATAGAGCCTCACTGCCAGTTAGGCATCCATAGCCCCAACAAGGTTATCACTGTGACCCTCCCAAGCATAGCTCTACTGCCAACCATGCATCTATAGCCTCAGTAGAGATACTAGGATACCCCTGATCAGGTGAAGGTTATTTTGATTTTCAATTTTTCCTTTCTCTTTTCTTTTCAAACATTTAATAGAACCTTTCTTTTACCTTGTAAGTAACAAAACTCACACTTAGGGATGAGGAACACAGTGGCACTAAAGCAAAATATAAGATTTTTCACCAGGCCAAAATATAGAGGAACCCTATGCAATTCTAGAATCTTTAAATTTATTGTGAAGGAGTGAGACCCAAATATATTCCAAAGTCTATCCAAAACCAGTGACTCTAATTCTAAGCAGAAGGGACATTAGACAAAGGAATTCCACCACTTGACTTTCAAAAACTAATTAGATTTTATAAAAGAAATCTCCAGAATAACCCTAGGCAAATAGCCCATTATACAGATGCAACAACCCCAAGAAAGCAAGAAACACAGAAAAAATGAAAACGAAAGCAAAACGAACCAAAGCAAACCTACACTAACCAAAGCAAACAAGTTGTGAAGAAATAAAACCTACACTAACTATGTATAGGGATGAGCTACAAACAACTCAAGATTGGAAGTAATTCTTTACATACTACCCATTAACAAGCAGAGAGATATCCTCACCAGTGAGGGATTTCAAGCAAAAAGCATTATCTCCCAAAAAATTTGAAATTTGGTAAGGACCAAGCCAGATTTTGTCAAACTTACCATGCTCTCCCTTATGGTGATTTGCTTTGTCCCAGTAGAGGACCAAGTTAGAGAATCTGAAGGCTTTCACCTTAGCTCTCCTATCAAACCATCTTTTCACCAAGCCCCGGTGTTTAGAAAAGTTCTCAAGGGCTTCATCTCTTTTCTCTTCAAGATGTAACAACCCAGCCAAATGGGTGTCATGTTTATCTTCCTCATTATAGTATTCATTGATGAACTATAGGCTAGGGATCTTTAATTGGATGGGAAATACAGGTTCCAAATTGTACACTAGGTGATAAGGAGAGGTTCCTATATATGTCTTTTGTCTAGTATGGTCTACCCAGAGAGCAAATTGAAGCTGGGTATGCCAATCCTTAGGATTTTGTTCTAGCAACTTATGGATAACTGTCAATAGGTTCTTATTGGAAGACTCAGCCAGACCGTTACCCTGAGGGTAGTAATTGGATGAAAATTTAATAATATTTCCATGATCAAACGTCCAATTAGAAATTTTTAGTGATGCAAATACAGGACCATTATCACAAACTAAAGAGAGTGGAAAACCAAAATGATTAATGATATATGACTCAAGAAAATTGATTACCACATTCGAAGTACATTGTGTACAAGAAAGAGCCTTTGTCCATCTAGTAAAATAATCAATTATGGTGAGAATATACATGTGGTCGACAGAAGATGAGGGATTAATTGGACCTATGAAATCCATTCCCCACTGGGTGAAAGGTTTTACCTTTATGATCGGCTGAAGTGGAAGGGCTGCACAATTTTCCTTACTTGTAGTTTGACATATGTGATAGGTCCTCACATGTTGGTGTGCATCTTTGAACAAAGTAGGCCAATAATAGCCTGCCCTTAAGATCTGATTTGCAGTGGACAATGCAGAACCCTGGCTTGTGCCATATCTTTCATGAAATTCAATCATTACTCTGGTGGCTTCCTCTCTCCCTAAACATCTCAAGTATTCACCCTCATGATTTTTCTTATACATGATAGCTCCTTTCATCATAAAACTACCACTCTTTAGGTGCAAGGATCACCTCTGAACTATACTAAGTTGATCAGGACATTGTTGATTCAATAAATAATAAATGATTTCATCATACCAATCCCCTGGAGATACCTCCTGAAGATAATAGTGTTGAGTTGTGAGGTCAAGACCTATCTTAGCCATTATCTTTGTTAGTCCTTGTCCTCTCACCAATTTCATGGGTTGGATCTCCATATCATATTCTTGTAGCATAGTCACCCATTTGGATCTCTGCTCACCCAACTCATTCTACATTAATAAGAACTTTACTGTCGGATCAAGCACTATGGAAAAAAACTTATTCCTCAAAATATAGTGTCTAAACTTCTTCACTGCTCTGACCAAAGCATAGGCCTATTTTTCCACATTATGGTATCTCAACTCTGCATCTTTAAAAGGAATACTCATGAAGGCTATAGGGTTTTCATCGCCTTGATCAAACTTTTGGGTTAACATTCCAACACATGAGTGATCAGAAGTGAATAAATATATGTACAAAGGTCTAGCATAATCTAGACTTACCAATATTGGTGCCTCAGGAATGATGTTCTTTATTTTTGTAAATGCCTCCTTAGCTTTTGTACTCCACTCCACTTTTTATTCTTGTTTCAACATTGCATTCAAGGGTTTCACTATCTCTGCAAATCTAGTAATAAATTTCATAACAAAGTTAATCTTTCCAAAGAATGACTTCATCTCTTTCTTACTTGCAGGGGGCTGAATCTTCTGGATATCGTATATTCATTCAGGATCAATAGCAATACCTTGTTCTGAGATAATGTGTCCTAGCAATTTTCCTTCGGTAACTCCAAAAAAGAACTTCCTTGGATTAAGGGAAATGCCAAACTCTCTTCATCTTTGGAATACTTTACATAAATCTGTTATGTGACTTTCCTATTTCTTAGAGAAAAATTTCAAGTCATCCAAATAAATAATGATGCACTTACCAATTATGTCTTTAATATCAATATCCATATCTCTCTGGAATGTAGCTCCAACATTGATCAACCCAAAAGGAACCTTTTGTAAGAAAGTTCCCCATTTTGTAGTGAAGGCAGTTTTATGCATGTCTTGATATTGCACCATAACTTTGTTGTATCCAAAATACCCATCTAGAAAGGACATCATCTGAGATCCATTAACAAACTGAAGCACCTCATCTAGTGAAGGAACTGGATAGTTATCCTTTTTTGATGCTCTATTCAAATTTCTAAAGTCCACACACAGTCTAATTTCTCCATTCTTTTTCTTTACTGGAACCAGATTCGTGACCCAAGTTGAATGTCTTACTAGAAATATAATTCATGTTGAAAGTAACTTATGTACTTCCTTTTGAATGATGGGTTCTAACGGAGCATTGATTGGCCTCTATCTCTATCTGAAAGGCTTGACATTTGACTTTAGGGGAATGGTGTGTGTAATGATTGAGGTTTCATATGTCTTTAAATCTTCATAACTCCAGGCTATCACATCATGATATGTGTGCAAGGCATCAATAATCCCTTTTCTTTCTTTTGGAGTACATACCTTACCAATGAAGACATTGTTCATGTCATCTGGTGTCCCCATATTATATGTTTCACACTGATTGTTGATAGACTCCCTTTTAACTTATTGTTCTTGATCTCTTATCTTATCTAAATCAAAAATTCGCTCAAGCTGCACCATGCCCCTTGGGATGGTATTGGTCTTCAGGTTGATGATTCCTTCTAAATCTATGTTTGCCTCTTGAGGCTCTATTTCATCAATGACTTGAGAAGAAAATACATCACAACTCATAATAAAATCCAAAATATGCTTGTCATCTTCAAATACTTGGAAATTAGTAATGTTTTTAGGTACCGAAGGTGTTGGAGTGATTTCCACTAAAAAATTCTTCAATCCTGAAAGTGATAAAGGTTGTAATGTACTAGCAGTCTGTGCCAACAAATTTGCAACTTGATTCCTACTTTGAGGGATCAACTGGATATTGAAAACATTGAATCCCTCAATGATATCTCACACTCTATGCTTATAATTAGTCATTCTCCTATCATGGCATGAATATTGTTTCCTTACCTCTTTGATTACTAGTTCAAATTCTCCAAAAAATTGTAATATTTTGACCTTCTTCCTTGATGTCATTAACAACCCATCGATCAAAGTTTCATATTCAACAACATTATTAGTACATTGAAATTGGAGTCTATGAGAAAAAAAATAATTCTTAGCTTTAGGACTAATCAACTCAAACCCTGCTCCAATTCCTTGCTTAGATTTGGATCCATCAAATCTCAATGTCCAGCAACCATCAGGCTCTGATTTTTTGAATTCATCTTTTATTTTACTGCAAATGGGAGGCTTCTCATGGACCATTGTGCTTTTACCCTTATCATTGTCCAGTTCCTTTTGAATCTTGAAAGTAGCAGGTAGGACTGGGTTAATGCATTTTTGTATCTGCTCTACAACAGTCTAACATAAGTCACATTCTAATTTAGAGTGTGTAGCATCATGGACCATACACCAATTGGGGAGTAGTAATTCTTCAAAGGTCATACTTCCTCCCAGCTGAATCTCATTCTCCATACAACTTTGGATAAATTCCTAAAAGTTATCTAGTAAACCAAGTTGCCTATCTTCCTGGTTATCCATTTCTCCCACTTGCTCAGTCAAGGTCCCAACATCACTGGTTTTTGATGTGAATTCATCCAAAGAACCCTGTAGCATAAAGAACTATTCATTCTTTGAGGTTGATCCAACCAACACATAATTCCCCATACTGACCTCTGATATCAACACCTCATTGGAAATATTCTAGTATTCAGTGATCACACAGTTCATTCTGGGCTCTCTCTCAATTCAGATCTGATTTGGAACTCCTTTCCATGGTAGCCACATGTGAGAATGATCTATAGATGTATATCCATTCAATGCCTTGGTGAAATCTTGAACCAAAATCAAACCATAACTATCAGGAATGTCTACAACCTGGATGTTAATCACTTACTACACCCTAGGGTCTGATGCAAGTTGTGTGGGGATCATGTTCAATTATCCTACTACACTTACCTTTGTTTTGTCCAATTGAGTGACCTTCTTTTGAGAGGCTATAGGGGTAATACCCAATGCTTTGCAAACAGGAAAAGGCATAACATTGGTAGATGCTCCTAAATCCATCAGACAATTATGTAGGTTCTTTCCAAAGATACGAACATAAATAAAGAAAGGAGTAGTTTCCATCTTTCCTTGAAATAAACTCAACTGGGTGTCAGCTTGTGCAACTTGACCTTTATCCTTATCTCTCCCTCTGTCTACAGGAGGGACCTAACCTCTAGATGCATGTGAACGAGAAGACCTTGTAATGGCCTCATTGGCAGTTACTCCCTATGCTACTGTGTTTGAATTGAATGACCCTAAGACTGCATTTCTAATAGCGGGAACTCTTAATAATTCAAAAGTACAAAGACTTACCTTTAATTTCTTGAATTCTTCAATCACGTACTCGCCCAATTGCTCCACATTCATATCAGCATGGGTTTCTTTGTAGCCACCATCCTGTCTGTCCTTTGGAACCTCAAGATTGTTTCCTTTTGACAAGTACTATGTTGGCACATGAGGGTAAGATGGATTATTACTTGCTTGAGGATCAGGTGGAGTAGTGAAATTCTTGGGGGGAATAGAAGTAGTGAAAGGACCTCCAGCCTATGGACTCCTATTAGGCCTATTCCTCAAATCATATTTCTTTGTTGGTTGCTGAAACATTTGGACTTCTTCAACACTAAATTCTTCCTCATCTAGAGGGCCATTATCATTCTCACTTCCCTCATTGAACAACTGAGAGATCTCATCCTCATTTAACACCTACTTTGCCTCATTTTCTTGGTCACTAGACTCTTCCTCTAGTTCATTTTCTTCACCTTTTGGGAATGGGGCATGATTTAGAACCAATACTAGAGAATCATAAGGATTTGAAGGCACAATCTCCTAACCACTTGAGTTATTCTCAACTTCTTACTGGAAGATGGAAGCAGTAGTCTGAAACTCAGTGCAATCCAACTCAAAATGCTAGCTTGTTTTATGGAGTCTGCACCATCTAGACAAAGCTGCCTCTGCCAAATATACACCATTTGGAGGCTTCTCCTAAGTAGAAGGCTAATCCAATGGAGTGGGAACCCCTCCATTGTTAGGTCTAGTATTCCAAGATCTATTCCGACTAGGTGTTTGTTCTCTATCAAATCCTTGTCCACCTTGCTTATTTCTATCAAATTTATGGCTAGAGCCTTGTCTTAAGTCAAAGTTTTGACCAGAGCCTTGTCCTCTGTCATAATTTTGGTTCCTATCAAAATACTATCCTCTTTCAAAGTTTTGTCCTCTATCAAAGTTCATGTTCTCTCTACCATAATTAGATTGCATATTCTTCTAAGAAACCTGAAGTTTGCTATTCTGATTCCTCAAATAAGTCACCTCCATATTCAGTTTCTTTACTTTCTCAGATAACTCATCCAACCATTCCTTATCGAGACCATTAGGTGGTGTTGAATTCACATTACCAGAAGGGTATCCAAGTACTCCTCTAGAACCCACAACCTGATTCAAAACTTCTAAATCATGCAAATATGTAGGGAAACCAACCTGTTTCTGCAAATGAAGGGGTTGATTGGTCCTTTGTTGAGGATAGGAGGTCATAGGTTGAGCTTGGTTTACTGAGGGACCTAGATGAGGGACCAAAGGTAAGGAGGGTATTGGATTCATTATAGGAGCATGATTAGTCAAAACCTAGTTAAGACCTTGGACTTTTCCAAGATGAGTAACAGGTCCTAAGGATGGTAGGGGTCCTGATAAATTTTGCCTCAAATCCGTGCTGACCTTAATATCCTCAACATATGCAGTGAGTAAAGTATTTGGGGGATTAGTCCTCTACTTAAGGAAGGTGGTTGTGAGACTATCCAGGGCTTCAAGGTAAACCACTAGGGCAATTTTTTTGTTTCCAGCATAAGGTGCTTGGAGTCTGGTGTATGCTCAGTGGAACCTATCATTGAATGACCCTATAGGCTCATTAATATCTCTTTTTACCCCAGTAAATTTCAAAAACAACTCATTGGCACTAATGGGAATCTTAAAATTTTGTAGAAATGCAGCTTCCAATTCAGTCTAGTTATGGATAGAAGCAACAGGTAAGTGATTGTACCAATAAAAGGCCTCTGCTCCAAGAGAGTAAGGGAAAATCCTATACCCAACATCCTCATGATTAATCCCTCTATCCCTCAGATAGGTTTGGAAAATCCAGATATGTTCTTTTGCTATCCTGTTGGGATCATGGGTGTGGAACTTAGAGAAAAAATGTTCAGGTTTCTTGGGCAAGACATTGTAATTATGGAAAATCAATGGGGATGGATTATTAGCAAGGGAAGCCATTGGTGGGGGTGGGGGTGGTAATGGTTGATTTATGGCTGGTTGGGGTTGCGGAATAGGGATTTCTTCAGAATCGGATGAAGATAAGGATAATGGGGATGGTAGAAGTGACTAACGGATGATGATTCCTCCCCTCCTCTGGTCCTTCTTGACCTAGTAGGGGATTGCAATTCTTGGAATGCTTCCTCTTCTAGAGTAGATCTGTTTCTCCTTCTAAGCCTCTCAGGAGAGATGGTGTTCAAAAAACACTCCAGCTTGCTTATTCAAGCCCTCCTAGTGCCAATCTATTGATGGTGTTTTCTGCACAACAACTCAGGAAAAATATGATATCCTATCTCTCTTGAAAGGTAAATCTCTATGGAAAAGAGATAACCCCAAGGTCTCTAATGTCAGGTCTTGACAATGCAACAAAACAACTCAAATATAATGTGAAAATGTTGGTAATCACAAAGGGACCTTACTACGAGCAAATGTTGGACTTTGAATTTATTAGATCTAAGCAGTGAATTGATACTTGAAATCCTCAATTTAACCTAGATAACAAAGAAATAACAAAAGATAAAGGTTTCAGAGATGTTTCTAAGACTAATTCTAACCCTAAGACTAGCAATGCCAAAGATAAGATACTCAAAATGGACTGATCTCTCATAAACTACTTTTTGTTTGACCTAGATAAATCTAAAATCTTCTATGGTAATTAAATATTTTCAAATTATAAACACTCATTCAAGAAAATCCTATTGCAATTTAAATGAACAAACATTCATAATTGAACTAAACACAATTTTAAGTCCAAGCTAACTTTGCAAAACAACTTACAATCAACTAACTGCAAAAAGTATGGACTAGAGATCGCTGCAACACTTCAAACATGAAACCCTAAGCATTACCAAACCATCTAATCAGTAAATCCAAGCAATTTTGAAGATGAAATAACAAGAACCATGCCAGATAAAACTTAACACAAGAGAGATACCAAGTCACAATATCCTTTCTTATATTAGTCCACCAAAATGGCAACAATTCCATTATTTTTGTTACAATACTTGCTTGAAGATAAACCCTAACTCGCTCAAATATGAAATCTCTATTCCATGTCTATATCATTTATCTATTCCTATATCTATACTACAAATGAGGCAACATTCCCAATTTATAGAAAAATGCCAAGATAGGTTGGCTTGAATAAGATTTTTTACAATAAAAAAATTCCACACAAGAGGTTGGCCTCAAAAGATATTCGAACATAACATGAAATGTGCGATTTGCACCAATTTCATCCAAGTCGGCCTACATCTCAAAAATTCGGCCCAATGTATGTGGATAATGGGAAGCAAACATTTCTATGTAGCCCTATATAACTACTTCCCATCCTTGTCTTTGGCACGCTCCATTTCACACTGCACTACCAGCAATACCCTATCCAATTCAACAATAGGTGGCACAGGAAAAACGCTAACTCTTCTTTCAAGAGACGTAATGTCATCTCTTGCTTGCCTTATTGTGCCATCCCAATCAGCCCTATATGTTAAATCCCTGTCAATAACTACAATGTAGGTTGCAACATCATCTAGCTGATGTTCAGTAACTGGACCCTCAGTCACTGGAGAATATATATCTCTCCACCATTTCCTAAGTTATTCTAGATTGATATGCTTGGGAGCAAACTTCTTCCTCCCTATCATGATTTCAAAGAATGAGGTACACTTATCAAAAATACTAGTTAAAGTGTCCTCAATCTACCTCCTTTGCTTTTGAATCTTCGTCAGGGCCTCCTACCTCATCTGCAAGATCTTGAACCACTCCCAAGGATCAAAAACCCTTGGTAAAGGAAGGATCCCACTTTTTACCAGGTTATCCTCACTGTACTCCATAATTGTTCTTGTTTTTTGCAACAAGAGATTGGTGTCCTCTTTCTCCTAGGCTATCACATCCTTAAGCCAATCAATTGACATCATGGCATCCTTTGCAGTTGAGAAGATATCTTTAATAGCATCATCTCCTTTAGTCTGGACACCCTGCAACCAGCCAATTGTGGCATGTGTGGTGGCTTTCACCCTTTCAAGTTTGGAGATTGTTTCTTGGGGCAAGAAATCTACAACAGAGGAGGAAGAGCCAATGGACTGCAAGGGTTTCATCAACTCCTACAAGTATCTCTTTAATTTTGAATTCTCCCTTTCCACCTCATGCCTGGTTTGTGTCTCCTTCTTCAATCCACCTATAATTATAGCATTGGAACCTTCATACTCCTCAATGTCCTGTTCCATAGAGGCATGCCCCAAATCAATAGTCTACACATGATAGTCTATTACAGTCAATCCATCTCTATCTTTATCTCGAGCATGGGTAGCAATATGAGCCACTCTATTGCCTAATCCATCCCTCTCAATTCTTGATACAACCCTGGCCTTCTTCTTTGTTTTCCCCTTACCAATATTAGCCATCAGGACTTCCCAATTCGAAGGAGTGTCCACTATAACCATTCTACTCTTTAATTCTTTATCCAGCCAGTCCAGAACATTGGATTTAGTTGGCACTTTATCCTATTTATCCTACTCCTGTTGGACATTGGGTACCTCCTTCTCAATACTAGGCACATTAGGGATCTCTTTAGTTGGATCTTCCTTGTTTAAAGACTGCTCCTCTACAACCTATGCTAGTGAAGGGATTTGTTCAATTTCTCTTCTATGGGTGAATCTGCATAGGCCATGAAGGGGGACTAGATCACCTTATCAATTTTTTCCTTGGCATGGTAGAGGTCTCCTTCTTGGAATTTTTCTTCACCCAAGTCCTTAGGATCTCCATCCTTCCTTGGCTCTTCTAACACACTACTAGTGTCTTGGGAAATGGGAATGTTCTCCGATTCAATGATAGGAGTAGTCACAGGAACATCTTCCAATGTTGTAGCATCCTTTGGGGAAGGATTCCTTGACCTCCTAATATACCTGTGTTTTTTTCCCTAAACTTTCTATCTCCACCATAGGTGCCTCAACCTCCTTTTCTGGTTTGGAAGTTTCTTTTTCCTTTTGATAGATTCTCACAAGTCTTCTTCTCTTGAGCAAAGGAGCAACAAATTCCACTTCCTCCTTCTATTCCTTATCTTTCTCAGCCTCTTTCCTTGAAACATGCCTTCTCTTCTTGGCAATAGGCTTGCTTTGTTTACCCACATCTGCTACCTCTTCAGCCTGAACCTCCCTAATATTGATCTTGAAGGGAGATTCCACCTTGGCATTACCCTTAGGATCTTGTTCATGTGATTCCTCGAAAGCAGAATGAGACTCTAAGTCTCCCATTAAATCATAGGTGCATTGCACGCCTTCACATTCTAATTCTATAATTTTGCGCTTGAGCCACATCTTGGTGTACTTAATCACCAGTCATAATTTGCTCCAACTCTGTCTTTTCTTCCTCTAGCCAATCTACTTCTCCATCTGGCCTATCTTTCATAGCTTCAAAGACATGACCTTGAATCAGATTTCCATCCTCTTCCACCTAGTCCGAAATGGCCTTTATTTTGGATAACCTTACTATGTCTAGTGGAAACCTGGAGAATTTATTCTTCCTTACATCAAATTCATTGCCAAGGTTATCCCAATAATCTTCAATGTTGTCCTTGTGGTTGTACTCCTTGTTGGCCTTCTTCTATGCTTCACCAGTAATATCAAACATTGCTCTCTTAGAATGGAAAGAGAGACCAAAATTACTCATCTCCTCTTTAGAAGCATGAGTAGACTGGATTTAAGGACATACCTCATTTTTTCCTATCTTCAAGGGGAAATCATTCCCAAACCCTATTTTATGTTTATCCCCCTTCATAATCACATCGAAGTCACAAATCCACCTAGTGACTTCCAATAATATAATATGATCCATTGGGTACCTTGGGAGTCTGTAAGGAGCCCTATGATAGCCATCAATCCTAATGTAGGAGAAGGTGGGGAACTAGATGAACCATTCCCCATACTTCCTTATCAGTTCCGTGGCCTTGTCTAAAATCCTCACATGCTTTGCACCCTACAGAAAACTAGTAATATACATTGTAAAAGCATCATTTTCTCTTCTATAGCTACCTCTTGTTAGGTGCAGTTGTGGATACACCTCATAGATTGCATCCTGTCTAAATACACCTCTAGTGCTCAACCCCTTGTATGGGTGGAATCTTTCCAGTGCATACACTAGGTAGGAATTCATGGTGAAAGTCTTGGCTTGTAAGACATTGCACATCTACTTATGGATTACTGCACTTATGGCACCTGGACAGTGGTAATTGACACCTTGCTCCATCCGAGCAATAACACTGAACATCCAGCCCTCAAATACTCCTGCACTCCTTAGTCCCACCAACCTACTAAGGAGAGTGATGGAATTATAGTATTCTTTCTTGAATTTAAGTCTGAACAATTGTTTTGGCAACTTGGAGAAATGTTACTTGGGATTCTCCAACCAAGAATTGATCTCCTAGTGGGATTTGACCACATTCTCCTCATAGTACTTCTTTGCTTTATCCACATCATAGGCCACCACACATGACCTATCAGGTATATCAAAGGTCTGAGCAATGGACACAAGATTGAAGCTGGCCACAATCCTTCCTTAAGGACCAATTATTCTTTGTGTACCGTGGTTGTAATTTATGGCACATTCCAGCACCAACTCATAGCATTGTACCATGGAAGGGAAACCAACAACATGTGCTAACCTAGACTCCACTATCTTTTTGGCCAATAGAGGGAGATTTTGTGCTGCCATTTCAGCCTTGAACTCTTCGTAGTCCCACATACCCACATTGGTATCAGTAATTCCTGAGTAGACAGAAGTCAATTTTCTCCTAGGAACCTTACTTTTTATGTCTATTTTCACTCTCTCCACATCACTGATAGTAGAACTTTCAGCACCTAGATCGGTTGTCTTTCCCTTGCTATTCCCAACAACATCATGTCCTGATCCTCGCTGCAAAACAAGTAAAGATAACATAATAAGATATAGGAAAAACAAGAAGTGTTAGAAATCAACCATCCTGAAGTTTGGGATTTAGCCTCCATCACAGAATCCAGACTAGACAGGAATTTCGAAGAAATCTAGCCCAGGGAGAATTTGGTGAACTAAGCATACAAACCCCATAATATCATTTCAAACAATTAGTGCAATAAAAGGATACCTTGAAACTACTTAGCATAAGTTCATTTGATCATCCAAATCCATTATTACGAAGCAAATTTACATATAGTCATCAAACTCTTTATTCCCACAAAAGTTCAAAGAAATCCTCCTTGGATGGAAATCCCCAAAAAAAGCAACAATTTAAGTAACCCAGGAAAATCCAAATGGCGCGTATTTCAGCAGACTTAATATGAATTTATCATGAAAGCTCCAAATCGGTAAAATGACCTAGGAACAGAATCCAAGAAAATCAAGAGGAAGCGGAATTTTGCGAGGCAAACAAAATTCCGGATAAATAAAAAGTATGAAGAATAGAGAAGAAACAATGAACTCGGGGAAATCCGCCAGAGAGAGAATTCCACGAAGACATTAAAAACCTAGACATCAAAGTTCCTCTTGCCTTCAATCCAAATAAATGGAATGATCATGGACCAAGAGCCTGCATCCCAATAATGATTTGACCTAAATCTCCAATTGATCACCCACTAATTTAAAACTCACCTCTCAATAAATTGAGAGGGATTGGCTATGCCTTAGGTTAAGAACCCTAAAACCTCCGCCACGGAAGCATGGAAAAGTTCAGGCACTACTTGCTTGCAAAAAAGGATAGGAATTTGTAGCGAATGCAAGCAAGCCTCGAAACAATAATGAAAGATCAACCGTAAGCAAAAACTCAACACTACCACCCAGATGGACCAGCCAAACATGGAAACCCCAAATGCCCAGGTATGGCATGCATACTCAAGCAAGAACGAAGCAACGAATGACATGAAAATGCACAACAAAGCAATTCAAACCAAAGGAAAGAGAAGATATCCATATACCATGACAATAAAGGAAACTGAAACCAAGGAAGCTGGCAATAAACTTCAAGCACGAGCAGAACATGAACAATGCTCAAGAAATCCTACTGCAACACTTGAAATCACTCTGAAATGCACAATCCATCAATACACCTCAAGCTTTAGCACTCCAAAATCAAATAGCTAGCAAATAATCAAACTCAAATGGCAAATTACTTCCCAAAATCCAATATAACACTGCCTCAAAAGTCGTTAAACCACCATTAATGCGAGCGACAAGATGATTGAGACCAAAATCTGGGAATCCGACAGAGCAACAGACACTGGGAAAATCCGGACATGATAGATTTCCCCGAACTTGGGCAAAAGACATCCGTTATCGGGCACCAAAGGAAAATCGAGAAAATCCGACCAGGGCAGATTTTCTCGAACATAGTGAAAAGTCCAAAATACACCCAGAACTTAAAGTTTGTCAATATAAATCATAAATGGGTCATTCCAACCGGTAGGATAAACATCAAAGCACATGCCCAAGTAAGAAAAACTCCAAAAAGTGGAAAAAATGAGGGTCCCAACTTTCAGTGGGGCATGTGTGCAAAAACTTCACAACACTATGTACCTGTTGCAAAAAGTGATTTTTCAAGTGTCACTAAGGACTCATTTTCCCTATGGTGAATGGGTCCTAGCTAAGTTTTTGGAAAAAAAATTCTAGGTTCTGTTATTTAATGTCTGCACTCCCAAATCCTAGTCGAAGATTGTCGAAAACTCGAAATTAAATTTTGTAGCTCAATTTTCATGATTTTTCAAGAAAGGTGACAAATTTGACAACTTTGCAACTTTCTTCAATTTTTATTCTTAACTGATATTCAACCCAAAACCTAAAATCACACAACAAAGTAGAGGAATTTTTTTTTGTTAGAAATAGGGGTTTTCCTTAGTCAAACCGTGTTTTTGTAATTAAACCTTAAAATGAAAAAATGCATAAAGGAATGATGAATGAACAACAAATACAATTTCACAACTCACCAAACCTCAATTGAACCTTGGAGTACAAATCAACAATCTTGCATGAAGTGGCCTCAATGGTATAGATCTTGATCACAACACTTGATTAGAAACAACTCCTTGAATATGATTGATTGATCTTCAATGCTACATCATAACATTAGCTCAACCACATGCATGATGCACTAAATATTTTACATGATGAAATGGATCTTGATTGCTACAATATTATTCTATAATCATGCCCTTGAATGCCTTATAAATTCTCTTGAAGTTCTCTTGTGAAAGGAATCTTAATTTATTTTAAAGATCTAGGTGAAAACATAGTGAAATAACCTTGTATTTATACTTATCTTATCCTTAATTCCCTAAATTTAAATAACACAAGCTAACATCCGATCTAGGATTTTAAATCATTAAAATAATGCCAAAATCATATCCCAAGGGGGGGTCCTAGGTCAAAATGAGGACCCATTCACTATGTGAGGAATGGGTCTTAGCACACTTAACTAGGACACACTTCGGGGGATGTTAAATGTTATGTAAATTTAGGGTCCTAGGACCTAGTGAGGACCCATTCACTAGGTGGTGAATGGGTCCTAGGTCACTAACCTAGGACACACACCTTGTAATATTAAGTGTTGTGTAATATAATTTATGAATGTCAGGTTTTATCCCTCAAAATCTATAATTAATTAGGTTTGGATTTGAATTAAAGGAGCCAATTAAGGCAAATTAACCTCAATTAATTAATAAAGCCCTAGATTAGTGTAGAAGTGTAAAGATGCACTTTACAACACCCTAAATAAGGCACAATTAAATCCATTTTATTAAGAAGGGACCTAAACCTAATGTGAATGTGTAAAATACATTACAACACTAAATTAATGAAAAAATAAGTTCATTTTAATATTTATTATTCCCAAATTAAGTGTGAAAAATGGATGCTTTTTTTGACACTACACAAATAAATACCATCCATTTTATAATCTTATAAAGAATATAATTTATCATTAGGATAATTAATATCAACATGCCTTTGATTATTTGAAACAATATCTCACTAATCCACTAGTTCTCATTGCACCTACCCAAACAAGCCATTGATTCTTTAAATTTTAGCTACATAGGTTACTTTGGGATGCCTCCTAACACACCATGATTATCAAGGATGATATAGAGATATCTACTATATCATTAGAATATTAGTTATATATGAAGGTAATTACACACTAATAGAAAATGCATGTTTATCTATAATCTTTAACTCAAAAAGATAAGACACTACATGCTCAATATTAAAATAATATTATCACCTACATTAACCCTCTCAAATATATTTTATCAAATAATTTCTAACACGGAGAATGTCTAAGTGGGTTATGTTTATTAGAGATTTTGATATCAAGTATTTTGATCAAAAGGAAACCAAGGGACAAGTAACGGTAAATTAGTTGGATGAAGAACTACTTACATTCACACAACCTTTTAACTTTGAATTTATAGATGAATCTATTCTCACTCTTTAAGAGTTTCCCAAAAGGAATCTATACATCAATAGTTCCTTCACCAACATGAGCTTAGGTTTAGTTGTATTTTTTCTCACATAATAGGGAAAAATGATATCAAATAAATTAAAATTAGGTTCCCTTGCACTACTAATATTTCCAAATATGAAGCTTTAAATTTTAGGCCTCAATTTTTCACAAATCAATGGACTATCACACACTTGTTAGTTATTGGTGATTCCCAAATAGTGATCAAATAGATAAGTGATGAATATAAAAATAAGGATGATAAACTCATCCCATACAAGATAATTCTTGAAATATTCAAGAAATATTTTACTTGTATTACTTTTATGAAAATTTCTCATATAAATAATAAATAAGCTAACGTAATGTAACATTCTATAATATTAGTTCTTAGTTGAATAAATCATGATTATAGCATATTAAATCCTTGAATCATAAATGATATATGAAATTTTTGGTCCCAATTCTTCATGGTATCATGAAATTAATACTTACCTCCAAACTCAATCCCTTCCAATGAACCTTTCATTAAACCAATATAAATCCTTCATTTATTATACTTCTCATTCCTCCCTCTTTGGTGGTAAAATTTATTATTAAAGTTTTCCATGATATTTAGATTCATAGGGATAAAAATTAGCTATCAAATAAGTTCATGATGGAATACATGGATCAAACATTAGTGGAATGGTCCTAGCCAATAAATTTTTATGAACATGATATTATTGGTTCACCATGAAAAGTGATGTATGTCAATATGTTAAAAAATACATGTCAAAAGTATGGAGACTCAATTTATTCGCATTCTCAAGCTCTACAACTAATCACCATTCCATGGACCTTTTCTACATGCGGTCTTGATATTATTGGAAAGATAAATCCATCATAATATAATTACCATAAGTTCATCATCAATATTCTTGAGTACTTCACTAAGTGGGTTGAAGCTATTCCCCTCACCTACACCACTAATCAACAAATTTCTAAATTCATCTTCTACAATATAATTTACCACTATGGTATTCTCGATTTTAAATCACCAATGATGGAAATCCCCAAAAAAAACCATAAAGTAAAAAGATGTATGTGATCAATCACATCAAAGAAAATTAGTCCACTCCATATTACTTAAAAGGTAGCGATAAAGATGAGGGATCTAAAAAAATCTTATAAAAATCCTAAACAATATTTTCAACAAAACTACTTGTGACTATTACCTCTTTCACAAGGATTCACACCCCCATAGGAGCCACCCCATACTACCTCATATTTCGTACTAAATCCATCTTTCCAATTTTTATTGAGTTACTTTTATTGTGCATCTCTTGGAATAACCTTATTAGGGATAAAGAATATAGAGTAGCATGAATTGGAGCATGTAGATGAAATCCATATCAACCATTTAAATCACCTCAAAGAATACCAAAATAAATTGTGCCACAACTAAAATAAGTGCATACAAATTGGAGAATTTGAAATTTATGATCTTGTGCTCAAAGAAAATTAGAAGAAAAAAATAGGACTTTTGGATAAGGATATTTAAGTCAAATTGGCTGATTCCCTATGCCATCATTTCCAAATATGTATTAGAAGCATATATTCTAGTAACACCTTAAGGGTAAGAGTTTTATGAGACTCAAGTTATTCCATGCATAATCTAGTAGAATTTTTTTTTATAACATTGTAAAATTCCAATCATAAAAAGAAGAAAGGAAAAACATAAATATAAAAATCACTCTCTAGTGAACACCATACTTATGGAACCTTGAATAAATATTATGATGAAAAATTGTTGGCGAGAATCATATGCAAGCACTTGTATCTCATTATACACTTGAATATTTAAAATTGGGGGATATTAAGGTATATTCCACATTTCATATTTCATATAGTTTCTCTCATATCCTTTTTCCTAATAATTTCTATATTTATCCACCTATATAACCTATTTTCCTTTATCTAGGCCTTTCCTTGCAATTTGACTAATGATTTAGATAGACACATTGATTAATCCTAATATTTTTTGATTCTGTGAAATGTTACCTATTAAAATGTATCCCCAATAGTCACAAAAAAACATGTGCACCCTAGAAAATCCACCATGCATTCACTGTTCGAAAGACACTCACTTCCTTGCATACCTAGTCACTCACTCACATAGGTTCTTGTCTTTAACTCTTGATGAAATCATCATTAAAATTAAAAATTATCAACTCATGGGATACCTCTCCCTCAAAATATGATATCAACGGTTAAAATCTAGCCAATCCATGAAGCCATGTTTTGATTTTAAATTTTTTATTTTCATATGCCCCTATAACCTTTTAGTCATGTTCTCTTTTCCCAATTTTTTATTTGTGTATAGTCTAGTTTACTTTTTTATCTTATGGTAATTAATTTCCTTGGGTGCTTTATAAGAATAGGTACATGAATTAGAGAAAGAATCAAGATCATAATTAAGACTATTATCTATCTAATTTGGTATATATATTTCCTCTACTTTTAATGATTTGTGTTAGTGTTTTCTTCCTTTATTAGTCTTATTTTCCATTCCTAATCCCACCGAACTGGGGAGAAATATAATAAATTATTTTTCATACCCTTATTACAATTTTGTTTATATTTTAACCCCTTTACCATGTGTGTTCTTGGAGTGTAGTTTTGACTCTTACGCCTTACCTTTGTACTCTCCTAACCATTTTCCTCTTTTCCAATTTTTTCCTAAGCCTTGTTAATCCTCCATAACTATGTTATTTTATTTAAATATTGAGCCCATACTATGTTGTAAGCCTTCCTTTATGTTTCCCCTTATTTTTGACCCATTTACCCCTTTGTTAAGTCTAAAGTTTCCCATCCTAACCTTGCTCTATATGTGAACCACACATTTCCATTTCTAAGATATATAAATGATAAAATCCTCCACATGTACACCAATGACTATATGGCCACCTTTTAGCCAACGTTTAATAATAAATTAAGCTTGAATTTAATTTGAGGACACCACCCATAGTTCAACACCCAAAAGGTTAGAAAATTATTTTAATCCTTCCACAAAATTATTTAGAGAAAAATTAATTAATTATAAGACCTAACCACCTACCACATTCCCTTCTTCAAAATCGCCAAGCAATTGTATTAGAAGTAATGACCTTTACCTTATTTTAATGGGAAAGCTAATTTATTTCTTTGGCCATCACAATTTTCTTATATTATCTCATGCATGTAACTTCTATAATGTTTTAAAATTTCCTAACAAGATTTAGCTTTCAACTTCTAGTTTCATATAATTTTAATCTTGCATGGACAATGTTGCAACTAGTTCTTTACAAAAAGGAAATTAATTTACTTGTATTTGAGATAGGTAAATTTTTGTATTCTTATGTATTTAATGAAAATAGATTTATTTTTCTAAATTAATTATAGGGATGCCTTCTTATCTGATCCCACCATCCTCTTGGTCCATCACCCTCCTTCTAACTTACCATTTACTATCATCTTTTGATCCAGACCTATTCCCATCACCCATCTGTATGTCATTTAAGGATTGTTGAGCCAAATCCTAGTATTTTGACTCAAACAATTTATCACCACACTTAGTTATTTATAGTACCAATCCCTGGGTAAGTGCACCAAGATGGTTTCCAAAAAGGGGACTTAAGTGGACAACTTTTTTTTGAAATTAGGAAATACTAACCTTGGACGTGAAATTGAGGATAGTTACACTCAAAATTTTGAGATGGAACAAAAAAAAGGATTGAAGTGCTCCAAGTCTACTTTCTAAACTACTACTTTATTTTTAAAATTATTGATATTAAGGGGTTCAAAAGAGGGACGTACACAAATTGGTGTTGTTTTTGTCAAAAAAAACATAACATAGCAACTCTTGTACAACCCTCGTACAGTGAACGTTTTTTTAGTATTTTTAAAATCACAATAGTCATAAGTTACCTAACAGTATCTAGTTGATGCATGATTTTTCTAATGATTTTTTAATGAATATTTGATTTTTTACTAATTTTTGAAGTGGACATTTCCTAAAAAATAGAATTTTGGCCATGCTACCCCTACAAATTTTGAAAACTAATTGAAGTTTATTAATTTATTTTTTAAAATGTGTAGAATGGAGTCTATTTTATAAAAATGTAATTTATTTGAAAATTCGATGAACAGTTAATTTATAACGAAAAAAATACTAAACACTTCTTTTTGGCAAAAAAAAGACATACAAATAAAATAAGATGAAAGGCTTAACATTTTCAGAAAGTGAAAAACATTACATCGTTGGATAGCTAAGAGAGAACCCAACATTACCCATGTGTTCGATTTTTTTGATATTGAACCACGTGCAATCTTGATGGTGAGCACAAACTCAATTATGTGAAATATGGTAGATTTTTTAAAAACACAACTTTGGTCATTGGGAATGCCTTCCAAAACTTTGGGTTGGTATTCCTAGGCAAATACCAAACCTTAGGCTTGGTAATTCCCAAAGAAAGATATAATGTGAGTGCACTATAATGCGCTCACGTTATATTTGAGTTTTGACATTGTTTTTGCTGATATATTTTTATGTTTGTATGTACATGTATGCTTGTATGTCATGTATGCATGCTTGTATGTATGTACTTATGCATGTATGTATCAATGCATATATATTGTATGTATGTATGTAAGATTGTATCTACACATGTGTGTATGCTTGTATGGATGTAGGATTATATGTACATATGTATTATGCTTGTATGTATGTATTTACATATGTATTTAAAGGGAGGGAGAATTTAGAGAGAGAGAGTCTGGAGAGAGGGAGAGGGGGTGGAAGTGAGAGTTTAAGAGAGAGGGAGTGGGAGAGAAGGGATTGGAATGAGAGGGACTTAGCTAGGTAGGGTGGGAGGGATAGAGCGAGGGATAGAGGGAGGGAGAGAGAGAGAGGGGGGTGGGAGAAAGAGAATTGAGAGAGATGGAGAGAGAGGGGGGGCGAGAGAGATGGAGAGAAAAAGAGAGTTATGTAGGTAGGGTGCCAAAGGGAGAGACTTGAGAGTGTGAGGGGGGTGAGAGGGAGAGACTTGAGAGATAGGTAGTGAGAGGGAGTGTGAAAGAGAGGGAGTGTGAGAGAGAGAGGGAGTGGGATAGAAGGAGTGTGAGTGAGAGACCTGAGAAAGGGAGAGGGTGTGGGAGGGAGTGACCTGATTGAGGTAGAGAAAGAAGGGGTTAGATTGAGAGGGACTTATCTAGGTAGGGTGGATGGGATAAATAGAGAGAGGGGAGAGAGATAGAGAGAGTTACCTAGATATGTTGCTAGAGGGAGAGACCTGAGAGAGAGGGGGGGTGGGAGGGAGAGAGAGGGAGTGGGAGATAGTGGGATAGAGTGGGAGGGACATAGAGAGAGATGGATAGAGGGAGCAAGAGAGGGTGGTAGGGATTGATTGAACGAGAGGTACATAGAAAGATGGAGATGGTAGATAGAGACAATTAGAGAGGGTATGAGGGAGGGAGGGAGGGAGGGAGGGAGAGGTGATAAGTATAGATAGAGAGAAAGTGATAGGGGTTAAGGGTATAGGGTTGATGGTTTCTAGGGTATTAGGGTTTAAGGTTTGAGGGTTGAGGGTTGAGGGAATAGGGTCGATGGTAGAGGGTATTTGGTTGAGGGTATAGGGTAGAAGGTTTAAGGGTTTTGAGTTTAGGGTTTACTTGGTTGAGGGTAGAGGGTTTAGGGTATAGGTTTGAGGGTATATGGTTGAAGGATTAGGTTCAAGGTCCAATGTAAGGGGTAGAGGGTATAGGGGTAGAGGGTTTAGGGTTTAAGGATTGAGGGTTGAGGGATTAAGGGTTGAGGGTTGAGAATTGAGTGTTGAGGGTTTTATGTATAGGGTAGAGGGTTTAAGGGTTGAGGGTTGAATATTGAGGGTTTAAGGTTAAGGGTTGAGGGTATAGGGTATAGGGTCGAGGGAATAGGGTTGAGGGTCCAATATATAGGGTAGAGGTTATAAGGGTTGAGGGTTTAGG